>JALDNG010000041.1:10422500-10594274 GCA_024349245.1 Neodontobutis hainanensis | reverse complement strand
GTTCGGTCTGTTCTACTGTCAGGTTCTGTTCTCACCTGTGTTCTACTGTCAGGTTCTGTTCTCACCTGTATTGAGTCCAGTTAGACCTGGTTTAGGCCTAATTCTCTAACTCATACCTGCCCCTTGTTGCTCCAAAAAAAAGGGTTGGGCTAAGATTATAGGTTACCTCTAAGACTTGGGACCCACACCTGTCAGGGCACAGATGTATAAAAGATAATATGAAGTTTATAATATAAAATACACTCTATAATCTCATAGTTTATAATGATTATTTAATATTTAACATAATATCAGGATAATGTTTAATAATACATCCATCCTCAACAAGGATTTTTGACTTGAGTCTTGCTCTGAACAGTCTCAGCTACTGTTTAGTCCTTGTCACAGACATAAGATACAACCAGCACAAAAACAAAGGACTGTTGGTTTACATTATATCAACGGAAAAACAGAGAACAGTGTTATGCATTAGTGAATAAAACTTTGAAAATTTCAGTAAATACAGATGTGACCTGTCAATGTGATACAAATGTTAGAAAACAGACATTTTCAGAAACTTTTTGAGGAGAAAACGGATCAGTGCATAAACAAGTTTCAAGATTAAAGTAACATAAAACAGCACTGATGTCATTTAAATCCTTGCTCAGAGCGCCAAGGGGTAGGACTACATTAGAGAATTGGGATTGGGCCTAAAAACCTAGGGTTAGACCTGGTTTAGACCTGGTTTAGACCTGGTTTAGACCCGGTATTGTAACAGAAGATGTTTGTGTCATGTTTTTTCAGGCCAGGGGGCGGAGTCAAATGCAGAGGAGGGAACGACTGTGATTCCATCAAAAGTGTCTCAGACTGAAGACTGCAACATCTCACATCAGGAGGTCCTGCTTAGACCTGGTTTAGTCCTGTTTAAGTCTAAATGTTTTTTATTTTCTTTAAAAGCTTTGGCATAACTACTTTTTATATTCTTATGATAAATATGAACAGAGTCATATTTACATTGTAATGGCTGTATTTTTACAAAACCTTTAAAAATGTCTTTTTTTTTAGTAAATCTTTTAGTTTTCCACAAGTTTCCTTTTTAAATGGTTGATAATTATCCTAAAACACATTAGTCTATTTTTTTTTTTTGTTTTGTTTCATAATTCCACTGTTGAGGTCCTTTTCTTTTAGAGATACAACAACTGTCTGTAATAGGGAAAGTATTATGTCAGAAATGCATTTAGGATTCTATTCTCTAAAAGTTCTACACAGTTAAGTTTCTGTTACACTTTTATTTTCGATTAACGTCCAGTTGAAGAAACATTATCTTGAGTTTGTGGCTGTGTGCTTTTGTTCATCTTTTTAATTTGTCACCTGCATTATTTTCTGGAACATACCTGGTTTTTGTTCTTTGTTTGAAAACCAAAAAAATAATAAAAGCTTTTGTAAAAGACAGTAATGGTCTGGTGATTGACTGAAGAAGAAAAGCTCAAGTGTTTGTTGAAGACACAGAAGCATTGTCCTGAAAGATGGGAGCAGCCAACAGCGTATTCATCTATAATTTGATCCATCTAACTCCTGCCACTCTCCAACCAAAGACCAAAAGCCTACAAGACGCTGCCCAGTGCCCAGCGGATCAGAGACAAAAGCGGTAAGATACAGAAACACATTTTCAAAATTTTATGTAATATGCACTAAATTTGACAAAAAGAAAGAAATAGGCTTTTCTCAAAGACGTGAAGCCTGAAATGAATACTGATTATGTTGTATTTCTCCGAGGAAAACGCACAAATTCCTCTGGTCACGGGAGCGGGCGAGGCCGTGAGAGGTGGACGTGGTGGGGTGGAGGAGACAGAGAGGACGACATGTCTGCAGAGGGACAAAGAACAGACCCAGGCCACAGCAGGAGCAACACTGACCTGAGATCAGGAGTTAAGTCATGTAAACACCACATGACACACACATAGTGCCACTTAAAACACACAAAAAGACAGAACACGGAAGTGAAAAAGTTAAAAGATCCAAAACCTTGGATCCAAAATAAAAGTATTGAAATATTTTGCAAAACAATTGCAATATTTTTTTGCATCTATTACGACAAATATTAGTATGAAAGAACCAAGAAAAACTGAGACATAGTTATTGGGGATAGAATGAAAATGACCACTTTGTAATAAAAAACACTGTAGACAGTGAATAGAGTTAAACACCAGTGTTCCACAGTAACACAAGATAACAGAGGTGTCTTATCACCCTCCCTTTTCTTCACTCATTCCCTTGAGCTAGAAAAGTATTTTTTTTTTTAAGTTGGAGACCAATTGTATGAGTCTATTAGTACTTGAACTAATAGAGGTCCTTAATATCAGTGTGGTTCAAAAACACTGTATAACATGAATGAAAATGATCACTGTGGAATCAGAAGAATTTAAAAATGTGTCTTAAAGATAAATTGAGCAGAGCAAGTTATAAAGATAATATAAATGATAGATATTTGGGCCATCAGCTCACATATAAAATAATGTTACCAGACGAAATGAAATAAACAATTATGTATTTCTCTGGTTTGGTTCTGACAAGGTGTTGAGAAAGTGGATAAGCATGTGAACTGGAGCAAGACTGAGAGCATAATATATAATATTAATGGAGATGTACAATTCCCATAACACTATACAATGTGTTTTTCTTTTTACATGCATTAACTTTTAGTGCCTACTAGGTGGAAAAGATCTATATATATATATATATATATATATATATATATATATATATATAAAAATTAAAAACCTATTCCTTTTGTCGTCTATGGGACAGATATAGTGAGAATCATAAAGTTGTTTGAATACACTTATAAACTTTTCATTTGCTCTATTAACATTGTTTTCCCCGAGACACCATCCCAATTTTGTTTTAAAATTTGTTATTTAGCAGGCACTTTTATCCAAAGCAACTTACATGAAGTTTTTGTTTACCAGCACCTCTGGAGGCACAGGGGGTTAAGTCTCTTGCCCAAGGACACAACAATAGCATGAACTGTGTGGAGAGTGGGAATCGATCCACCAACCTTCCAGTTGAAGGACAACCGCTCTACCACTGAGCCACTGTGCTCCGAGTTTTAATAAACTTTTTTTAATTCATTGATTGTGTGGGTAGTTCTTGCTCTTTTGTGTTTTATTATTGTTGTTTATTTTATTTTCAGAAATAAGAATACTGGTAGGTGGTCACTAATATTATTTATTAGTATTTAAACAGATTATCAGTTGATAAAGTCATGTTGTCCACCAACCATTCTTTTACCTGAACACACCACTTCCAGACCAGATGTGTGGCTGGAATCTGTTTCCTCTACACACTCTCTCAGAGACTTCTGCTTTACACAGTCACCTAAGACCCTCCAAACAGGTCTCTCTGGAAAATCATATCTTATTTTTCTAGAAACAGCTGAACCACAGTCCAGGTCTCGACACACAGCAGCTGTAGACTTCAAGCTCCAGTGTCCAGAAGCAGACACTGGTCTCCACTCTCCTCTGTGTCTCAGCTCCACAGTCCCAGCACAGACACTGGACTGTCCCACCAAACTGACAGAGTGGACCTCTGGTAATGTAAGGCCTCTGTTGTGAAAGACTTTGGACACAATCGATTGAGCTACAGTTAGACGTCTGTACATCACAGCATCTGTGATAGACAAGACATTTATTTTTGTATAGCCCAATATCACAACAACAGCCGCCTCAAAGGGCTGAACAGACTGCACTAGACAACATCCCCTGTCCTTAGACCAGATCGCCGCACTTCCACCGGGAGCCCATACCACAAAAATGGGTCTCTATAAGAAAAGGCTTCTTTATTCGAGGAAGTTGAAGGAGGCCAGCGTCCTGAGAGCGAAGGGTACGAGCTGGAGTATACCAGGTGATGAGGTCAGAGAGGTCAGAGGGCGCGCGTCCACAAAGGATTTTATAGGTTAACAAGAGAACTTTGAAATCAGCTCTAACATGAGGAAGCCAGTGTAATGAAGCCAGGACCGGAGTAATGTGATCAAACTTCCTGGTCTTTGTTAAAAGTCTGGCGGCTGTATTTTAGACCATTTGTAGTCTGAGTACTTTTCCTTGGCAGTCCAGAGAATAACGCAGTAGTCCAGCCTGGATGTGAAACTGTACTTCTGTCAGAGTTTTATTTGAGGTTGGTTTATTGGTTCTTATTTCTACTCAACAGGAGAACAGGTGTTATAAGGCTTTGACAGGAGCTGGTGTCGTAGTGTGTAGTGCTGTAACATTATGTTGTCCTAAAAACAGTCCTGTGGCATTAGACACTAACATGGTTATAAAATATTAATGTTCATTACCATTTGACCTTGCACTGCACACACTCTGTGAACTGTGATATACAGTTGGATTGAAAAAAGGAAGCTCTCCTTCTCACTGCTGTAACTAAGAAATGGGCCAGACTTTCCTTCTCCAGACTATTCTGTAGACATTAAAAAATCTGTTGGAGATATAGATAAACTAAACGGGACAAGATAAATTCAGATATATTCTTTGCTGGCGTCATGCTATTGTTGGTGTCCACAATATTATAAAAACTCTGTATGTAATGCTCGCTGAACCATTTCATGCTGTACAACCAAATGTTCCAAATTCTAAGTTGGGCTGTCTCCGTCGTCTTATTTCTTGTCAAACCTAATAATTATTTTAAGACAGGTGAGAGAGAGAGACTAGGTCCCAGTCCATAAGGGTGATGAATGGGAACATTCTCACCCCATCGCCCCCGGCCGCCAGTTGATGTTCACTTGGCTAAATGTTATTCTGAGACTATGACTTAGTTAACTGCTCTCCATTTACTTCCAAACAGTTTTTTTTTCTTTAAGGTGACCTGACTTCACTGAGATACATTTGTCCAAAAACTGTGAGCATTAGACTGGCTTTGTTTGTTTTTCAGCTCCATGACTATGACCTACAAGACGGCAAACTTCACTTTCACCATTGTCATAAGCCATTTTGCCGACGAGGCTATGACTGAGGCTGTGAACCTGACTGCAGTCGCCTTGGATCAGAAAGTCTGGGTGAAGCTGGAGGCCCGGGACGTGGGTCAAGGTAACCTGGCTCTGCTGATCGACCACTGCAGGGGACGGAAGAGTCAGGTCCTGAAGCGAATACAACCTGATCACTGACAGGTGAGGCACACCTGACTAAGGCTGTCCATGGACAGATATAAAACAGTTTCTCCTCTAATCCAACTTTTAACCAGTACCTCTTTTCCTTTTAACTAACAATTATCACTCAAAAAATATATTTTCAATGGTTTATTCAAAATGATTTTGAAATACATCTGACGTACAATATATTTATTAATAATTCAAAGTTTTAAGTTAAATACAAAATGACTAGAGTTGTAAAGTAAGTAGTTTGGTAATAGTGTTGCAGTGTGTCCAGACAAATGTTAAAACAATTAAAGGAAGTAGATAGAATGAAGATGGAACAAAAGCTGCTGTCAAACATCTTTGCCTTTGGTGCTTCCACTAATAAGCTCGACCTGCACTGTCAAGTCCAACTGTGACACATCGGCACCAACTGTTCCCCGGGTAGACTGTTACTGACACACTTTTATGCTTCAATTAAAAAACATTAACCTGTTTGGTCACTGTCCATATTTGTTCAAAGTTATTTTTTCACAAAGTAAATGTCTTTGTCCATAATTCTGTCCTTTAACGTCTTTAAGTCCTTTTGTCTATAATTTACAGACGTGTGGTGGTCCTTAGAGACACTGTGTCCTGGACCAAGTAAGTAATCTCTGAACAACAGACTGTTCCTCCTTTATGCTCTCTACTTTCACTTTGAATATCATCTCAGTTATTGCTATTGCACAGGTAGTGTTGGCACTAAAATAAAATATTACAGCATTTACAATCATCATTTTAGGTCATTTACTTGATTTGCCAAATTTGTTTGAGGTTTTTTACATTTTAATAATGCTGATTATTAACAATTAAAATGACTCTACTAATCACTCTAATCCATCTTTTTTTTTTGAGCATATTAAAACAAAAACCAAGCAGCAAATGGGCTCATGTCTTTATTATAAATTGATTTGTTAATTGCACAGGCTGAAGATCAAACATTTTGAAATGAAAACAGTGTGATTCTTTATGATTTGCTGTATTTATGGACATTTTCCCAAATTAGAAACACTGAATATTAACAACAGTACAATCATAGCTCAAAGGCAAATATTCATTCAAAAACAAATACAGTCTGCAGGACAGTACAGCACATTAAAAATTTTGAGATTCTGCTCAGAGCAGACAACGAAGACAACAGCCCGGTCCATAAATATTGGGACATCGACAATTCTAATCTGTACTCAATAGGGGTGTACACTATACACCCCCACCATAGATTTGGAATGAAACGAACAAGATGTGTTTTATCTGTAAACTTTTAGCTTTAATTTGAGGTATTTACATCTAAATCAGGAGACCAGTGCAGGAATTACAACAGTCTGTATTTGTGCCTCCCACTTTTTAAGGCACTAAAAGTAATGGGACAGACAATCATAAATCAAACTTTCACTTTCTAATACTTGGTTACAAATCCTTTGCAGTCAATTACAACCTGAAGTCTGGAACACACAGACATCACCAGACGCTGGGTTTTATCCTGATGCTGCTCTGACAGGCCTCTACAGTACCTGTCTTCACTTCCTGCTTGTTCTTAAGGCATTTTCCCTTCAGTCTTCAGAAAGTAAAATATATGCTCAATCAGATTCAGGTCAGACTTGGCCATTGCATAACATTCCACTTCTTTCCCTTAAAAAAAACTCTTTGGTTGCTTTCACAGTATTCTTCAGGTCATTGTCCATGTCTGTGAAGCGCCGTCCAATGAGTTCTGAAGGATTTGGCTGAATATGAGCAGATAATATTGCCCAAAGCACTTCAGAATTCCTCCTGTTGCTTTTGTCACTGTCACATGATCAATAATTCCAAGAGAACCAGTTCCATTGGCACCACACATGCCCCCGCCAGGACACTACCACCACAGGCTTCACTGATGAGGGTCTTTGGATCAAGAGCAGTTCTTTCCTTCTCCAGACTCTTCTCTTCCATCTCTCTGGAACAAGTGGATCCTGGTCTGGTACAAGTGGATCTTGGTCTGGTACAAGTGGATC
Source organism: Neodontobutis hainanensis (assembly GCA_024349245.1). Classification (NCBI taxonomy): domain Eukaryota; kingdom Metazoa; phylum Chordata; class Actinopteri; order Gobiiformes; family Odontobutidae; genus Neodontobutis; species Neodontobutis hainanensis. The sequence continues at coordinate 10,587,140 of JALDNG010000041.1, read as the reverse complement.
CTGGTCTGGTACAAGTGGATCTTGGTTTGATACAAGTGGATCCTGGTCTGGTACAAGTGGATCTTGGTCTGGTACAAGTGGATCTTGGTTTGATACAAGTGGATCTTGGTTTGATACAAGTGGATCCTGGTCTGGTACAAGTGGATCTTGGTCTGGTACAAGTGGATCTTGGTTTGGTACAAGTGGATCCTGGTCTGGTACAAGTGGATCTTGGTCTGGTACAAGTGGATCCTGGTCTGGTACAAGTGGATCTTGGTTTGATACAAGTGGATCCTGGTCTGGTACAAGTGGATCTTGGTCTGGTACAAGTGGATCTTGGTTTGATACAAGTGGATCCTGGTCTGGTACAAGTGGATCTTGGTCTGGTACAAGTGGATCTTGGTTTGATACAAGTGGATCTTGGTTTGATACAAGTGGATCCTGGTCTGGTACAAGTGGATCTTGGTCTGGTACAAGTGGATCTTGGTTTGGTACAAGTGGATCCTGGTCTGGTACAAGTGGATCTTGGTGTCATTGGTCCATAGGATGCTGTTCCAGAACTGTGAAGGCTTTTTTAGATGTTGTTTGGCAAACTCTAATCCGGCCTTTCTGTTATTTTTTGTGGTTTTCCGGGGTATTTTGGTGTTGCTGAGCTCACCGGTGTGTTCTTTCTTTTTAAAGCTGTTCTAAACAGTTGATCTAGCCGTGCCTAAAGTTTGCTGTCTCTCTGATGGGTTTGTTTCATTTTTTCAGCCTAATGATGGCTTGCTTCACTGACAGTGACAGCTCTTTGGATCTCATATTGAGAGAGTACAGCAACGGTTTCCAAATGCAAATAGCACAAATTAACTCTAACCCTTTTATGTGCTCCTTGTAAATGGAAAAATGAGGGAATAACACACACCTGGTCGTGGAACATCTGAGCAGCCAGTTGTCCCATTACTTGTGGTCCCTTAAAAAGTTGGAGGCTCAAATACATACTGTTGTAATTCCTACATCGTTCACCTGATTTGGATGTAAATACCTCAAATTAAAGATAAAAGTTGGCAGTTAAAGCACATCTTGTTCATTTCACTTCAAATCAATTCTGGTGGTGTATAAAACCAAAAACATAAGAATTGTGTCGATGACCCAATGTTTATGGACCTGACTGTAAGAGTCGTTAAGACTCAGGAGAGTTGTTGGTAACACTGCTCTCTTCAGGTGCAGATGATACTCATTCATTCATTCATTTTCTACCGCTTTGTCCCGTTAGGGGTCGCGGGTGACTGGAGCCTATCCCAGCAGCTTTGGGCCTGAGGCGGGGTACATCCTGGACAGTGGCCACTTATTCGCAGGGCTGACATATAGAGACAGACAGTGACAGACAACCATTCACTCTCACATTCATTCACTCTCACACTTTAGATTTGCCACTTTACTTCTAAAAAAATTATACAAATATGGGGTGAGGGGGATTGCACATGATTGGGTGGAATCTTACTTGTATACAGACAGAGTAAGTGCAGGTGGGTGAATATAGGTCAGAATGAAGGAGTATAGTATGTGGAGTACCTCAAGGATCAGTCTTAGGACCAAAACTGTTTCTATTATATATAAATGACATTTGTAATGTATCCACAAAATTAAAATTTATATTATTTGCTGATGACACTACAATCTTAGGTTTTGGCAAAGATCAACAGCTTCTTGTGACAGAAATCACAACAGAATTATCTAAAGTAGAAGGGAGGAGCAAATCCAAATCTTTCTTAATAATGTGAATATTGAAATATTGAATGTGTAAAACAGTATAAAATTTTGGGTGTGATTCTGAGTCACAATGATAGCTGGAAACCACAAATTACCAATATCCCTTACTGTGCTGAGATCTGGGGGAATACCTATGATAGTCATTTACAGCCTCTAGATAGATTGCAAAAAAAAGAAAAATCAGAAAAAATACAAAATCAGAATTGTACATAATGTTGGTTATGGGGACCATACCAACACACTGTTCCTAAAATCACAAACTCTAAAACTTGAAGAAATAGTCAAATTAACATCTATAATAATGATATATAAGGCCATGAATAATAAATGATCTAATAACATCCAAAAAATTTTTTCTACCAGAGAGGGGCGATATAACCTACGGGGAGAATTAAAATTGAAAGAACAGTGTGTTCGTACCACTCTAAAGAGCCAGTTTATCACACGAAGAGGTGTGAAATTATGGAATGAACTGGACGACAATTTGAAAAGTGCAGCAAGCCAAATACAATAAAAAAAAAATAATATAAAATGAATATCTTTAAGAGATATGCTTTAGAAAATTGACTTTGGGCACTTTCCATTGCCGATCCAAAATAGTTGAACGATGATGGTTGGTTGATTAATCGATTGATTATGTGTTGGTTGATTGATTAGCAAACCATTAATTGATTATATGTTGACTGTTTATGTTATTTATAATTGATTGTATATGAACTATACCAAAAGAAAGATTAGTCCTGTGTATATACTTAATAATTTGACAGCTGTAAAAAATAAAATGAGATGGGGTAGGCACACATAAGCTACAGCTTCAGCCTACTCCCTTTGGGCTCTAAACTAAACCTGTACATGCATGTGTTTGGACGGTGGGAGGAAGCCGGAATACCCGGAGAAAACCAACGGTAACACATGCAGACTCCTCACAGAAAGACCGGAGTCGGTCGGGTTTTCAACTCACGACCTTCTTGCTATAAGGCAGGAGTTTCACCAAAACCACAGCTTCACAAGAGGATGTATCAGCACAGAAGAGCCAATCCTGGAGGACCTGAGTCTGCAGTCCACCTCCACCTCAAAGAGAAAGGACAGTCCTTTGAGGACAACAATGTCCGAATTTTGTCCAGAGAGGCCAGATGGTTTGAGAGAGGGCTGAAGGAAGCCATTTTTGTGAACAAAGAAGGTGGCCTCAGATTCATGTTGCCTAGTGTTTATTACAATTTTCTTAAACCTAAAACAAAAAAATTGTGCCTTAGAACTACAACCACAGCACCTGAATGGAAGTGTCACTAACAACTCTGCACCTGAATAGAGGATTTAGAAATGAAATGTGTTCATCTTGAAACTAAGTCCAGATGCTTTTACTTTTTTTTTCATGTAAAAACCTCTAAACCAGGTCTATATCAGGGCTAAACCAGGATTAAATCAGGACTAAACCAGGACTAAAGCAGGTCTAAGCAGTACCTGATGTGAGATGCTGCAGTCTTCAGTCTGAGACACTTTTGATGGAATCAGTGTCGTTCCCTCCTCTGCATTAGTCTCCGCCCCCTGGCCTGAAAAAACATGACAAAAGCATATTTTATTACTAAACCAGGTCTAAAACAGGACTAAACCAGGTCTAAACCAAGACTAAACCCAGACTGAATCAGCACTAAACCAGGACTAAAGCAGGACTAAAACAGGACTAAACCAGGTTTAACCCAGGACTAAAGCAGGACTAAATCAGGACTAAAGCAGGACTAAACCAGGCCTAAACCAGGTCTAAACCAGGACTAAACCAGGACTAAACCAGGTCTAAACCAGGACTAAACCAGGACTAAACCAGGTCTAAACCAGAACGAATCCAGGACTAAACCAGGCCTAAACCAGGTCTAAACCAGGTCTAAACCAGGACTAAACCAGGTCTAAACCAGAACGAATCCAGGACTAAACCAGGCCTAAACCAGGTCTAAACCAGGTCTAATCAAGGTCTAAACCAAATTTAAACCAGATCTAAACCTGTTCTAAACCAGTAAGTAAAATATTTTTTATATAGCACCTTTTACAGATAAAATTTACGAAGTGCTTTACAGAGTGCAATTTTTTTACAATAAAACTATGATAAATAAAAATTTGAAAAAACAAAATAGTAAAACATAAAAGCCCAATCAACTAAAAGCTTGTTTAAATAAAAGTGTCTTCAACTGTTTTTAAAAGAATCAACAGAAACGTCCACTCGCAGAGACAGGGGCAGGGCGTCCCAGAGTCTGGGGGCGACTGTTTGGAAAGACCGGTCTGCCCAGGTTATAAAACGTGTTTTGGGGACCGTTAAAAGGTTTTGACCAGAAGACCGAAGAGCGTGGGAGGAGGAGTGAGGGTCAGCAGGTCTGTGATGGGCCTGTCCAATTCTGAGTTTGACTAGAAGCAAATGTAATGAGGATAAAACCGAGGAAATGTGAGCCCTTCTGTTGGTTCCCGTTAAAAGCCTGGCTGCAGCATTTTGCACCATTTGAAGCGACTCAGAGATGATTTGTTCAAACAAGTAAAAAGAGAATTACAATAATCAAGTCGAGAAGAAATAAAAGCATAAATAATCATCTCCAAGTCAGCTTTAGACAATAACACTCTTAATTTAGAAATGTTTCTCAAATGATAAAAACAGTTTTTGATCAACTGTCTCGAATGACTGTCCAGAGACATCGACCGGTCAAACAGAACACCGAGGTTTCTGAGGCTCGACTGGACGGAAGAACCCACGGAACCAAGGTGTTGTTTGATTTGAGATATTTTTTGGTCAGGTGCAAAGATTAACGTTTCAGTCTTTTTTGTATTTAGCTGTAGGTAGTTATTGTTTAACCAGTTCTTTATGCAGGACAAGCATTCCAACAAATCAGTAAGTTTATGAAACTCAGAGTCTTTAAAAGAACAGTACAACTGAAAGTCATCATCAAAAAGTGATGAAACATTTTTAAAACCATGAATTATTTTACCAAAAGGGCATATGTACAGTAAAAACAAAAGAGGACCTAGAACTGAGCCCTGAGGAACTCCATATGACAGAGAGGAATGTCTAAACCAGGACTAAACCAGGTCTAAACTGGGACTAAACCAGGGGGGGTGAATGATATGCCTCCTACCACCTTTACAAAAATGTCCTAAAAGTCCCAAAGCTGCGCTGTTAAAAGCAGAAAGGGCCAGAACAGCTCTGTGACAGACATGCAGAATCTGATTGAGTATCAGAGTACCAGTTCTCCTAGCAAATAACATCTGTTTTACATTATTTCTATGTCTCTCCTGTTGTAGAGAGGGGTCCTTGTTCCAGGAAACCATAATCATATTACGTAGAGGCCTCTTGATGTTATTAGATCAAACATTACACATGCATTTCCTAATGACATAAAAATTACATGATTTCAATAGACTAATCAAGAACTGGACTAACAACATAAGTGAGATTAAAGGAGTCCAAAAACCATTATCAAGACCTGTATTAATAGCATAAAGTGAGAGTGAATGAGTCGGAAGTCAATGAGACTATTGCGAATAACGTAGGTCTACGTAATAATAATCACTGAGTGAGACGCGGTGGAAAAAGAAAAAAAGTCCAGAGAGTGAATGTGTTGTGGATGGGCCATTGATGTATGAAGAATGGGGCTAATAATAGTAAAGCAGGACAAGGGTTTAATGGTAAATTGCGTGTAGAAGATTTTGGAGATTTAATTGGAAAACTAGAAGTGGTGACTTTCAACAACAAGAGCAAGAAAAATAGCTTATGGAAGCCAGGGCTTCCTGTGCATAAGCAAAAGGAGAAACAAGTTTGAGAGAACAGAAGCAGAGAATAAACTTAGAAAGAAGTATACATGTGTACTTCATAACAATAATCAAATGTATGTTTTTTTTTATCCTGGGAGCCTCAAGGTCTCGAACTTCCTTCTGCTCACCTGCAGCAGCTGCAGACAGACAGCAGCAACACAGATGCTGTAAAAGTAATCAATTTAGAGTCAGTTTTATGGCCAGGGCTTATAAACTATACAGTAGCGATCAAAAGTTTGGGCACCCCAGGTAAAAATTTTAATTAATGTGCATAAAGACGCCAAGAAAAGATGGAAAAATCTCCAAAACACATCAAATGACAGATAAGACATCCTTATAATAAGTCAAAGAAAGTTTGATTTTATTTCCATCATTTACACAAGAAAAATCAAAATAACAGAAAACAAAACAATGGTGTCTGCAAAAGTTTGGGCACCCTGCAGAGTTAATACCTTGTACTGCCCACTTTAGTAAGCTAAGACCTGACAGTGTCATGGATTGTTCTCAATCATCGTCTGGATAGACCAGGTGATGTCTCAAAGGTTTTAAATGCCAGACTTATCTGACATTGCCCCAACAATCAGCACCATGGGTTCTTCTAAGCAGTTGTCTAGAAAACTGAAACTGAAAATAGTTGACGATCACAAAGCAGGAGAAGGCTATAAAAAGATAGCAAAGCGTTTTCAATATCTTCTGTTCGGAATGTAATTAAGAAATGACAGTCATCAGGAACAGCGGAAGTTATAGCAAGATCTGGAAGACCAAGAAAAATATCAGACAGAACGGCTCGCAGGATTGTGAGAAAAGTAAGTCAAAACCCACGTTTGACTGCACGATCCCTCCAGAAAGATCTGGCAGACACTGGAGTTGTGGTGCACTATTCCACTATAAAGAGATACCCTATGGACTTCATGGAAGACTCATCAGAAGAAAACCTCTTCTACGTCCTCAACACAAAAATCAGCGTTTGCAAATGAACATATAGACAAGCATGATGCATTTCGAAAACAAGTTCGTTAAAATAGAACTTTTTGGCCGGAATGAACAAAGATATGTTTGGAGAAGAAAGGGCCCAGAATTTAATGAAAAGAACCTCTGTCCAACTGCATGGGGGTGGATCGATCATGTTTTGGGGTTGTATTGCAGCCAGTGGCACAGGGAACATTTCACGAGTAGAACGAAAAATGGATTCAATAAAATTTCAAAAGATTTTGCTGCCATCTGTGAAAAAGCTGAATTTAAAGAGAGGATGGCTTCTACAAATGGATAATGATCCTAAACACAACTCAAAATCCACGGTGGATTACATCAAGAGGCATAAACTAAAGATTTAGCCATGGCCTTCACAATGTCATGACCTCAACATAATTGAAAATCTATGGATAGACCTTAAAAGAGCAGTGACAGACAGCCCAGAAATCTCAAAGAACTGGAAGACTTTTGTAAGGAAGAATGGGCAAAGATACCTCAAGCAAGAATCGAAAGACCCTTGGCTAGCTACAAAAAGCTTGTTTTCTGTTATTTTGAAAGTGTAAATGATGGAAATAAAATATAACTTTTTTTTTACTTATTATAAGGATGTCTAATCTGTCATTTGATGCCATTTGGAGATTTTTCCATCTTTTCTTGGCTTCTTTATGCACATTAATACAAATTTTTACTTGGTATGCCCAAACTTTCGATCCCCACTGTAATTGTGCGTTTTCTCTGACGCCACAGTGAAGGAGCAGCAGTAGTCTATTATAGAATTATGGACACAGTAGGAAACTGTCAAGTTGGCTTTGTGATGGGTAAAGCAAAGTTAGCTCCACGCCCAGATCAGACCATCCCAAGATTAAAGCTTTGTGCCACTGTGTTGGCGATAGAGCTGGCAGATCTAATCACGTTTCATCTATAATGAGACATGTAGATTTTATGTCTATGTTAGCAATTGTGTAAACAGAATCCGCCATTCTTCTCAGCCCAGTCAGTGGCATTACATAGCCAGTAGTCAGAACCGGGCAGATCACGCCACTCGTTCTGTTCCTGCTTACCAACTGCCCCTAAGTAACTGACTCACCAGCCCAAACATTTTGCTCCAAAATCAGAACCTTTCCACCAGGTTATATGAGCTTGTAGAACCCAGCACTGACTCAGAAGTCAGGCCGCAGGTTTCGCCACTCAAAACCACTACCTGCACCAACCAACCTGGCTCTCAGAGATTTACAAAGTATTTGTTGTGGAAGTCATTCAACCGTGCACTCGCTCGTTTACTGCATATCATCTACAACTTCAGTTCATCCTCACGCAAACCTAAACAGTGCAAAGGTTGGCACTACTGTGAAACAGGACTTACAGTAGCTGAGTTTAATCAAGCACAAGATGTTATAATTCGAGCAGTGCAACAGGAGGTGTACAATGACAACATAAAATGTGTACAAAAACAAAACTCCCCAAAACCTGTCCTTTAAAGAACTTAGACCCCTTCTTTGATGAAAATGGACTCTTGCAAGTAGGTTGTCGCATTGCTAACTCAAATCTAAACCAAAATTAAAAAAACCCTCTTATTGTCCCTGGTTGCCATCATGTTGCAGCACTTCTCATAAGGCACCATCATGAACAAACGCTTCATCGCTAAGGTCGCCTGTTCACAGAAGGAGCTGTTCGAGCTGCAGGATGGTGGATCGTATTGGGCAAAAGAAAGGTTAGTGCAATCATCTTCAACTGCACAACTTGCAGAAGACTTTGTCTTCCTCTCAGCATACAGAAAATGTCTGACCTCCCACCAGACTGTCTCTCTACAGACTCTTCGTTCACAAACGTAGGCATGGATGTGTTTGGTCCGTGGTTTGTTTCTTTAAAAAGAACCAGGGGACATGTTAAACAGAACAAAAGGTGGGCTCTACTTTTCACTTGCTTAAGTATAAAAGAGCCTTTCACATTGAAGCAATTTAGTCACTTGACACATCAAGTTTTATTAATGCACTCCGAAGGTTTCTAACTATCAGGGGACCTGTCAAAACTATTCGATCTGATAGAGGCACAAACTTTGTCAGCACATGTAAAGAACTCAAAATCCTCAAAAACACTAAACTCACTCATGACGTTCTTGTCACCTTCATGTCGGAAGTGTCAGCTATTATATACGGTAGACCCCTTGTTCCTGTTTTGGTAACATTGCTTACGCAAAAATCGTCTCCAGTGTTCAGTGGCAGACCGTAACAAGCATTAGTGGCGGCAAGTCCAGTATTTGTCGAACACTTTCTGGGACAAGTGGAGGAAAGAATTCCTGCTTACACTTCAGCCACTTCGCAAATGGCAAGCCGACCAACCAAATATAAGACCAGGGAGTACTGTTGTGCTCAAGGACAGTCAAATACCCAAAAACCAATGGCATCTTGGACTTATAACTCAGGTGTTTCCTTCTAAAGACAGTACAGTCTGCACCGTAGTCAAGGTTGCTAAATCGGATGGTACAAAGGTTTTCACTAGACTAATCTCAGAGGTTGTATTAGTTCCTTCTTAAGTGTTTATTAGTGGAGTTAAATCACGCCAGGCGATGAGTGTTTTGTTGGTAAAGTTAATATTGCTTTGTGAGTTTTTAATACAAGCAAATGTTTTCACTGCTTTCGAGTGACAATTCTAGGTACTACAGTTGGAAGACCGTCTGTTTTTGAATAAAACTTTATTACATTTAGCTGACGCGTTTATCCAAAGCGACTTACATTGTTTTACAGTAATTACCAGTGTTACAGCCACTGGAGGCAAGGTGGGTTAAGTGTCTTGCCCAAGGACATGACAGTATGTCTGTGGAGAGAGCGGGAATCGATCCACCTACCTTCCGGTTGAAGGACGACCACTCTACCATTAAGCCACTGCGGAAGTAACATGTCACAGTTCATGGCGTCTTTCGAAACACGCCTTGTGGTTAACGTTGTATTGTAACGTTAGTATGTATTGAAGATATAAGTTGTACTTTGTTTTCTGAACGAAATGTTGTTTAGAAATGTATTATTTGTTTGTAATGTTGAAGAATGTCACATGCTAATTAGGCGCTATTAGCGTGGTCATTGAGATGACTTAAACACTCTACGATGTTTAGACATAGATAATGTTTCTCTCTGTATTAATGAAGTTATTTTATGTAATACATGTGCAAATTTTGATTGTAATTTTGTCTTTCCTTTAGTTTCACCCTTTTGAATGTCATTAAACCTGCTGACAACGCTTCGGTCTGCAGAGTCTCGATATGAGAAAGGTGTTATTCAGACAGTCCTAGCTATTTGGACCAGACGGGCATCAGGACGGCACACTTCCTCAATAGGAAAATTGCACAGATCACTTTTTAGTAATAATAATAATAATAATAATAATAATAATAATAATAATAATTTAAGCTGCAAGCGGTGATAAAAACCCTCACCTCCCTTGCGACCGCGGGGACACATGTATTCGGAGGATTGCATTTCATGCTTTAAAGTGTAAACTTCATGGTAATGTCTGCTTGAATCTTCTTCTGGCTGCTTCATCACCGGCCTGGATGTACCAAGGTTCATTTTTTCCTTTCCATTGACTTTTTCCACGTATTTGGGGGTTGCTATGGCAACACATTTATAGATAGGGGGGTGGTTGTCATTGGCTTTTAAGGGGTGCGATTTAGGTGGCCGCGCCTTTCACCCCACATGGCGGACTTCCTGTTGAGTTTAGGCTGTGGCTGTCATAGACTTTTCTGTTTGCCCTGAGGTGTCCTATGGATGTACCAAGTTTTGTATTTCTATATTGAAAAAAATTTACTTTCACTTTCTATAGGCCCAATGTATTTTGACTTTTCTAGGGGTCAGAGTAATTTTTCATATTTTTCAATATGAAATTGAAATGATATTCAATATTTTCTTTTCTATTTTCAAATACATACATTTTTCGCCGGCCTTGAACTTTGGGCCCAATAAAAATTACTTTTTGCGCATGTTCACTGGGTCAAATTGAGTATCATTTTGCTGAAAAAAATAAATAAATAAAAAAATATAAAAATAACACGAGCAAAAACAATAGGCCCTCCCGGTCATCACTGGCCCAGGCCTAATAATATTAGCAATAATATTATTATGTGAAGAGGCTGCTCACATGTTAATGTTAATTATTTCCCACAATTATTAGCAATGATTTATACAACAATGATGGTAGGAATATTTAAATATAATATTTATGTTTATCCAATATTTAATAAGTAATGTTTAATAATTAATAATTACTTATTAATGTTAATTAGTAATGTCAAGGAAATCATTAATCAAGTCAAGTTATCTTGTCTTTTTTTTAAACTATTTTTTACATTTCTTTGCATAATTTTTACTTTGTTGTTATGGTGTTTTCAACGGACATGTGTTATCTCTTCTTTGTCTGTAAATGTCTGTTAGTGCGAAGTCTGGCACTGCATTACAACTATTCTCTGATGAATCATTTGACACTCCAAGCCTGGGTAAGTCGTGTAACTGTGCATTAGTAAGGCGTGTTCTGTGTTTGTTCTTGATAAAGTTCATGTTAGAAAAGGCTGATTCACTGTTCATTATGAAAAAATTTGCAGCTCTAAATGAAGCTTCAGTTGTCTTTTGGGATGTTTTTCAGCTGCCTTGTGAAAAAACATTGTTGTTTGACAAAAGTTGCCTTCAACCCACGTGCTTTTTCTGTCCTTAGCAGTTGTCCCGCAAATGAAACATACTTTTCTCTGACTGACTCACAACTAACTCCTCATCATTGCTGCACTGCTTCCTTGTAACAGGAAATATTGTCAAGTTAAAATCTACAGTAATGCAAGTGTTTTTTAAAACTTCAGTAAGAATATTTATTTTAGACGGAGCTATATTTTGACCAGTGCTTTTTTTAGAACATGCCTCACAAGTGCCTTAAGTGCTCCTTGCGGGCAAGGCACCACGTTGGTGTCCTTTGGTCTATATTATAAAGACTATATAATATATAAGGTCTAGCCGTTATATTATTGCCTTTTATACATCTGTGCCCCGACAGGTGTGTGTCCTAATTCTTAGTGGTAGCCTATAATCTTAGCCCATCCCCTTTCCTTGGTGGAACAAAAGGTAAGTGTGAGTAAAAGAATTAAGTGTCATTGCTGCTCATCAGGTCAACAGGGGCAGCCAGCAACTCCCGTGCTGCACACCTGTCAGCCATAACAATCCGGCAGGTATATAACCAGCCAACACAAATCACCTGTGGCCAGATTGTCCTTCTGATTCCAGACAAACACATCCAGCGTTACTTGTTCCTGCTAACCTGCTCCTGCTAACTTTTTCCTACTAACCTGTTCACCCGTTCCTACTAACCCAATCTATGTACCTGATCCTGCTACCTGTTCCTGTGAACCTAATCTTGGTAACCTGGTACCGCTAACCTGGTACCGCTAACCTGGTACTGCTACCTGATCCTGCTACCTGTCCCGGCTAACCTGCTACCTGTTCCTGCTACTCTGGTACTGTCACTTGTTCTCACTAAACCGATCCAGTTTCTATTACCTGGTTCGACTAACCTGTTACCGGGTCCAGAGTCTTCGGTCCTTACCTTTTGTACCAGCTTGTCGCCATGTGTTGCTTGCCATACTTTGGATGCAACCGAACACGTTGAGTTTATCCACTACTCCTGTGCTTGATACCCGTTTCATCATTAAAGATTAATCAGCTTAATAGTCTGTGCCTGGTGCATTTGGGTCCTGATTCCACCATTACAGAATTGGGCCTAAACCAAGTCTAACTGGACTGAACACAGGTGAGAACAATACCTGACAGTAGAACGGACCGAACACAGGTGAGAACAGTACCTGACAGTAGAACAGACTGAACACAGGTGAGAATGGTACCTGACAGTAGAACGGACCGAACACAGGTGAGAACGGTACCTGACAGTAGAACGGACCGAACACAGGTGAGAACGGTACCTGACAGTAGAACAGACCGAACACAGGTGAGAACGGTACCTGACAGTAGAACGGACTGAACACAGGTGAGAACGGTACCTGACAGTAGAACGGACTGAACACAGGTGAGAACAGTACCTGACAGTAGAACAGACCGAACACAGGTGAGAACGGTACCTGACAGTAGAACAGACCGAACACAGGTGAGAACAGTACCTGACAGTAGAAGTAGAGGGCAGGGATGTATATGAGCTTCATCAGGAGGATGACGAGGACCCTTATGATCAGTTTTGAGACAGAGGCTGAAACACATCAACACATCACATGTAGAAATGGAAAGTGCTTTTGTTGCAGTGGCTTGTATCTTTTTAGGACAGGGTTTATAGACTTTATTAAAACATAAATGTGTGTCTGGGAGGATAAGACACAGGTTTGTAGAGACGTACCTCCGAGAGTGAGATAGAGGGTCTGGCTCTGAGACGAGAAGTTGTGGGAGAAAACATGGAGGTGATAAACACAGGTGTAGCCTCCTCTGTGGGCGGAGCCAGCGTCAGAGAACAGGAAGTGGGCGGAGTGATTGACAGCTGGCAGGGTGTGGCTCTGAGCTGGGTCCACAGTGGGACAGATGAGCTGGAAGGAGCCTCCTGGGAACTGAGGCTGGACAGAGCATGTGACGCTGAAGTCTGAGCCCAGCAGCACCCGGAGCCCCTGAGGCTGGGCCTCGGAGACCCCGTCAGCAGAGACCGACAGGGAGATGTTCGGAGGAGTCAGTAAATCTGTGAAGAGACAAGAACCAAGTCTAAACCAGGTCTGAACTGGGACTAAACTGGAACTAAATCGGAACTAAACCGGGAATAAACTACGACTAAACCAGGTCTAAACCAGGACAAAACCAGGTCTAAACCAGAAAGAAAATTGACAAAACCAGGTCTAAACCAGGTCCGAACCAGGTCTAAACCAGGACTAAAGCAGGACAAAACAAGGATTAAACCTGGACTTAACCAGGATTTTATCAGGACTTAACCAGGACTAAACCCGGACTTAACCAGGACTTAACTAGGACCAAACCAGGTCTAAACCAGGTCCTGTTTTTCTTTCCGTTTACCTTCTGAGGTTGTGGGTACCTCTTGTGCTCTGTGCTGAAGAGTCCTGATGACTCCCAGCTTGTTCTGCAAAGGCTGGTGGGAATCAAACAGCAATAAAAAAAATAGCTGAAAATATACCACCATCTTGATCAGCGCCTGCGCGGCCACAAGATACAGCCCTCTGAGTTCAGTTTAAACAGACTGTACCTGATTTTAGTGACACTTTTATTTTAAAATAAAGTCTACCTCCATAGTAGTGTTGCGGGATGTGTCTTCAGTGTGTTTAGTTTAGTTCAAGACAGCTCAGTAGCGTGTGTACAAATGACGGAGAGTGCATGTGCGTGTGAAAGAGGGCACGGCTGCCTCCCCTGTGTAAGAGAGTCCCCACGGAGCAGCGGAAGAGTGTGGTACAAGAGGGCTACGGTGACCAGTCTAGTCAGGTACAGATGTGTATTCCTGTGCAACTAGAAAAATAAAGCATGAGTAAAAGGCAGCAAGACGGCTCCTTGTCCTTATATCCCCCATCACCTTAAACAGCGTGAAGTTTTCGGGAGTTACCCCAGGAGAAAGCCTTCCGGCCCTGGAGAAGACGAATCTCCCCTGTGTCTCCAAAAACGGTTTGAAGACGAAAAGCAGGAAAGGTTAAAAGAAGTAAGAAACTGTAATAACATGTAACTACATAATGCTATGCAATTGTGTGCTTACATATAGTAGGTAGGGTTAGGGTATGTATGTAGTTACATTTTATTACATTTTGTTACACAGTATATTACATTGTACTTAATGAGGTCGATACAATCTATCGTGTTGTGTAAAATAAAGTGTTATCCTGATTTATTGTTTCAAATAGTTGGACAAATGGTTTAAACCCCAAATTATTTATTGTAAAAGCAATCATTTGTAAAGAAAATAAATAAAAGTCTTTATGATGCTGTTTATTATAAGTTAAAAGGGATTTAGATGAAAACTTTTACTTAAACGGGAAAACTTGGACAATCACATGTTTGAAAACGAGCGCTCACATTGGTCGACACCAGCTTGTCATGTGACGTTCCAGGAAGTTTAACAGCTGCAGATAAAGTGTATTTTTGAGTTGAATATGTCTTTTAACAGAGAAACAGCTCAAAAAAGAAAAGCATCAACAGAAAAAAGTAAGTCAACATAAAACATGATAAATACTGTCAATTCAATCACGTAATGTTTCACGAGGAGGAGATAACTGTCGTCCTGACGCTGACGTCGGAGCTAGGCTAACGCTAAACTCTAAACTTCAGTTTGGTCTGGTTTTATTTGTTGAATAAAAGAGAAGCAGGAGAGGTCCCTCTGCTGCTGTTGGAGGAGAGTGGCTCTGAGACAGGGACAAAAAAAGAAAATGAGGGAGTGGAGCTTTAAGTTTCACTGCAGATGTACCTCAATAAAAACCAACCAGGTTCAGACAGGTTCCTGTGTGTCATATTTAGTTCTTTCTTAGATCTGCTTTTGCTGGAGCTTGTTTCTGAGACACTTTTTCTTTTGAAACAATACATTTATAAATTTTCAGCTCAGTTTACTGCAATATAATGTTTCACAAAATAAAAATATAAAAAATATAAAGGACAAATCTGAACTTCTCACAAAAACAAATAATGACCTGAAAAATGTACCTGAAATAATTTGATGCAGCTGTAATTTAAATAAGTAATAAACAAATTTAATTCAATAAACAACTCTTTTACCTGAACACACCACTTCCAGAACAGATGGGACATTGTCATCTTTTTCCACTGCACAAGCTCTCAGAGACGTCTGCTTTACACAGTCAACTCTGACTTCCAACACAGGTCCCACTGGAAAACCTTCTCTTGTCACTCCTGAAACAGCTGAACCACAGTCCAGCTCTCGGCACACAACAGCTGTAGACTCCTGGTCCCAGACCCATTCTCCAGTCCAGATCCGGACTCCAAAGACAGTCACTGGTCTCCACTCTCCTCTGTGTCTCAGCTCCACAGTCCCAGCACAGCCACTGGACTGTCCCACCAACCTGACTGGCTCTGAACAGAGACAAGAACAAGTTACTGGAGCAATTATTAATAAATTCACTGAATATACAATTATGTACAGTTAATCTCTCTCCCTTTCAGTTTAATTTGTAAACAGAATGTTTTGGACGTGAGTTAAAATGCACTGACTGAATCTTAAAAAAAGAGAAAGGTTAACTCTTATGTTACGGTCTATTTCCTCCAGTTGCCCTTCAACCTCCCTTTGTTCAAGAAAAATAGCTCCAAGCTATCATTTATTCCACAAGCAATAAAATACCTGAATACTGCTCTCCTCATATGTTTTTCTTCTCTCTTGTCTTTATGTGATGTATGTGTGGAGCCGGCAGAGGGCCTAACTTTGATGTGTGCATTGGTCGGGACGTCACAGGCAGTGGTTTTATCCACAAAGCCAAGAACAGACTCTTCTGTGTTTATGTGTCGTCAGAGGCACTGACGTGAGCTCAACCTTTTATACACTTTTCTTTTAGCTCAGTTTACTACAATGTAATGTTTCACAAAATAAAATATTAAAAATAAAGATACCAAATCTGAATTTCTCACAAAGACAAATAATGACCTGAGAAATGTTACCTGTAAAGCAGCTGTAAGATATATAAGTAATAAAGTAATTTAATTCAATAAAAAGCTCTTTTACATGAACAAACCACTTCCAGACTATATTTGTTATTGTCGTCTTTTTCCCATACACATTCTCTCAGAGACGTCTCTTTTACACAGACAGCTCTGACTCTCCAGACGTGTCTCTTTGGAAAATCATCTCATCTTTCTCCAGGAACAGCTGAACCGCAGTCAAAAGTATTTATTCCAGTTTATGACAAAAATAGAGACTTATTAATGAACCGTTGCCTCTGCACTATCAGGGTTTTTGACGTACTCTCGGTTAGTTAATAGACCAATAATTACACCGTCTTTGGAAAGAAAATTTTCTTAAAGCAAAAGCATCTGGACTCAGTTTTCAAGGTGAGAACATTTCGTCTCTAATTCCAAGAGACTTTTTCAATTCTGAGATCAACTGTAAAAGTGCTGAGCTTATATCTCTCGAGGGAGGAGTTTCCTCTGAAACCAAACCTGAAAGACCCGGTCTGCTCTGGTCTCACCGTCATTGGATATGAAAGGGAAGTGTGACACCTGATGAAGGAGTCGTTAAAGGCTCAGGAGAGTTGTTAGTGACACTGCTCCATTCAGGTGCTGTATTTGTTGTGAGAAGTGTGACGGAAGCCATTTTTGTGAAAATGGAAGAGTCCTCGTTGAACAGAGGAGGTGGCCTCAGATTAATGTTGCCTAGCATTTATAACAGTTTTCTGAAACCTATAACAAAAGAGTTGCACTTTTGAACCATCTGGCACCTCTGGCCAGGATTCGGACATTGCTGTCCTCAAAGGCTTCTACATCTGTGCCTGTGCTACTGGGCAGGACTGCTTCACAAATGTTTCTTGTTCACACAGTTAGTATTCTTCAGATCACAGCTGGCTTTAGAGTCTGGGCTAATATTGTCCTGTGTCTCACCTGGTGCTGTCTCTGAACTCATCACCTGCTCACCCTGCTCCAGTCCTTCTGTGACCTCCTCTGTCCCTCTTTGAGCTTCTCCCAAAACACAATCAAATATTAATAAAAACTTTTTTATAGTAACAACCAAGAAGACATAAGATATATGATAAAGTAGTAATATCTATTTATTTGTTTATTTAAGGACCCTTTTAACGATAAGCTACTAAACAAGTTTTGAAAATTAACAGTGCATTTAAATATGCTGCTCTTCTGTAGTAATTTAATCTGAAGAAAAGGTCCTGTTGCCTCCAGCTCAAAGTATCTGGGACAGACTCGGGCCCCTCTGAGAGGAATGAGCAGTGGAAGATTAATCAATAGAAAAGTTATCAGCCAGCTCTAACACAGAGGCTAATATTAATGCAGTAAGAATGTCAGATATAAAGAGGTGCTTTACTTAGCTTTCCTACAAAGAAACTTACAGCTGAAAACCGCAGATAAACTGCTACACAAACGCTTCAACATTCTGAAAGGAATATATCCGGGCGGCAGTAGCTCAGTGGGTAGAGCAGTCGTCTGTCAACCATACTGTCGTTGTGTCCTTGGGCAAGACACTTAACCCACCTTGCCTGCAGTGGCTGTAACACTGGTAATTACTGTAGAACAATGTAAGTCACTTTGGATAAAAGCGTCAGCTAAATGAATAAATGTAAATGTAAATATCCCTAGTGTCTCTATGAAATGTTACGCCCTTGGAGCCAGCAAACTGTTGCCTTACAGGCACAAATACAGTCTAAAAGTGCCCCAAAGTGCAAGAATTCTGGTTTTCAGTTTGTAACTCTGTTCCTGTTAGGTGACCCGTCTGTATAGGAGCCATAATATCTAACAATAATACTGACTTTGTCCAGACAGCAGTAATGGTCGGTAGGAAACTTTTAGCACAACAATGTAAATTACAGTTTGCTCCGACTGTCACAGATTGGTACAATTTACTCTCCAAAGTGTCAGCTTCCAAACCAACATCCTTCATACAGATCAGCAAGTCTAGACCAGGAATAAGCCGGTTCTAAACCAGGTCTAAACCAACAAAACAAGAAGTTATTGGAGGACGCAAACAATGGTATGATAGCCCCGCCCTTTTTTACCTGAGCAGGTGAGGTCCACAGCTTTTCCAGATGAGCAGGTGTTCCCTGAGATGGACCTGGTACAGTCCATCAGAGCAGACTCATGGCCCTCACACTGGAACGTCTGCCCCAGAGGAGCCCTCCCCTCTCCATAGAGCGCCCCCTGGAGGAGAGAAGGAGCCTCACAGCCCAGCTCCCTGCAGACCACCTCTGCATCCTGCAGGTCAAAGTCCTCTTCACAGACTGAGGTCCAGGACTGGTCCCAGTGGACCTCCAGTGATCCTGAGCACAGCCTGGGCCCCTGGAGCCTCACAGAGTCTGTGGACACAGAGAGAGACTGAATAAAGACAGACACAGAGTCTGTGGACACAGAGAGAGACTGAATAAAGACAGACACAGAGTCTGTGGACACAGAGAGAGACTGAATAAAGACAGACACAGAGTCTGTGGACACAGAGAGAGGCTGAATCTAAAGAAACCTAAAGTCAGAGCTTTCAATCACATGCTCAAATAAGGAGCGTTCCCATTGGTTGATACAAGCTTGATAGGAAGTTTAACAAAAATAAAGAGGACAAATTTGAATTTGACCTGAAATAATTTGCTGCAGCTGTAATTTAAATAAGGAATAAAATAATTGAATTTAATAAACAGCTCTTTTACCTGAACACACCACTTCCAGACCATCTGTGTCACTGAAGTCTGTTTCCACTGCACACTTTCTCAGAGACGTCTGCTTTACACAGTCACTTCTGACCCTCCACACAGGTCTGTTTGGAAAATCATCTCTTATTTTTCCAGAAAGAGCTGATCCACAGTCCAGGTCTCGACACACAGCAGCTGTAGTCTTCAGGTCCCAGCTCCGGTAATTAAACCAGAAAGACACTGGTCTCCACTCTCCTCTGTGTCTCAGCTCCACAGTCCCAGCACAGACACTGGACTGTCCCACCAACCTGACTGGCTCTGAACAGAGACAAGAACAAGTTATTGGAGCAAATACAAATAATTTAAATATTCAGTCAAAGCTCTCTCAAGACATGTCACAACACCATCATGTTTTAGAAATAATTACAACAGAAAGACATAAATTGAAATGTTGGTTTTATATTAATGGGAAAAGTTAATAAGATAATTAATAAAAGGGAAAACAATTTTACTGTAATAGTGTAATTATTGATTATAAAATTGCTGAACCTCATATTAGCCAAATAAAAAACAAAGCACATTCTGGACTGTAACTTGTTGTACTTTGTATTGTTCTTTGGTTTAACCTTGTTTTAGTTTTTTTGTAGAAATATGGAGTAACACCAACAAAACTACCTCCAGCCGCTGTCTACGTCACAAAAGAGAGAAATTAGACTAGTTTAGAAGGTTGGATACAGAGATCCTACAAATGCACTCTTTTTAAAGTCACAAACATTAAAATGAATGAAAAAACTGCTTAAACTATGAACAAAGTAAGAAACGAGATACTTTCAGGCAACAAACAAACCAAAGAAAGGGAGGGGCTCATGGTCTGAGGGTCAACTAACCTTATTTATATTTATTTATTTATTTATTTATTTATTTATTCACATTTTCATGAGGATAAATCTCTTGAGATGAATTATCTTGTTTTCGAGGGGGTCGAACTTTAAACAAAGGACAACACTGACAAGAGTTAGGCACAAGAGAGCGATCTGTGGAGTTCCTAATCAGTTTAAAAGAATCTACAACACATCCTTTCTAGAGAAGCATCTAAATGAAGGCGAGTATTAGCCATTTAAGAAAAGAATTTCTCACAGATTCGGTTTTGTTTTGTTGTGTGTGTCGTGTGTGCATGTGTTGTGTGTTTGTTGTGTGTGTGTTGTTTGTGCGTGTATTGTGTGGTTTGTCACAGTAATAGGTCAGTGGAGTTTCAGGAAGTGGGGCCCAATGAGACCTTTTGATCAGCCCCAGTTATAACTCAGTTTTTGCACCTGGCCTCATTAATTTGTGGATTTAATGAGTCACAATTTTTAACAAATAATGTAGTTTGTAAGACTGTGTTTCATCTGAATCAAGTCTAAATGTAAAGTTAAAGTGAGAAGAGGCCAGTGGAGGTCAGTGTGAGTCTTTACCTGTTGAGCTGGAGTCTGCAGCCAGGATCCCTGCAGAAAAGAAAACAGGTCAAACACACAGAGACTCAAGAGAAGCTCTTTTAGTGAAAGCTCTTTTTGTGGTGCCTCCCAAAGATTTGATCAGTTTTTAAGAAACAGGAAACTAATAATCACAAGTTTGATCAATGTACAGCTCAACTCTTTGTGGTTTGAGTTTTGGAAACTGTTTTTGTATAAAATTTACATTAACATTTTTTTTTCACTGCATTGATCAAATAATCTGCAGTTTGTGTCTAAACTGTTCCTGTTCCGGTTCGGGGCAGCTCTCAGTAAAGCACCAGATCCCTCAGATTATACACTTATTTTTTCAGAATAAAAGCCCTGAATGCACCAAAAAGGTTGAGGCTTGTATTTTGAAGTCAACACAGAAAGTTTTCTGCAGCAGCTTCACCAAAGTCAACAAACACAGAGAAGAGAGCGTTCATTTGGTTTTGTAAAAGTGGGAATATACAGAACCAAATAGCCTCTTTTGAACAAACAAAGGTTCCTCTGAGAAGCCACCAGCCACAGGAGGAAAAAAACACTCCTGCCTCACCAGCCAAGACTCTCTGACTGTATCACCATCAACACCCCCACCTCTGCCCTGGACCCCCCCAGGAGCCATCCCCAGCTTCAACAATGACATTTACAAATTTTGGTGAAATCTGGGTTAAAATGGTACCCTTTCTAACCTGGCCAGGTCAATAGTACTGTCATCCACTTTGTTAACCAAAGGGTTAAGTCAGAAGAAAAGAGAAGTGTCAGCAGCAGGGGCGTCACTAGGATCACAAAATTGGGGGTCTTAGCCCCTGCAATTAAAGTAATTTTCTGAGAAAACTGTAGAATTATTGGCACAGAAATGTTAAAATACTTTGCTGTAAATAGTGTTTATTTGATTAGATTTTGTGTGATTTTAGGTTCACCTTGATTACAGCTTTAGGGTAATTTAGCTGTTTTTACAAACTCAATACAAATAACTCACTATTTCTCTCATTTCCCTCAGTGTCTCGTCAGCGTCAGACAAGCATTTCTGTAGAAAGTGTTTGGAAGCCTTACCTAGACTGCAGGACATCAAGACCCCCACCAGCAGCACTCTGTGGACCATGGTCTGGAGCAGGACTGGGTCTGGACCAGGACTGTGTTTGTTCAGGACGAGGTCTGGGTCTGATCTGAAGAGGATTTCCTGTTTTCTTAGTTGTTATCTGTTGGCTGCTAATATTAACAGTTATGTGCCATAAAATAGCAGCTTTAACCCGTTAAGCCCGAGAGTCACATGTCAAAATCAAACAGCATGACACTATACACACCCCAAGCCTAATATGGCAAAGCAGCACATCAACTTCAGCTGAGACTCAGCCACAAGCACATCTAAGCCATTACATTTACTCCAAACACAGACCAAACTGCAGCAAACAAAACCAGGTGGTGCCAAAAGTTGCCAAATTCTGCCCTATTCTTTCTAATGGAGACTCTGCCTGACTATTTCATAAAAAAAATGTAATAGTTTTGGTTTGTTTCACATTAGAGGTATTATATTTGTTGCAGGTAAATGTTGACATGTGGCTGTAATTTAAAATAGTGTTTGAGCTGCAACTGCCTTCATCTGAAGGGGATATTAATTCAAATATTTTTTTATTTTTTTTTTTGGCGGAAATGTTTTTGGAGTCATTTATCTGTTTTCCATTTTATGCACTTTAAAAAAATCTCACATGTGCCCCCTTCATTTTGACACCAGAATTATTGAACTACACCTTGTAGTTCAGAGATACAGTCAGTTTACTGTGGACATGTCCTTTTCGAGCAGACACACCAAAAAACAGGCTCGGCTTTAAAGGGTTAAATATAATTAATTCAATTGATTTTTAGCCTTATATTCATTAAGGACACCTCGAAGGACCCTTTGTCGTCGATGTATCTGGGGTTCTCAAATGAACCTGAGGGAGCTGCTGTTCGGTTCCTAAGGTCTGAGTTTCTGCTCACGATGTTCTCCGCCACATTGTACGTGAACAAATAAAACAATGATCCTTTAAGGGCACATGGTTCCAGTCAGCAGGCAATGCTGGTTTAATGGTCTAATTTTCACAAAACCTCTAGATGGTAATCTGAAAGGTTAATCAGACTTAATAGTGCAAAAATCCTGTGTGGTTGTCATTTGATGTTTAATAGCCCGGGGCTGTTAAACAATAAGTGGCAACGTTTATTGTCCACACTGACCGATATAATGGGATTGTTGTTGAAGAGGTACATCTGATATTTACAGTATTGTTCAAAGTAATAGCAGTACAATGTGACTAACCAGAATCATCCAGGTTTTTAGTATATTTTTTATTGTTAAGTGGCAAACAAGTTACCAGTAGCGTCAGGATTCATGCCTGTGTTATTGTCTGTTTTATTTGTCTTAGTTTTGTACTGATTTGTTCTTTGTAAGTGTATCTGATATTGTTTCAAGTCTGTATTTTAGTTCGTGGGTTTTATTTTGATATGACTTGCCCCTGTCTGTGTTTGTGAATTGCTTCCTGCCTGGTGTCTTTCCCTCCTGTGCGATTACCTGCCCGCCCTAATGTGTTTCACCTGTCCCTTGTTGTCTATGTCTATATACCTGTTTGTCTGTGTGCTCAGTGCCAGGTCGTCGTCGTATCTTGAGTCTGTTCTATGGGCCTTGTCTTTGTGAATATTCCTAGTCTGTTTTTTCCTTGTATTTATTATCCCGGATATTTGGTGCTCAGTCCTTCACCTTGGTTATCCTTTTTCTAGTTTTTGTTTTATCACTTAAGAACTACATTTTTAGTTAAACCCTTTTCCTGTGTCTGGGGTTATGCATTTGGAGTCTTTCTGCACCTGGGCCATGACAAGTAGGTGCAGTAGATTCTCAGAAAACAAACAAGACACACATCCCCCAGCAGGTCAGAGGTTTGCATCCACCCTAGAAGGAGGTAGAAAAGGGAAAAAAGTGCTAAATACTACTGCAGAAATAATAATGTAATAATAATATGAGAGGTTGTTAGTGGACTTTGTTGGTCCTGGAGTCCGAGACAGAAACCAGTAAAAGTGAGTTTGAGACCATGACATGAAAATGAGTTTATGTAAATATTCTGATGCATGCTTTTTCTTATTTTGCAAACCCATCGTGGGAGTTTCCTGTTTCTGATGAACTATTTGGAGGAGCCACAGATAAGTCACCTTTTACAGAGGTCAGTTGTGCTCAGGCTGTTGCAACTTTTATCTGAACGTTTTCACAAGATAACTAGTTTCCGATCATCATGAGAAAATAATATTGTTTTCAGTGTCATCTTTAGTCTGTACACCCATTCAATTACTTGGTAACACAAATTTCTAATCAGCCAATCACATGGCAGAAACTCGGTGCATTTAGACATTTATGTGGTAAAGTGGACTTGCTTAAGGTCAAAGCGAGCATCAGAATGGAGAAGAAAGGGGATTTAAGTGACTTTAAACGTGGAATGGTTGTTGGTGCCAGACGGGCTGGTCTGAATATTTCAAAAATTGCTGATCAACTGGGATTTTAACACACAACCATCTGTAAGGTTTACAGAGAATGGGCCGATAAAGACAACAGTAACTCAAAAACTTGTTACAACACAAGTTTGTGCTCAGCCTGTCTATAACACAGGGAGCTGTGAGAAAAGCTTTTCCTAAAATGAATCAAAACCGGTCCTTTCTTTCACAACAGCCTCTGGATTCTACTCATCCAGATGTGCTAAAGATGCTGGAGAGTGAAAATATTATAGAAGTGTAGCAGAAAAAAGGCAGTTTCTTCATGTCAAGTCTTCTAATCATGGAGTTTACTGATGCTTCTCAGTTTTTCTTCACCTGTCTTTTCTTTTTCAATTATTTCGTTATTTCTATTTATTAAATTCACTTTGTGTACAAGCTTGGCCAGCCAAATGTTGATATAATAATAGAATAAAAATCATTCCTCATGCTGTGTGTGTGTTCTGTGTGTCTTTACTGTGTGTGCTTCTGCTTTGTGTGCATGTGTCAAACCCTTCTCCGCTCGTAGCGCACCAGCCCAGCCTGATCTCCAAGACCGTCTTTGCTTAAAAGTCACTGACTCAAACTGCAGGACTGGTTTTATGTCAACAAATATTTCTTCTCCTGGTCTTCTTCTTCTTGTCATTAACTCCACTTATTACGTCTGGAGAGTGTTCCTCTCCTCGAGTCTCAAGTATAATGTTTCATTTGTTCACAAAGGCTACTCATCCCATGAGTTTTCTTATTTGATGAAGCCACTTGGTCTTCTTGGTGCATTAAATGTAAAGATATACACTCATGTCCTGCAGTTCTGGCCTCTCCCTTTCCTCGACGGCTGTCTCTGGCTTCAGGCCTGGGCTGAGATGAGGACAGGGGAGAGACATACACCTCAAGAGAGACATGTTAGTTCTGTTATGTATTGTGTCCGTGTCCATATCTAAATTATTATCTCATCAATGTCAGTGGTCATCTAAAGATATAAGCTGTATAAGAGCTCTTCCATTTGAACAAAAACAGAACAAAAATTCTCCAAATTGTTTGCACCAAGATGTTAAACAATTGTCAGTAAACACTGGCTCGAGCCTCGGGCGATATATGTCACTTTAAGTTACAGAGTTTATCTATGCCTATTTTTTTTTATGAAACATACATATGGTTATTCTTTTCATACAAAGAGACATCTATTTGTCCCCTGACTAATTTAATCAAAAGTAGGTCAATAGGGTTTCATTAGGTTACACTGGCTCCCGGTTGATGCCCGCATCAAGTTCAAAGCTAAGCTCTTGTACTACAAGACCACCACTGGCTCCGCCCCCTCATATCTTCAGTCACTGATAAAGACCTATGTTTATGGGAGTTTGCCCAACCAGCCCACATGTGCTTTGTGGCTCTGGAGAAGGCATTTCGAATGTGTCCCTCGTGGTGCCCTGTGGGGGTTGCTCTGGGAGTATGGGGTCCGGGGCCCTTTGCTAAGGGCTATCCGGTCCCTGTACGGTTCATTGCTGGCAGTAAGTCAGACCTGTTCCCGGTGCATGTTGTACTCTGGCAGGGCTGCCCTTTGTCACCGGTCCTGTTCATTATCTTTATGGACAGGATTTCTAGGCGCAGCCAGGGGCCGGAGGGAGTCTGGTTTGGGGACCACAGGATCTCGTCTCTGCTTTTTGCAGATGATGTTGTCCTGTTGGCTCCATCAAGCCAGGACCTTCAATGTTCACTGGGACGGTTTGCAGCCGAGTGTGAAGCGGCTGGGATGAGGATCAGCACCTCCAAGTCTGAGACCATGGTTCTCAGTCGGAAAAGGGTGGCTTGTCCCCTCCAGGTTGGTGTAGAGCTCCTGCCTCAAGTGGAGGAGTTCAAGTATCTTGGGGTCTTGTTCACGAGTGAGGGAAGGAAGGAGCGTGAGATCGGACAGGTGCAGCTTCTGCAGTAATGCGGTCGATGTACCGGTCTGTCGTGGTGAAGAAGGAGCTGAGCTGTAAGGCAAAGCTCTCGATTTACCAGTCGATCTACGTTCCTACTCTCACCTATGGTCATGAGCTTTGGGTCATAACCAAAAGAACAAGATCCCGGATACAGGCGGCCGAAATGAGCTTTCTCCGCAGAGTGGCGGGGCGCTCCCTTAGAGATAGGGTGAGGAGCTCAAAGTAGAGCCGCTGCTCCTCCACATCGAGAGGAGCAGCTGAGGTGGCTCGGGCATCTGTTTCGGATGCCTCCCGGACGCCTCCCTGGGGAGGCGTTCCGGGCATGTCCCACCGGGAGGAGACCTCGGGGAAGACCTAGGACACGCTGGAGGGACTATGTCTCTCGGCTGGCCTGGGAGCGCCTCTGTATCCCCGGAGGAAGTGTCTGGGGAAAGGGAAGTCTGGGCTTCTCTGCTTAGACTGCTGCCCCCGCGACCCGGTCCCGGATAAGCGGTAGAAAATGGCTGGATGGATAGTCCCTGGTTTTCCTGGGATCTGTCTGAACTTTTGAAAATAAGAGTTTATGCTTGGGCTAAGGCGAGAAAAACAAAGTTAGGGCGGGAGATTTGAGATGACTCAGAAAGCGCTGCACCCCAATGTTTAAAAAGGAAAAAATTAAATATTAGTTGTCTAAAATCACAAGTTTACAAGTTCCAAAATATTCTGAGGAGTTTTCCAAGGCTCTAGTCTTGGCTCTGAATGAGCCTCCTCCAAAGGAAGGATCCTGACATTTGGGAAATTGCATTTTTTCCCAAAGAAATGACTGCCTCTTCACAGGCTCATTACGGCCACAGCCACAAATGTATCAAAAAACAAACTGATAACTTTGTTGGCACTCGTGTCTAGATAATACTCAACAAATTTGGGGCCTTTTAGAAGAAAACACATTGAGTTGCATCTTTTGGAGCAAGGGGTGTGATTTAGGTGGGCGCGCGTTCCACCCCACATGGCGGACTTAATGTTGAGTTTAGGCTGTTGCTGTCATAGACTTTTCTGTTTGCCCTGAGGTGTCCTATGGATGAACCAAGTTTAATGTTTCTACGTTGGAAAAAATTACTTTCACTTTCCATAGACTGAATGTATTTTCATTTTCCAGGGGTCGCCACTGAGTCATTTCTTTTTATTATTTTTTTAAATACTTAAAATACATAAGTTTTTCGCCAGGCTTGAGTTTAGTGGCCAATACAATGTACTTTTTGCGCACATTTACTGGGTTAAAATTGAGGATCATTTTGCAGAAAAAAAAAAATAAAAAAAACATATAAATTGAGCAAAAACAACAAGAAAAGGCACTGTCTATTGTGCACACGCGTGTTTAGGTAATTTTCCCTAAGTTTGGTGTTTGTGGAATAAAGCAGCTATTTTCTGTCAATTTTTAAAAGTGAGGTGTATTCTAAGGCGGTTCACATTTTTAATTCAAAATGGCTGCCTTCTCGTGTGTGATAGGGTGTGGTCCCCATTGGCTTTTATGTTCATAAGCCCATGCTGGATGTGTGTACCAAGTTTCATTTGCCTAGGACAAACTAAAATTTTCCCTTCCCATTGACTTTTTCCACATATTTGCTCCGTTGCTATGGCAACACATTTATAGATAGGGGGTGGTTGTCATTGGCTTTTATGTTCGTCATGACACAAGTGATGAGTGTATCAAATTTCATGTTTCTATGACAAACTAAATTTTTGGTTCCATTATTTTGGGTCCAACTTGATCCGAGAAGGCGTTTGAGAGTTAACGGATAATTTATTACCACAAAAATGGCCACCTTGTTACAGTCTTGCCACACCCACACCCGATAAGATATCAAAAATAAAATGACAACTTTGGTTTGCACACGTGTCTAGATGATACTCACCAAATCTGGGACCATTTAGATGAAAACACAATGAGTTAAATCTTTTGGCGTAAGGGGTGCGATTTAAGTGGTCGCGCCTTTCACCCCACATGGCGGACTTCCTGTTGAGTTTAAGCTGTGGCTGTTATAGACTTTTCTGTTTTCCCTGAGGTGTCCTATGGATGTACCAAGTTTTATATTTCTACATTGGAAAAAAATTACTTTCACTTTCCATAGGCCCAAAGTATTTTTACTTTTCTAGGGGTCGCCACTGAGTCATTTTTCATATTTTTTTGGGGGGGGACTTCAAATACATAATTTTTTTGCCAACCTTGAACTTTGGGCCCAATAAAAATGACATTTCGCGCATGTTCACTGGGTCAAATTAAGGATCATTTTGCAGAAAATAAATAAATAAATAAAAAAAAAATAACTCTAGCAAAAATAATTACTGGCTCGGGCCTAATAATAATTGTGTGGAGGAGAAGTAGACGTATTATGGAGCGCTGCTGGTGATGGAGAAATTGCTGAATTAAAGTTAACAACAGAGCTGAGCTCCTTACTTATCAAGATTCAGGAAGTTGCTCTGTTTTTGTTGTTTTTGTTTAACATGCCTAGCTACGGTGTCTAAGGACTGTCTAAGGCCTTCCCATTCATACGACTAGCTGTGGATAAATCCAGCGACTGAACGACACCCCCTTAAGTCCATTGTGTTACTTACTGACCTCACGAGGGAACAGACTGGAGGCAGTGTGTCTTTAGCAGCTCTCATGTGTGTTGGTCAGTTCTGGTCTGGACCAGGACTAAAGGTAGGACTGGTCCCAGAGTCACATGAAACAAAGCCAGTGGACTGTGGAGATAAAGACTGTGTGCTTTGTTTCAGGCCCAGAGCTCAGAGGAAGCAGCGCACTGTGAGTAAAAACACACTTCATCACTAATCTACAAACAAGATTCTCACAAAGAGCAACAAGTCCTCCTACAGTTTGGGTTCAAGTTTGTGAAAGCCCAGGTGTGTTTGTGTCACAGGTGGACAGTGGAGGATGAAAAGGTGTTTCTTTAAGAGCTGGTTCTCTGAGACTCACCTCAGACTCTTTGTTCTAAAGGCCATCAGTGAGTTTGGTGTGAGCAGCTCCAGAACACAAATGAGTCCTGCACATCACTGTCAGACTGGACGCTGTATAGAATGTAGAGAATAGAATCCTAAATGCATTTCTGACATAATACTTTAATTATTTACAGACAGTTATGTCTCTCAAAGAAAAAGAGTGGAATTATAAATCAATAACAGAAATAGATATAACATTATTTAATAAGTTGGGTTAGGGTTAACATTTAAAGAGAAACTTGTGAAAAACTGTAAATTGTATAAAAAATTATGAACCTTTGCAAAAATACAGCCATTAAAATATGAAAATATGAGTCTGACGATATTTATTATAAAAATGTAAAAAAGAGCAATCATGCAAAAGCTTTTTAACCAGGTGTAAACCAATTCTAAACCAGGTCTAAGCAGGACCTGATGTGAGATGCTGCAGTCTTCAGTCTGAGACACTTTTGATGGAATCAGTGTCGTTCCCTCCTCTGCATTAGTCTCCGCCCCCTGGCCTGAAAAAACATGACACAAACATCTTCTGTTACAAAACCAGGACTAAACCAGATCTAAAGAGGGTCTAACTGGACTGAACACAGGTGAGAACGGTACCTGACAGTAGAACAGACTGAACACAGGTGAGAACAGTACCTGACAGTAGAACAGACTGAACACAGGTGAGAACAGTACCTTACAGTAGAAGTAGAGGGCAGGGATGTATATGAGCTTCATCAGGAGGATGACGAGGACCCTTATGATCAGTTTTGAGTCAGAGGCTGAAACACATCAACACATCACATGTAGAAATGGAAAGTGCTTTTGTTGCAGTGGCTTGTATCTTTTTAGGACAGGGTTTATAGACTTTATTAAAACATAAATGTGTGTCTGGGAGGATAAGACACAGGTTTGTAGAGACTTACCTCCGAGAGTGAGATAGAGGGTCTGGCTCTGAGACGAGAAGCTGTGGGAGAAAACACGGAGGTGATAAACACAGGTGTAGCCTCCTCTGTGGGCGGAGCCAGCATCAGAGAACAGGAAGTGGGCGGAGTGATTGACAGCCGGCAGGGTGTGGCTCTGAGCTGGGTCCACAGTGGGACAGATGAGCTGGAAGGAGCCTCCTGGGAACTGAGGCTGGACAGAGCATGTGACGCTGAAGTCTGAGCCCAGCAGCACCCGGAGCCCCTGAGGCTGGGCCTCGGAGACCCCGTCAGCAGAGACAGACAGGGAGATGTTCGGAGGAGTCAGTAAATCTGTGAAGAGACAAGAACCAGGTCTAAACCAGGTCTAAAGAAGGATTAAACCAGGACAAAACCAGGACTAATCTAGGTCTAAACCAGGTCTAAACCAGGACTAAATCAGGTCTAAACGAGGATTAAACCAGGACTAAACCAGGACTTTAACAGAACAAAATATGGTCGAGGTGTAATCCTCAACAGCACACTCTCCTACACGTCCCACATCAATGATGTCACCCGCTCTGCCTACCTTCACCTCCGCCCCTCCCTCAGCCCTCCCTCTACTGCCGTCCTTGCGCACAGCCTCATCACCTCCCGCCTGGACTGTCCTTCTGTTTGGTCTCCTTCAAAAAACCGCTCTGCTCCCCAGCTTTGGAACTCTCTCCCCTCTGACCTCTGACCTCCACAACACAAACACACTGCCACATTTCATCTCCAAACTCAAAACACATCTGTTCAGACTGGCCCCCTCACTCCCTCCATAACTGCACTGTCCTCTCATCAATATATGTAATTGTTGTTTTTATTGTTGTTTTTTAATTGTTGATTGAAATTGTTGTTCTTGAGTATTTTTAATTTTGTGTTGTGTTTTTACTGTTGTTGTAAGACGACCTTGAGCGTCTAGAAAGGCGCGTTATAAATAAAATCCATTATTAGGCCCGAGCCGGTGATAGCCGGGAGGGCCTATTGTTTTTGCTCGGATTATTTATTTATTTATTTATTTTATTTTATTTTTTCTGCAAACTGATACTTAATTTGACCCAGTGAACATGCACGAAGTCATTTTTATTGGGCCCAAAGTTCAAGGTCGGCAAAAAATTGATGTATTTGAAGTCCCCGAAAAAAAAATATGAAAAATGACTCAGTGGCGACCCCTACAAAAGTCAAAATACATTGGGCCTAGGGAAAGTGAAAGTACATTTTTTCCAATGTAGAAATACAAAACTTGGTACATACATAAGACACCTCAGGGCAAACAGAAAAGTCTATGACAGCCACAGCCTAAACTCAACAGGAAGTCCGCCATGTGGAGTGGAACGTGCAACCACCTAAATTGCACTCCTTACGCCAAAAGATTCAACTCATTGTGTTTTTGTCTAAATGGCCCCAAATTTGGTGAGTATCATCTAGGACACATGTGCCAACAAAAGTTGTCATTTTGTTTTTGATATCTTATCGGGTGTGGGTGTGGCAAGCCTGTAACGAGGCGGCCATTTTTGTGGTAATAAATTATCCGTTAACTTTCAAACGCCTTCTCGGATCAAGTTGGGCCCAAAAAGGCGTTTGTGCACATTCACGACCTGAACACAAAGATATGTAAATAAAAGGGTTAGCTTTAGAAATGGCCCTCTAGCGCCCCCTACAAACTTATAATGGGACCCAAGAATTTAGTTTGTCATAGAGACATGAAATTTGGTACACACATCACTTATGTTATGACGAACATTGTTATAAGAATTTTAATTCTTATGTTTAGAGTTACTGGGGGCTTATAGTTCTCCTCAGGTCATGTCAAATTCATGTCATGTCCTTCGTGCTAATCCAAGCCTGGAGTAGACATAACTAGACTGAGACATGGCTTGTCACGGGACTCTTGCACCTGGACCATTGTGAACGCCTCTCACCAAGGACGTCACTGTGTTGTATATAATCTCATGTTCTGTTTACATCTTTAAGCAAACCTCCCGCTGTACCCTTGTTACTGTGTCTGCTTTGCTTCAATTCTTGCAAGGATTAAAACCTGGCCATTGCTTGTTAAATTATAATCGGTCTCCGTGTCTCTCTGGTTAAATATGGGGATTAAATATGGGGATATAAAAGCCAATGACAACCACCCTCTATTTATAAATGTGTTGCCATAGCAACGGCACAAATATGTGGAAAAAATCAATGGGAAGGGAAAATTTTAGTTTGTCCTAGGCAAATGAAACTTGGTACACACATCCAGCATGGGCTTATGAACATAAAAGCCAATGGGGGCCACACCCTATCACACACGAGAAGGCAGCCATTTTGAATTGAATATGTGAACCGGCTTAGAATACACCTCACTTTTAAAAATTGACAGAAAATAGCTGCTTCATTCCACAGTCACCGAACTTAGGCAAAATGAGCTAAACACTTTTGTGGTAAATAGACAATGTCTTTACTTGTTTTTGCTCAATTTATATTTTTATTTTTCTGCTAATTTTTCTGCAAAATTATCCTTAATTTTGACCCAGTAAATGTGTGCGCAAAAAGTACATTTTATTGGCCACTAAACTCAAGCCTGGCGAAATATTGACGTATCTTAAGTATTTGAAAAAATAATAAAAAGAAATGACTCAGTGGCGAACCCTGGAAAATGAAAATACATTTGGTCTATGGAAAGTGAAAGTATTTTTTTCCAACGTAGGAAAATGAAACTTGGTTCATCCATAGGACACCTCAGGGCAAACAGAAAAGTCTATGACAGCCACAGCCTAAACTCAACAGAAAGTCCGCCAGGTGGGGTGGAACAAGGGACCACCTAAATCGCACCCCTCTCGTCAAAAGATTAAACCCAATGTGTTTTCTTCTAAAAGGACCCAAATTTGTTGAGTATTATCTAGACACGAGTGCCAATAAAAGTTATCAGTTTGTTTTTTGATACATTTGTGGCTGTGGTTGTAATGAGCCTGTGAAGAGGTAGCCATTTCTTTGGGAAAAAAATGCCATTTACCAAATGCCAGGATGCTTCCTTTGGAGGAGGCTCCTCCAGAGCCAAGACTAGAGCCTTGGAAAACTCCTCAGAATCTTTTGGAACTTGTAAACTTGTTATTTTAGACAACTAATATTTACATTTTTACTTTTTAACATTGCAAATCTCCAGCCAGTACTTTGTTTTTCTCGCCTCAGCCCAAGCATAAACTCTTATTTTCAAAAGTTCAGACAGATCCCAGGAAAACCAGGAAATGTGGAGACCTTTAACTCTAAATACAAGGTGGTGTAGCAGGCCCCAGCAGTAGCACAGGCCCGAGGTGATGAAGCAGGCTCCAGCCAGAAGAAGATTCAAGCAGAGGCACAGGCCCGGTTATTTGGGGGGGGTTGGTTTGGTTTTGTTAAAAAAGGTAAAATAAATAAAGATTTGAATTACAAAAAAAAAAAAAAAAAACAGGTCTAAACCAGGCTTTTACCAGTCTTAACCCAGGACTAAACCAGACCTTAATTAGTACTAAACCAGGCCTAAACCAGGACAAAACCAGGCCTAAACCAGGTTTCTGATTGTTCCATATGAGTTGATGTAACACTTTCTGAGGTAAGTTTAATCAGACTGTACCTGATTTTTGTGACAATTTATTTTACACTACACTTATATTGTATCTTTGTAACAAACTGTAATAACATGCAACTACAATCAAAATTAAAAAAATGTTTCCATAAACAGTTATTTTACCTGAACACACCACTTCCAGACCAGATGTGAGACTGAAGTCTGTTTCCTCTGCACACTCTCTCAGAGACTTCTGAGTTACACAGTCATCTCTAACCCTCCACACAGGTCTGTTTGGAAAATCATATCTTATTTTTCCAGAAACAGCAGAACCACAGTCCAGGTCTCGACACACAGCAGCTGTAGACTTCAGGTCCCACAATCCAGAGACATACACTGGTCTCCACTCTCCTCTGAGTCTCAGCTCCACAGTCCCAGCACAGACACTGGACTGTCCCACCAACCTGACTGGCTCTGAACAGAGACAAGAACAAGTTAATGGAGAAATTATTTATAAATAAGAAAGAAAAGAAAAGAAATACATAAAAAATGTATAATATTCAATCAAATCTCTTCCCCCCCCCTCTCTCTCTTTTTCTCTCACCTTCTGTCCCAGCTCGCCCTGTGTGTCCTTCAGGTCTGACCGGCCACGTCCAGTTAATCCACAATTTCAGTGTTTGTTACTTCGGTTGTTCATTAAAGACTACACATTTTGTCATTCTGAGTCTTATTTTAAGTTGTCCTTTAGAGGACTGAAATAAAAATGTGCAGTCCTTAAACTGCACAGAGCCTCAGCCTCAGCTGCTGTGCCTCTCCAGCGTCTCTCTCCCTGAGTTTGAACTACTCTCTGCAGGACTGCTTCTGTCTCCTAAAGAAATGTATTCCACAGTAGGACCTCATTTATATTAGACTCTTTACTGACATGAGTCTATTCCTCACCTGAGACCCTCATCCCACTTTGAACAACCTGCAAGACTACTTCAGTGTCACCTGCTAAATTCATGCACATAATCCATAAGATCAACAAACAAAGCGACTAAAGGCCTCTCATTAGGCTTCTGTCACTATCTACAGCTGACCTGAGACCTGCTTCTACATCTGTGCCTGTGCTACTGGGCAGGACTGCTTCACAAATGTTTCTTGTTCACACAGTTAGTATTCTTCAGATCACAGCTGGCTTTAGAGTCTGGGCTAATATTGTCCTGTGTCTCACCTGGTGCTGTCTCTGAACTCATCACCTGCTCACCCTGCTCCAGTCCTTCTGTGACCTCCTCTGTCCCTCTTTGTGCTTCTCCCAAAACACAATCAAATGTTAGGAGCGAGAGTGAGGCAGCGGTAGCATTAATGGGTGGATCAAACCATTTGAGGAGGAGGTGTTTTATTTTCTCACATTTACAAAAAAACTAAAGTGAGCACAAGCCGGTCCACGCAGCATTAAGAGGTGTGGATGTGTTTTACAGTGAAGACAGTGAAGAAGGTTGAGCCACAGTTTGATACAGCACTTCTTAAAATAAAACAGTCCTGAATGAAACGTTTGAGCTGCTCAGGATCAGGTCCAATAGTTATTTCATAAATGCAGCTCTGGTTCATCAGGATCAGCCCTGCTTCACTTTACACCGAGCTCCACAACAGGACCATGACCCAGAGCCAGAGCCACTGAGCTCCAGTCAACGTGCACGGCTTCAGGAACGTGCACGGCTTCAGGAACGTGCACGGAGCTCGTGCACACAATGAAACACAATACTTTGATAAATATTTTGCTACATTTTGAAAAAAACAGGACAAAACCAGGTCTAAACCAGGACAAAACCAGGGCTAAACCAGGTCTAAACCAGGACTAAACCAGGTCTAAACCAGGACTAAACCAGGACTAAACCAAGACTAAACCAGATCTAAACCAGATCTAAACCAGGTCTAAACCAGGTCTAAACAGGACAAAACCAGGACTAAGCCAGCTCCAACCTTTTTTACCTGAGCAGGTGAGGTCCACAGCTTTTCCAGATGAGCAGGTGTTCCCTGAGCTGGACCTGGTACAGTCCATCAGAGCAGACTCATGGCCCTCACACTGGAACGTCTGCCCCAGAGGAGCCCTCCCCTCTCCATAGAGCGCCCCCTGGAGGAGAGAAGGAGCCTCACAGCCCAGCTCCCTGCAGACCACCTCTGCATCCTGCAGGTCAAAGTCCTCTTCACAGACTGAGGTCCAGGACTGGTCCCAGTGGACCTCCAGTGATCCTGAGCACAGCCTGGGCCCCTGGAGCCTCACAGAGTCTGTGGACACAGAGAGAGACTGAATAAAGACAGACACAGAGTCTGTGGACACAGAGAGAGACTGAATAAAGACAGACACAGAGTCTGTGGACACAGAGAGAGGCTGAATAAAGACAGAGACAGAGTCTGTGGACACAGAGAGAGACTGAATAAAGACAGACACAGAGTCTGTGGACACAGAGAGAGACTGAATAAAGACAGACACAGAGTCTGTGGACACAGAGAGAGTCTGAATAAAGACAGACACTGAGTCTGTGGACACAGAGAGGGACTGAATAAAAACAGACACAGAGCCTCCATTCTAATAAACTCCTGCAGTTTGATGAACAGAGACAGTACAGACAGGATCAGATCATTTGAAACACATTTGAGAAATGAAAGTTTAGTTAACATATTTGTACTTACTTCCTACTGTGCAACAACTTCAGTAGGAAGTGCTCTGACATTTAATTTTTTATATTTTAAATATTTTATTGATCATTCTCAGATTTGGGCTGGACCCACAGCTGCCACACAGTGTGATGTCATTATTTTAAAGGGAACCCTGAGTAGCAGTACACAGACGTTGTAGATGTAGATAAAGTACAGATTGTGTCAGTGTGTACCTGCAGCCGTCTGTCAGCTTCAGATAAATGTTAGCTGTGGCATTGTTTTTTGCTTCATGCCAAGATGATTCTGGTTTACTAGTGTATGTTCGCTAAGCACTTTTTGACATACAAACATCACAATCGACATCGTGAAGGACCTCACCCATCCCTCCCACAGTCTCTTCCAGCTCCTTCCATCAGGAAGACGGTTCAGGAGCATCAGAGCTCTCTCCGTCAGACTGCTAAACAGCTTCTTCCCCCAGGCTGTGAGAGCCCTGAACTCAAACCCCTTAGCCCCTCTCTGAGGCACCATACAATACCCCCACACACCCCTATGTGCACTAGTCACACACTGTGTGTACACAATTTTTTTTTGTTTTTCTGTAAGTAAAAGTTGGCAAATTGTATATGACCAAAAAAGGCAACAAGCCTTTGTGTAAGAAAGGTTCATTAAAATGAATAGTGTGTGTGTGTGTGTGTGTGTGTGTGTGTGTGTGTGTGTGTGTTTTAAAAATACTAAAGAGGAAGTGTTGCACTCAGCCAGACTTGTCAAGTCCAAGTGTTTATCTCTAACTCACTGGGTGGTTCCTGTGTCTGGTCTGAGTGCAGAAAGTTAACTCCTTATATATACTTTTGTAAACAACTGTTCAACTGCTAAACCCGCCCTGAGCGGTTGGGAGAGGCAGACTGTGTAAACTTTGCATGTTGAATAAAAAGCAAGGGGGGAACAATTGGCAGGTCGGAGATTCCGTCAGAGATGGAGGTGGACGTGTCGGATAGGCGCCACATTATTTGTCTCCCCATGCAAGTTGGAGATTTCAGTAGTGAGCGGCTCACTACAGAAGTGGGACAAGCCAGTCAGTGCGCCACTTGTTCTCCCCATGCATGTAAAAACTTGAGTCTGATTCTATTATTTAATTTAACAACTGATTGAAGGTTGATCTCCAGAGAAATCTGCTTTTGTGAATTGATTCCTTGACGGAAACATTTGTATAGTTTGTATTTTTACTTTTATTTTATTTCTTATAGAGTTGGTTAGCCATGTATAGGTTTATAGTGTCTTACGTCATGCTTGTATGTTTGTACTTATGTAGTATGTACTGTATGTACTCACATGTAGCGGAATGACAATAAAGCTCAACTCAACTCAACTAGAGTTGTTGTTAAAGCATATTTTTCAGATCAAACCTCAGGCCTCCCTCCTCACCTGGTGTTGTTCCCAGCCTACCTGTGGTACTCACCTGTCTTTTTGGAAAAGAAGCTGCCCAGAAAGTGTGGAAAACGCGTTTTTTGTTTGGTAAGTATTAAGGCGTACTGGAGGTCTGCTTTGGGGATTAAACCTTCCTGCCCTAATTCAAGAAGTCCTGTCACTCAGAGAATAGTCGGACTGCGTTGGCTCCAGCTTGTTATTCCAGCACGATTAGCCATCAGCCTGTGTCATCTGTCGCTGCTGAAACTGCAGGTTGACCACTGCCGGGTGTGGATTTTGGATGTTTCTTGCCACTGGGTCACTGCTCTTCACTGAGTCGTGAGGATCTGACTCTCCATCTGGGCCTCTGAAATGCTAGATGACTAGCAAATGTAGTGTAATATTTTGAAAAGTTATGCGTTTTATTTTTGTGTACTTAGCTATTCATTTGTGTATGAGGTTATATTCGGGGCGGCAGTGGTCGTCCTTCAACCGGAAGGTAGTGGGTTAGATTCCCGCTCTCCCCACAATTCATACTGTCATTGTGTCCTCAGGCAAGACACTTAACCCACCTTGCCTCGAATAAATGTGTAAGAATGTTCAGTGAATGTATGTGGTGATGGTCAGAGAGGCCGTAGGCGCAAAAAGGCTGCCACGTCTCTGTAAGTCTGCCCCAGGGCATCTGTGGCTACAGTTGTAGCTCACCATCACCAGTGAGACTGTGTATGAATGAATAAACGACGGCCTGTAAGCGCTTTGAGTCCCTTGGTCCCTCGGGAGAAAAAGCTCAATATAAATCCAATCAATTATTATTATGTGTCTTTTGGTTTATACATTTCTATGGTTTATGATCAATGATGTTATATTAATACAACTAGGAACATAGTAATAGAAAAGAGAAAAAATAATGTCAGTGTATGGTTTAAAACATGACTAGCTTAAAGAACACACACACACACACACACATGCACACAGGGAAGATCTGGTTAAAGATAAGAACATGGGTGCCTGGTACCAAAGAGTTCACAAGGGAACTGGAACAAAGGTTAAAAGAAAGAAGGGGCCATTAGAAGGATGGGGTCTTCTGCCCCCACTGAAAACTTTAGTAGAGCTGGGGATAGTCTACTCGGGTCGTTTGTTGTTGTTACAATAAAGACTGACATTGAACTGGTTGTGTGTTCATGAGTTGTTGCATTCAGTCGTGCTGAAGGCTGAGGGGTCAGTATCAGACACAACATTTGGCGAGCCAGCGCCAGGAGAGGATCTGAAAGAGAGTGGTTCTCTTTCTGCTTGACCACCCAGAAGAAGCATCCCAGACCAAAAGCATCAAGGGTGAGCTCAGCTGGGTCCTGAGATACGCCAGGAAACGTGCGACTAAAGCAACACAAGACCCATTAAATGTTCAGAGTAATCTCTGGAAAGAGAAGCAGAACTGAATGCCGCGGCGTGTGGACTATAGTCATGTGTGTGTACACGGAGCCCTGGAAAAAAGTTTAATAGCAAGTATTAACTAGATTTAGGGTTCTTTAAAAACAATGGAAATTTAAGTAGGATCTTTAAAAAAATAGTGTTAAAAGAAATCTAAAGGAGAAAGGAAGAACAAATATAGTAATAATAGAAACAGTTAAATAATTAAATAAGAGCACTGGAAGAATTAATAGTGATTAAAGTTAAATTAAAATTTTAAAAAACCTACTAAAGGGGTAAAACAATTTAATAATATAAGTAAAAGAACTTAACTTTAATAATAATAATAATAGGAGAAGCCTTGCGTTAAAACCAACAAAATAAGAAATAAATTAATATTTACAAATTTATTTTGGTTGAGACATAGTTATTTAAACATAAGAAAGACAGATAGAAAGTGTATTTAGAGGTTTGCGCAAAAATAGTAATAGTTAAATGGAACGAGTCAAATTAGGCTTAAGTAGAACTCAATTTTAAAATGCTGCGCAGAGAATTATTAAATGGAACTGTGGCCTCAAGAAAGTTTGAATTCATCTCAAAGAAGGTCTTCTTGCGGTGCGTTGTAGAAGCACTTCAATTATTCTGTTAGAGAGACATTTCAAATTTCTAGTGTTATTACAGATCCACGGCCTAAACATTACCACTATTAAAAGTGCCAAAATAGAAGGGAAACCTATTATATATATTAGTATCCTGCATGACAACAACAGTGGGAATAAGTATTTGAAGAAAATTTTGTATTAATATGAATAATTAAAAGAGAGCAGAAATTCAAATTCCTTCAGCAGAGTCAGGATGGGAGGCAAAATAACTAATACGGGAGATGTTTTGACTCCATTAGAGGTGATTGTTAGACAGAAACCCACTCAAAAGAAACAGATTAGGAACTATATGAAAAAATGGTATAAAAGAACTCATGGCGGAAAATTAAGCTGGTTTTAACTGAACCAAACAGAAGAACATTAGTTGGAGGAGATAAAAGGGACTCCAGCAGCGCCTCACCTTCTGGGAATATCAGCGCCAATCTGGAAGATAAGACGTTTGTGGAATGTGGTGAGACAAGCTCCCGTCCAAAGTTGCTAAAAGACTCTCCTGACTTAAGAATAATAAAAAAAAAAAACATGACATGGATTTTGTTGAAAGAGTAGCAGTGCTATATCTGCTGTGGAAGGCTGAACAACGGCGTAGACCCGTTCGGCGCCGTGTTAGGGTCACCAACTCCTCCAGGAGCTGCGCCTGGATGACGGCCGCTTTCAACGGTACTTCCAACTGAGCCGGTCCCAGTTTTATGACCTGTTGTCGCGTGTCGGGCGCGGATTTCCCTCCAGGACACCAACTACAGGTGCTCTATTCTTACTACAATCTGGGACTGCTTAGTGGAGGAGTTCATGGCTGTGCCCAACACAGATGAATGGAGGTCCATTGCAGAGGGTTTTGAAGAGAGGTGGAATTTTCCTCTCTGCTGTGGAGCACTGGACGGAAAGCGCGTCCTGATAAAGGCACCCCCCAACACTGGATCCCTGTTCCACAACAGGAACTTTTTCCTTAGTTCTCCTTGCTGTTGTGGATGCAAGGTACTGCTTCAGGGTGATTGATGTTGGGGGATATGGGAGGATGAGTGATGGTGGGACTCTGGCCAACTCAGCCTTTGGTCAGGCACTCGGAGGTGGCACCCTCCATCTGCCACCGGACCGTCCTCTTCCCGGAGCCGACCACAGAGGACCCCAGCCCCATGTCTTTGTGGCAGATGAGGCCTTTCCCCTCAGGAAAAACCTCATGAGGCCATTTCCCGGACACACTCTTCCCCATGAGAGACGGGTCTTTAATTACCATCTGTCCAGAGCCAGGCTGGTGGTGGAGGACGCCTTCGGGATCCTGTCCTCACAGTGGAGGACAGGACCCTGCTGCTGACCCACTCCTTTTCTCCGTCTCCTTTAAATATGTGTCCCTCAGACTCTTCCACTTCTTTCTGCACACTTCCTCTGATTAAAACACATCAACTCATCAGTGGGAGACTAGTTTTAAAATACCACGATTTAAAGCTAGCTCAATTTGCCGACTTTAGTTAGCTCAATATAAAAATATAGTTAAAATTGAGTAAAAAAAACTTTTTACAACTTACCAGATTGTCCGACCTCCTCACTCACTTTCTTCCAAGCAAGATCCTTTTTATTCTAGTCCCTATAAAAGTATGATGATGTGTCATACAAGTCGGGGTGTCCACAGACAGCTACAATTAATTTGTCCTACATTGTGGTAAGATTTCTGCCTCTATGGTCCGCCTCCATCATTGCACGTCACTGCTAGAGCAAGCTCCTGATTGGTTAACCTGCCGCAAATTTTCGCCAAAGTTCAGATTCGGGCGAATGAATTTGCTCAATTCGTGCCGCGCAAATCACGTCATTTGCGCCGCCTAATTCGAGCGACACGCGTCGCAGGATTTCCACGCGCGTCAAATTGCGTCTTTGCATTGACTTAACATGTAAATCACTCGCGCTTAACGCTTAATTCGCGTTTGGTGTGAACGCACTTTAAGGGCTTATGAAAAGATACACCTGCGTTTCAGTCAGAGTGTTATGACCGGCTCGGTAGAAGTCTCCTGCTCCACATGTGAGCTGGTAAACACAAAAATGACAGATTAAAATACACCTGTGATGAAGCTTTGACCTTTGTAATGACTGACTCTGATTCTGAGGGAGAAGATCTACCTTTAGAGTCTTTTCAGCCGTGTGAAAGTGAGAATGAGCGAGAGTAAGAGTGAGTGTGTGCCTTGGACAGCGGCAGCGCTGCTAGTGACTCTCTCTGTACATAAAGCACACGCTGTTTTTCCTACACTTTGCCCAACATCAGTGAAAGAAACGGGGCAGAAACTAGTCACTCTTGCCACGGTAGTGATGGGGAGGATGGGAAGGAAAGCTGTGTGCCTTTTAACATAACATAGGAGAAATTACAATAATCTATGAAAGAGCACCAGGCAAACAGCGACAGAGAATCTATGCCAAAAGTGAAGGATAGAGATATCCTGCTGCCTGGAGACGGTGCTAACATAAACAACAGTAGATTTGTTACATGCAGCTATCCAAGTGCTATTGATGTGTCCAAAACTGACCGCTCAGACTTTGGCACAATCGTGTGGAATAAGTCATGAACGCACAGCCATTTTAACACTATAGAGTCTTTATTGTTCACAACCAACACAATAACGACCCGAGTAGGCTATCCCCCAGCTCTACTAACTATTATACAGTAGACCCAAGCTTTTATACAGTTTTGATCTGACAGTTTAGTAATAACTCTTTCTGTAATCTTTGAAGAACCTTTGAAGATCTTTATTAACTCTGTGATGTCATTCTGTAAGGCCTTGGGACTTTCCCACCTGCTAGGCCTCTCTCATCTCTGGCCTTGAGCATCAGAGATTCATTCAATTAGTGTGTGTGCCTTAAACTTATCATGATTTAAACCATACTCTTCTGACATTAAGTTTTCTTTGTTTTACTTTATGTTTCTTAATGTATTAATATAACATACACTACTTGATTACAAACCATGCATAAGTATTAACCATAAACACATAACACAAACTCATCATGCATAAATGAATAACTAACTAAGCACACAGAAATAAGCACATAACATGAAAAATATACCACACTATGGTCACTGATAAAACAGCACTCCTCCCCAAGTCCTGTCCAAACACACAGGAATTAAACAGCTGATGGTACAGTTGATGTGGGTGCAGATGACACCAGGAAGGGAGAATCAGAAGTTTTAAAAAGGATTTCTCCAGGCTTTTAGATAAGCTTGAAAATCTGGAAGTGCAATCCTTTATCAGTGGACCACTCCCAAACATCGACAGAAGGATCAATAAATTCAGTCGCTGCTTGCACTAAATACATGTCTGTCCAAGACCTGCGAGACAAGAGGAGTACACTTTAATGATAACTTCAACTTGTTTTGGCAACGTGTAGACCTGTTTAAAGGAAAGGGCCCACATCTAAACAGGGGAGTGAACGAGCTCCTCACCTTATCTCTAAGGGAGCGCCCTGCCACTCTGCGGAGAAAGCTTATTTCGGCCGCTTGTATCCGGGATCTTGTTCTTTCAGGTCATGACCCATAGATGAGAGTAGGAACGTACCACGACAGACCGGTACATACACCGCATCGAGGCCTCCGCCTTCGACTGCCACCCAACTCATTTTACACCAGCCCTTTACAGTTCCTCACGCAGGTGGTGGGCCCACGGGAGGTCGGCCCCGCTCCTTCGGGCTGGGCCCAGCCAGGCCCCGTGGGGAAAGACCCGGCCACCAGGCGCTAGCATACGAGCCCCAACCCCGGGCCTGGCTCCAGGGTGGGGCCCCGGTTGCGCCATACCGGGCGACGTCATGGTCCTTGACATTCTCCGAGCCATAAGGGGTTTTTAACAGCTCTTTGTCAGGCCCGTCACCTAGGACCTGTTTGCCTTGGGAGACCCTACCAGGGCCATATAGCCCCCGACAACATAGCTCCTAGGATCATTTGGGCACTCAAACCCCTCCACCACGATAAGGTTCAAGGAGACCAAATGTTTATAACCCAAGTTCTATTATTCCACCAAGTTGGTGTACCTTTTAACTCATAACTCGATATAGATGTATACATTTCTAGCGTCTGTTTTTAAATGATGATTTGATTTAGGGTTTCAGAACACTGTTATAAATACTTTGCAACATGATTCTGAGGCCACCTCCTCTGTTCAAAGAGGACTTTTCACACCTCAAACCATCTGGCCTCTCTGGACAAAATTCAAACGTTGCTGCCCTTTCTCTTTGAGGTGGAGGTGGACTACAGATTCAGGTCCTCCAGGATTTGCTCTTTTGTGCTGATACATCCTCTTGTGAAGCTGTGGTTTTGTTTTGTACCTAAATAAAAACCAACCAGGTTCAGACAGGTTCTTGTGTTTCATATTTAGTTCTTTCTTAGATCTGATTTTGCTGGAGCTTGTCGAGACACTTCTTCTTTGAAGACAATACATTTATAACTTTTCAGATCAGTTTACTCAGTTTCACAAAATATATTAAAATATTAAAAATAAAGAGGTCAAAAAAATAATTTCTCACAAAGACAAATAATGACCTGAGAAATGTACTTGAAATAATTTGATGCCGCTCTAATTTAAATAAGTAATAATATAATGAGATAAGTAAATTTAATTAAATAAACAGCTATTTTACCTGAACACACCACATCCAGGACAGATGTTTGACTGAAGTCTGTTTCCTCTACACACTCTCTCAGAGACGCCTGCTCTACACAGACAGGTCTGACCTCCCACACAGGTCTGTTTGGAAAACCATCTCTTTTTTTTCCAGAAACAGCTGAACCACAGTCCAGGTCTCGACACACAGCATCTGTAGACTTCAGGTCCCAGTCTCCAAACCAGACAGTCACCGGTCTCCACTCTCCTCTGAGTCTCATCTCCACAGTCCCAGCACAGCCACTGGACTGTCCCACCAACCTGACTGGCTCTGAACAGAGACAGAAAGAAATATTCAATCAAACCTCTCTCTCTCAGTGTGTGTGTGTGTGTGTGTGTGTGTGTGAGAATGCCAATCAGCAGTGTTTAAACTATAATTAAGAAGTGGCAAATAAAAAGGTCAGGTAGACCAACAAAAATTTCAGCCACAACTGCAGGAAAATTGTTTGGGATGCAAAAAAAAAGCCACAAATAACTGAATAACAGCTGAAATACAAGACTCTGAAGAAAAATGGTCTGCATGGTCGATACAATACGTCAAACAGCACACGCCTCTGAGTCAAGCCTCAAACTTCTGGAACAAAGTCATTTGGAGTGGTGAGGAGTGGTTTGAGACTCAGTTTGAACTTCTTGGCCACAAACATAAACGTTACATTTGTAGAGGAGTCAATAAGTTATGATGAAAGGTACACAGTGTGAGATATATAGACTCAGGAAAAGATGAATGCAGCATGTTTTCAGAAAATACTGGAGGAACATTTGCACTCATCACACCGGAAGCTTAAATAAGGACATATGTTTTCTCTAAAGTTTCACTCCTGCTCAGAAGGCTGGGCAGATGGGCAGGTACCGCACATAGGTAAGATGACAGATGTTTTATTTTGTCAATTATT
The DNA here is from genome assembly GCA_024349245.1 of Neodontobutis hainanensis. Lineage (NCBI taxonomy): Eukaryota > Metazoa > Chordata > Actinopteri > Gobiiformes > Odontobutidae > Neodontobutis > Neodontobutis hainanensis. The sequence goes on along the minus strand of JALDNG010000041.1, from coordinate 10,542,390 downwards.
GCAGATACTAAATATACAAAGATTTAGCTGGTAATGCATGTACAGACTTTATTATAAAATGATGTAAACAATGCAAGAGGGTTAGGCATTACAGATGCACACTCGTAGGCCGAGGCTTCAGGACTGTACACAGGTCTTTCAGATGTTTTTTTCACAGGTCAGGTCAAATCACCGCTAAACATTCTAATTAAAAACAAAATATACTTGCTCTGATTTACATCAGAAGAAGATCCATAAAAAATGGTGAGATGGTGTGTGCAAAAAAACCCCTAAATAACGACTTATAAAGTGATGGGCCAATTTCAAAACAAAGCTTCGAACCGTTATGAATTAGTGTATCGACTAATGATTCAGATCGCCTACGTCACAGGATTTCAGCAGTTTGACCTATGGGTTTGACACGCCAATTCATAACGGTTCAAATCTTTGATTTGAAATCACAATATAGATGTCGTTATTTACTTATTTTGCGCACAAAAACTATTCTCGTTACTTCATAAAATGACTGTAGAACCACTGTAATGTGACATCTTTGGTGCCTTTTATGTTTTAAGGGGAAATGACATTGATGTCAATAAAGGCCTGTCTGAGCCATTGGATTTTAAACAAAACCATCTTCATCTGTGTCTGAAGATGAATCGACGACTTACGGGTGTCGAACGACTTGTAAGTAATTAATGAAAGAATTTTTGGGTGAACCAAACCTTTAACATTGTAGAATCGAGTCATTTTTCTGTGTGTGTGTTCAGGTGGCAAGCTTAGGATAAGACTCGTACCACTTAGATCAAGGAAGTATTTAAAAAAAATGAATCAAAATTAATTTGCCCCCATTTGTCTCCCACATGGTATGAGGGTTAATGGCTTGTGGCTACTTTAGCCATTATTACATTAGCTAACTAGCAACTAACCAGATAACATTAACAAATTCACCAGCACTTACAGGGTAGAAGGGAACTTCAAATGACAGACGAAATTGGAGGTTGTCGTCTGGCTGTTTGTGATTTTAATGTTGCATTTATCTTTGCAAACACGCTGTTCGCATTTTGACATCTTGGGAATAATTGTTGAAGCCGAAAGCGATGACCCTCGGTCCCCCTCCGGCTGACATGTTGATGTGATATCTGATCTAAGTGTGCGTGGTGTGCGTAAGGTACGAGAGAGCATGACTGACGATAGTGTCGTGATCCAGTCATGATGCTATTCTCAGCCTGCGCTCCAGCTGGGTCAAGTTTATTTTTTTAAATAATTTATATATTTAAATTCAAACTGAAAACGTGATGTGATTAACACTCAAGTCATTCAAGTCATCGTGTCTCAAGTCAAGTCAAGTCCCGAGTCTTAAACATCCAAGTCCGAGTCAAGACTCAACTATTCTATTTAATAACGACTCGAGTCGACTGGAGTCCAAGTCACAAGTCCCCATGTCTGCTTGTAGCCGTCTAGAAACTGTAAGTCTCAGCAAATATGTGACTGTGAAATATGTAGTTACATTTAATTGCCACATTAATATTGTAAAATTAGGTTTCTATTGTTCCTACCTATTAATTGCCCCTGATTTATTGGTAGGACATTTATTCACTTTACAATATTGGTAAGGACGTGTCTCTAGCGTCCCTACCAAAGTTAGACCCATGTGTAACTGTTGCAGACCATTTCACGAGTTTACGAGCACAAATAAAGTCTTCTATCTAAAACTGCCCCAGAGTGAAAAGAATTCTGCTTTTCAATTTGTAAATTCACCATCCAGTTCCTTCCGCTTATCCGGGGCCGTGTCCCGGGGGCAGCAGTCTAAGCAGAGACAACCAGAATTCCCCCTCCCTAGACTATTCCTCTAGTCTTCCAGGGGAATACCGAGGCGTTGCCAGGCCAGTCCAGAGACATAGTGTCCTAGGTCGTTCCTGGAGTTTGTAACTCTATTCAGAATATCATTGCCCATTCAATTACATTTGTATTTGTCTGTTCCTTTTAGGTGACCCGTCTCGTATAAGAGCCATAATATCCAACAGTAATTCTGACTTTGTCCAGACAGCAAAAATGGCCAGTAGAAAACCTTTAGCACAACTATGGAAACAACAGTTTGCCCCGACTCTCCAAAGTGTCTGCTTACAAACCTATATCCTTGCTACAGATCAGAAGGTCTAAACCATGCCTAAACTATGCCTAAACCAGGTCTAAACCATGCCTAAACTATGCCTAAACCAGGTCTAAACCAGGTCTAAACCATGTCTAAACAAGGTCTAAACATACAAAACAAGACGTTTCTAGAGGAAGTACAAATTAGTACATTTACATTTACAATTGGTAATTTAGCAAACGCTTTTATCCAAAGCGAATTATATGAAGCTTCCATTCACATGTGTTACCGCTTAAACACCACTGGAGGCAAGGTGGGTTAAGTGTCTTGCCCAAAAACACAACAGTATGAACTGTGGGGAGAGCGGGAATCGACCCCTCTACCACTGAGCCCCTTTTTGAAAGCCCCTCCCCTTTTTACCTGAGCAGGTGAGGTCCACAGCTTTTCCAGATGAGCAGGTGTTCCCTGAGCTGGACCTGGTACAGTCCATCAGAGCAGACTCATGGCCCTCACACTGGAACGTCTGTCCCAGAGGAGCCCTCCCCTCTCCATAGAGCGCCCCCTGGAGGAGAGAAGGAGCCCCACAGCCCAGCTCCCTGCAGACCACCTCTGCATCCTGCAGGTCAAAGTCCTCTTCACAGACTGAGGTCCAGGACTGGTCCCAGTGGACCTCCAGTGATCCTGAGCACAGCCTGGGCCCCTGGAGCAGCCTCACAGAGTCTGTGGACACAGAGAGAGACTGAATAAAGACAGACACAGAGTCTGTGGACACAGAGAGAGACTGAATAAAGACAGACACAGAGTCTGTGGACACAGAGAGAGACTGAATAAAGACAGACAGAGTCTGTGGACACAGAGAGAGACCGAATAAAGACAGACACAGAGTCTGTGGACACAGAGAGAGACTGAATAAAGACAGACAGAGTCTGTGGACACAGAGAGAGACCGAATAAAGACAGACACAGAGTCTGTGGACACAGAGAGAGTCTGAATAAAGACAGACACAGAGTCTGTGGACACAGAGAGAAGCTGAATAAAGACAGACACAGAGTCTGTGGACACAGAGAGAGACTGAATAAAGACAGACACAGAGTCTGTGGACACAGAGAGAAGCTGAATAAAGACAGACACAGAGTCTGTGGACACAGAGAGAGACTGAATAAAGACAGACACAGAGTCTGTGGACACAGAGAGAGACTGAATAAAGACAGAATGTGCAACACCGTCAGTGGAAAGTGTTCGACACTACACTTGACACATTGTATCTACCTCCTTGTAACAAACAGTAATAACATGCAACTACTTAATACACAATGGAACTACCATATAGTAGGTAGGGTTAGGGTATGAATGTAGTTACATGTTATTAGACTTTGTTACAGAGTGTTACGTTGTAGTTAATGAGGTCAATACAATTTATTAAGTGTTGTGTAAAATAAAGGCATTTTTTTCTTTTAGTTGGAAAAATTATTTAAACCTTAAATATTTTGTCCACTGTTTATTATCAATTAAAAGGAATTTTAATAGATGAAAACATTTACTCATGAATGGAAAAACTTGGAAGGAAGTTTAACAGCTGCCGATAAAGTGTGTTTTCAGCTCAATACAATTCAATCACGTAATGTTTCACGAGGAGGAGATAACTGTCGTCCTGACGCTGACGTCGGAGCTAGGCTAACGCTAAACTCTAAACTTCCGTTTGGTCTGGTTTTATTTGTTGAATAAAAGAGAAGCAGGAGAGGTCCCTCTGCTGCTGTTGGAGGAGAGTGGCTCTGAGACAGGGACAAAAAAAGAAAATGAGGGAGTGGAGCTTTAAGTTTCACTGCAGATGTACCTCAATAAAAACCAACCAGGTTCAGACAGGTTCCTGTCTTTCATATTTAGTTCTTTCTTAGATCTGCTTTTGCTGGAGCTTGTTTTTGAGACACTTTTTTCTTTGGAAACAATACATTTATAACTTTTCAGCTCAGTTTACTACAATTTAATGTTTCACTATATATATATATATATATATATATATATATATATATATATATATATATATATATATATATATAAAAATAAAAGGACAAATCTGAATTCCTCACAAAGACAAATAATGATCTGAGAAATGTACCTGAAATATTTTAATTCAGCTGTAATTTAAATAAGTTATAAAACAATTCAATAAACAGCTCTTTTACCTGAACACACCACTTCCAGACCAGATGCGTAACTGAAGTTTGTTTCCCATGCACACTCTCTCAGAGACGCCTCCTTTAAACAGTCAGCAAAGACGTCCCACACAGGTCTGTTTGAATAACCATCTCTTCTTTTTCCAGAAACAGCTGAACCACAGTCCAGGTCTCGACACACAGCAGCTGTAGACTTCAGGTCCCAGACCAAGACTCCAGAGACAGACACTCGTCTCCACTGTCCTCTGTGTCTCAGCTCCACAGTCCCAGCACAGCCACTGGACTGTCCCACCAACCTGACTGGCTCTGAACAGAGACAAGAACAAGTTATTGGCACAATTATTTACAAAAATGCCAAAAGATTTAATGTAAATCTTTCTCTCTCTTTATTTCTCTTTCACCTCTCTCTCTCTCTTAAGGCTGTTTGGGGAAAAGGATTTTACTTCCACAAGTAATGAAATAGCTGAATACTTAGGATTTTACCTGAATTATACTGCTATCCTCATATTGTTTTCTTCTCTCTCGTCTTTAAGTGATGTATGTGTGGAGACTGCAGGGGGCGTAACTTTGACATTAACATTGGTCGGGACATCACAGGAAGTAGTTTTATCCACAAAGCCAAGAACAGACTGACTACAGTTCTGTGTTTATGTGCCGTTAGAGGCACTGACGTGAGCTCAACCAAGTCAAATGTATTTATTTCAGTTTATGATGAAAATACATTCTTAATAATGAAGCCGTTGCCTCAGCACTATCAGTTTTTTTGACGTACTATCAGACACGAGGTAAAAGACCGATGAGCGTCTTTGAAAATTAGATTAGATTTAATTTATTGTCATTACACATGTACAAATACAATGCAACAAAATGCAGTTTAGAAAAGACCCTGGGACTCGCAATTTCCTCGCGCCGCCATCTAGATCTTCAGAAAAATGAAATGAGGCATTTTACAAACATTCCAGACATAACTACAGTTGCAGTTAAAACATAACAGGTGCAGCAGTGGCTCAGTGGTCGAGCGGTCGTCTTTCAACCGGAAGGTAGTGGGTTCGATTCCCGCTCTCCCCACAGTTCATACTGTCGTTGTGTCCTTGGGCAAGACACTTTACCCACCTTGCCTCGTATGAATGTGTAAGAAGGTTCAGTGAATGTATGTGGTGTTGGTCGGAGAGGCCGTAGGCGCAAAATGGCTGCCACGTCTCTGTCAGTCTGCCCCAGGGCATCTGTGGCTACAGTTGAAAATATTGTGAAAATTATGAACCCTATAGTAGTATAGCTGTAACGGTGCACTGTGATAATAAATAATGTAGAGCTATTGTTTTATTGTTTTATTTTTAGTATGTTGTTGTATTTGTTATGTATGAATGTGTGCACTCCATTTTTTTGTAAAAAAAAGATAAATCTGTTGAAGTCTATAGACCCCAGGAAGAATAGTTACTGCTTTTGCAGCAGCTAATGGGGATCTTAATAAACTTGATATCAAGTAAGTTTATTTCAATGTATGCTTTTTCTGTCTGACTGTGAAATGTAACTCTACAGGATGTATTTAGGCTAATTGACTGAAACGTTAGGAAACAGACATGGGTCATGGGGGCTGACCCCAGGTTAACTGAGTTTAGGGCTCATTTCCTTTTATTAGCCCTGGTTCATTGGTACCCTTAAATTAATTAGGATGTGTGTGTGTAGGAGAGAGGTCAAGATGTCATGTAAACCAAAGATATGTCGATGTCTCACCCTATAGGAAGCCAGTTAATGTAAACCAGATGTTGTTTGTTGAAAGGTATATAAAGGCAGTGCTTTTTATGTACGGGGTTCAGTCTCTGCTTGGCAGCCACTGATCCCAGATCTGAAATAAACCTGAGTGTGATCCAACCTATCGGCTTTGCAACAATTCTTGATTCTCTGCTTGACAACAAATGGCGTCACGAACAGGATCAGCTTGAGAGTTGCACTAGGTAAGGAACTTTATTCCTTTATATATGTAATACCTATTAGTGCATTCAGCTGATTTTAAAATTGAAAGCAGAAGAATCTAAGAGAAATAATTGTGGGGTATAGACAATTGTTAATGTGGGATTGAAAGCTTGTGAGAGAGCTGTTGAATGTATTGCAGTATTTTATGCAGTAATTTATAGGGACAATCGCTGGTGATCCGGAGGATTTTCATGGCAGAATTTAGGTGCTGTTAGATTTGCAGGGGTTTCCCTGAATCTCAGACTTGCAGGGGTTTCCCTGAGTCTCAGACTTGCAGGGGTTTCCCTGAGTCTCATTTTGGCAGGGGTCTCCCTGAACGTAGTGTCCGACAGGGACGGCTACAATAGAGCGGTCTATAGGACGCGCTGAACCTAACATAACGGTGAAAATCCATGTGCCGATTCGCGGCTGGCTAATAGCGAATTGCCCTAGAGAGACGTTTCTAGGAGTTAAGGTAAACCCTACGTAGGCACAGATCAAAGAGAGATCTGGCGAAGTAAATACAAACGGAGACCAAGGATTGTCCTTTTAATGCTGCTGTTGGATCTGCAATACAAATAGTAAAAATTGTTAATAGTGGGGTCTGAAAACAAACGTATTTGGTGCTGTAAAGTGTTCAAAGCAAGAGCGGTTGGTTCGAGTCAGGTTTGTTTGTATATTTTGTACATATTTGAAGTGCATGCTATTACTAACATGGGGTCACAATCCAGTAAAAGTGCAATGTGTTAAACATTAAAGTAAAATCAGAGGAAGATTTGCCTAAAAAGGAGCGTAAAGAGGTGAAAGCAGTGTTAAAGACAAACCCTCATCTTAAAGTTGTTCCGAATAAACCTAATGATAAGTTAAATCCTCGCGAATGGATTCATAAGAAGTTAGGATTGTTTTATGTTGAACCGTATCTTACTGATTTAGCTACATGGACTGATAATCGTTACCCGAGTGAAGGCAGCTTTAAAGCTGACAAGATGCATCTCGTACGCGCTTATCTGATTGATAATACTGCTGTGCCTAATCCTAAATGGGATATGTCATATATGATTGAAGTGTTTGAAGTATGGGAAAAGATGGCAAAACAATGGCCTGGCAATCAGTACAAAAAGGACAAAAAGACAGCGTCTAAGTTAGGTTTATGGCCCACCTTTCTCATGTCACAGCAAGACATGAGTGTAGAGGGACAGAAAGAAAGGGTGGGGGCTGCTCCCTCAGTGAGAGCGCAGAGCATGTATCCTTCATTGAGTGAGTTTGAGAAACCTCCCCCAGCGTATGCTGAAGGTTTCAGTGAGGATGATGATGATGAGTGTGAATGGGTTATGGCTTGTCCGCACAAGGCGGGTGAAAGGAGAGAGAAAAGGGACAGTGCTCCTCCAGTAACTCCTACTTTGATATTTCCGGTTAATGCCTTTTTAACACCTTCACTTAAACAATGGCGATCACAGTGTGTAGAAGCATGGCTTAAGAATTGCAAAAGGGCATTTGAGAATATGGAGAGAAGAGTGGATGAAAAGTATGTGGAAAGAGAGCAATTGAAGTATGTACGTGAATGTGTGAGGGCAGCATTTAAACAGCTTTTTAGGCTGGTCCGGAAGGGACAGGAGCCGGATTTAAGCGTGGCACGCAGTTGTGAATGCATGATTGAATGTTGGATTAACGTGATACAGAAGTATCAGACACAGCATGGTGTAACAATTGATATAACGAAACCCATTGATGATAAAATAAAAGAGAGGCTTCTCTCTGATATTTCAGATGAAGAGGTTCTACATGTCAGCAAAATGATAAAACGGTATATTAAAGAAATAGAAAACCAACAAGAAGCAGTGATTAAAGAGAAAGATGTCACGCAGGCATCTCAGGAACAAGATGTACAGATAAGTGCTCCTTTAGTTGTGTTTGACGATAAAGTAATGGACAAACCTTTAACTTTAGCTGAAATATCCAGGATTACCAGAGATGCACCAGCACCTCTCTCTAATCCAACAGCTTTTCTTAATTGGTGGACTTCAGCTTTACTGCATGGCTCTATGTCAGGAAAAGATGTGCGTTACATCCTAACTACATTAATGCCAAATGTTAAGAGAGACACTTTGATTGAAGAATGTGTGAGTCTGAATGAAGAGAATGATGGTCCAGTAGTGGGTGAAGGAGAGCTGGAGAGGAAATTTCCCTGGCTGAGTAAAAAACATAAAGAGGATCATATTAATGAGTTGAAAGCATTCTTGACAAAGAATGCAGCACAGGAGCGTGATGTTTCTCAAATTGTTACGTGTAAAAGAAAACCTAATGAAACCATGTCGGCTTACGCACAAAGATTTCAGAAATGCTGGAAAGAAGAGGCAAAGTTAGAAGTTGTAGACAAGGAAGATCCTTTCTTTGTGTCTATGTTTTTGAATGGATTGGATCCACAATCATTGTATACATTGAAAATATCTACTCCAGAAGTGTATTCCTTGAGTCCAACAGCTTTGATGAAGAAGGTGAGAGAATTAGAGGCTGTAGGACTGTTCACAGGCCAGAAAACACGAGTTCAGGCAGTACAAGTTATGGCTGACATGCCTGTGTCATCTCCAGTCGAAAAAGGCAGGGGCTTTCCCTTGAATAGGATAGAAAAGGGGGATAGAAGAGCTTTCATGCCTGTGGGGCCAAGGGGATGTTACCAAGGAACACAGAGAGAAAGGGGAAGACCAGGAAGGATAATGCGAAGGCCCGGCCCTAACTATGTATGTCATTATTGTCAAAAGGCGGGACAGTGGATTAGAGATTGTTTGTTAAGGAGGCAAGACTATTATAGCATGGGCGGACCCAGAGGAGGGCCAACTTCTCCTAATGCACCTCCCTTCTCTGGAACGGGACAGGACACACATACATACCCAGCACCTCTGAATGCTGCTCTGAATACAGAGACACAGACAGCTGGTGAGTTACAGCATCCCCGACCTTCTGCCTCAGAGGTAATATGGTCTAACCACTAGGATTACCGACAGAGGGACAATGACAGCGTTTGGATCCTCAATGCTCCTCATATTAAATTATCACGGAAACCATCTGAAATTCCTCAGTTGAGTTTGGTTGTAGAAGGGAGGAGAATTCCTTTCCTTATTGACACAGGAGCAACAATCTCATGTATAAACAAAAGATACATCACAGGTCCAATAGGAAAAGAGACTGTCATTTCTGTCGGTGTTTCAGGAGTCCCACAAACTGAATTTCTTTCAGTTCCTCTACTAGTGGAATATGATGATGTAACATTACATCATTCATTCATATTGAGCAAAACAGTGCCGATATCTCTGCTAGGAAGAGATTTATTGTGCAAATTGAACGCAACCATTGTTTGTTCTCCTGATGGTGTTATAGTACATGTTTCATCGCATATGATATACCAGTTGATGATTGATGCTAAAGGTGGTACAGATTTTTACATGGCTGCTACAGTTTTGGAAAATACACAGGATGTATCCAAAATTTTTTCTGTAAGTGGAATCAAACAATTAGCTAAGTGTCATGCAGCAGCTGCTGCAGCAATGTTAATGATGAAACCAGTTAACCAGCCATTTTCAGACAAGTCTATTGAGCCCTCTCTATTAAAAGAGACCTCACCATGTTTTTACTTAGCACAGCAGTGCATGCCAATCCGGCAGTGCATTTGAAAACTTTGTTGCATGGTAATGACAAAGATGACAATGACAATGATGTTATTCATGATTGTATGGATTTAATCAATGAGTCCACAAGTGTCAGAATGGACTTACAACAAACTCCACTTGAGACTAGTGATATAGTCTTATATTGTGATGGGTCATCTATGCGACCCGACGATCAGACTACACTCTCAGGTTATGCCATTGTGGACAGTAATGATCAATGTGTTGAAGCTTATCGCATACCAGTCTCCTCTGCACAGGCGGCAGAGTTGATAGCTTCAGCTAGAGCTTGTTACATTGCTAAAGATCTTCGGGCAACCATTTACACTGACTCAAAATACGCATTTTCAGTGGCCCATGATTTTGGAAAAATATGGGAAAACAGAGGGTTCATTACGGCAGTAGGAAAAACAATTCAACATGCTGAACTAGTTAAAAATCTTCTATCTGCTATGATGTTACCTAGTGAACTTGCTATTGTGAAATGTGCAGGACATGCAAAAACAGGACAGCCTGAGGCTAGAGGTAACAATTTAGCTGACAAGAATGCTAAAGAAGCTGCTCTACATGCCTCCTATCCTCCATGGTTGAACATATCCTTACTAACTTCTCAAACACCTGATCCTCCTTATTCTATTGATGATTTAATTTCTTTCCAGACACAGTCATCTGAAATTGAGAAGGAGAAATGGGAAAAGAAGGGGTGTCAGAAAGGCATAGATGGGGTATGGAAATCAAGTGATGAACGCATTGTATTGCCAAAATCTGCGTATTACCCACTTATAGCTTATGTACATGGGATTACTCATGCTAATTATCAGGCTATAACTACCTTTATCTCCAAGATATTTTTTACCATTGGATTAGAAAAGCATGTAAAACGATACATTCAGCAATGTTTGACTTGTGCAAGGAGCAATCCAGCCACAAAACCAATCAAACATGAACATTTGCCAATACCGGAAGGGCCATTCCAGCAGTTGCAGATCGATTTTACACACATGCCTAAATTAAGGGGCTACTCTTATCTGTTGGTAATTGTTGATCGTTTCTCTAAGTGGCCAGAGGTTTTTGTAACTCGAAAAGAAAATGCACAGACAGTGGTAATGTGCTTGATGGAGCATGTGATTCCCAGATTTGGGATTCCGATGTCTATCTCATCCGACAATGGAACGCCGTTTACATCGCGTGTGACAAAATTACTGGCTACAGCATTAGGGATTCAATGGAGATTTCATATTCCCTATCATCCACAGTCCTCAGGTAATGTAGAAAGAATGAACAGAACAATAAAAAACAAGTTGTTGAAAATTCATATGTCCCGACAAATGACGTGGTTAGATGCACTGCCATTAACCTTGTTAAATATAAGAGCAATGCCATGCAAAGTTACTGGATTGTCCCCGCATGAAATACTAATGGGCCGTCCTTTTCAGCTGGCTACCTTGATGGATATGAAACCGGCCGTGGATCTCACACAATTACAAGAGTTGCAACAAAAGTATGTGCAAAATCTATTTACTTTTGTTTCTAAGTATCTACAACAGGTGTTCGAGTCCTTTCCAGTGTTGTCGGAGAGGCCTACCCATCCTTTTGGTCCAGGAGATTACGTGTTGGTGAGGAGTCTTAAACCACGACCAAGTGAACCTCGCTACGGACCACCTGCCAAGGTTCTTTTGGCAACTCGGACGGCGGTGAAAGTGGAGGGACACCCGATATGGATCCATGCCAGCAGAGTCAAGGCCGCACCGGGCAGAGCAGACCAGAGAGGGACAGCTGGAGAAATTCCCTGAACTCACGATACAGGAGTCACTTTTCTTGTTATAGCATGACCTTATTACTAATGTACAGTAGTATAAGCGTACTACTTGTTACTATGGCATGCTGTGACAATGGTCCTAAAAGTGATGAGTCTAGAGAAAATGAGATCACTATTAATATTATTGAACAACAGAAACAAAATCAAAATCGTCTGGAAAACTCACAAGTGTTTTTGTGTTCTTCTTCACAGAATAATTGTACCAAAGTTACTAAGACGAATGTCAAACGAGTGAAACGCAGCAACAGCGATGGGGAGAATGTAGGAGAGGACATCAACTTTTTGTTCCACTTACCGGTGAACCATCTAGATTTTCAATGTCTATACTATCCTTTAACGGTAAATGCTACCAAACCATTTTACATCCATAACGTAACATACATAACCTTAAATCGAACTGATGCAATTATTAAGACTCAATATCAGTCTTTGTCGGGGGAGAAAATTGTCTCCTATGTTATGACATTGTATAACATAAATGAACGCCCCTCTGTTGAATTCTGTAACGCTTTATGGAAAACTATGACCCCCAATTTACTTGTCCAATTGGACCAGGCTTCATATTCAGAGTTCCAGCCACTTGCTCTCAAAGCAATTCAAGTACAACATCCTTTGGTCTGTGTGAAGGCAATTACCACAGGTATACTTCAACAAAATCTTGGTTTTACGAGCAAATGTCCCATTCAATATATGATAATTAACAATTTTACATTCCCCGCAATTGATCGTCTAATATGGAGTTGTGGAGATTTTATGCATACTTTTATTCCTGCGAATTGGAAGGGTACCTGTACCCCGTATTGGATCTCAAAAGAAGATTCCAATGGTAGACCCCTGGTAGACGCACCAATAAATGAAACGCTAGATAAATGGCCATCACATTCTACAGTGAATGATATATCATCTAATTTTGCTGAAAATGATGCTGATATGATTTACCATTCTAATGAGATAGAATTGGATACGGGAGAAAACCAACTTTTCTCTTCTAATCTTTGGTATAAAACAATAGAGAGTAGAGTTAGACGCATAACTCCAGAATCATGCTACGCTTGCTCATTATTACCCAAATCAACTGAGGTTACTTTTCCATATGTTGCTATACCCCTTAGAGGACCACAAGGTCTCCCTACCTTGTGCATTTTAACTTATCAGTATGTCGTTCAGACGATCCACATTTACAATCAGAAAATAAACCGATAATACGTTTTAATAATGTACACATAGCGCGGACTAATGTGGAAGACTCATTCACACAATATGCAATTTATTCAAATATCACGATTAATGAGAGGACAGAAACTGAACAACATAAACTTTATGTCACCATCTTTAGGGTTCCCAGTAATTATCCTTCCCTTGTTAGTTGTCCTAGTTTTTACAAGAAACATCTTTTCCAGGTGCCTATTGATTTGGCTGTTGAACGAGTTCAAACTACAGCAACACTTAATACATCTGCAACTTTTGACATATGTATTGAACAGCGTTCTCAAGACACATCTAAAAGTAACGTAAGGGTGGGTTTCTTAAAACCGCAACAGTGTCTTAATATTGTATCACCACAAAGAGATTTAACTACACTCATTAGAAAGGGTCTAGTGCCAACTCCTAGTTTTTATTGGTGTTGTGGAAAAAACATCTGGGTTGCTTTACCTCCGTATTTTGAAGGTTTATGTGGATCATGTGCATTAAATGACCTTATGTATGTAGTGGAACCAATAGAGTTCCTCCCTAAGACCTCTCTGAATACTAAATCTAAAAGGAATGCACAAGGACCAATAGGATATGTTCCACTTAAAATGACTAACCCCAAGACGATTAGTGACATGTATTTTGAACTTCCTCAAGATTATAGACCTTTCTCACAAACCCAGTTATTTTTCAAATCTATTTTTATAAATACGGAATTACAATATGATAATCATTATCTTATAGCCCTTACCAGGCATGATGTGTCAAAATTAGCTGATGCTACGTTGATGGGTTTCCAAACTCTAAATAACGAATTAGATCTCTTAAAACAATTTGTCGCTGATAATCGTATAGCTTTAGATGCACTCACAGCATCCCAGGGTGGTGTTTGTGCTATTGTAGGGGATGGGTGTTGTACTTATTTACCTTCAAAGTCAGAAGGTACAAAGAATTTATCGGAGGCCATTCATAACTTGAAAAACATACAACAAGTGATTGCTCAAACTAACAGAGACATTAAACTAACAAGTACGAAGTACCCTCCTTTTATAGAGAACATTGTGAATTTCTTCTCAGGAAATTCAGTGTTGGGATGGTTGATAGGTATATGTGGTCCAATTTTGATGTTCCTGCTCCCCATCGGTATCCTTTTCTGCTGCTGTATACCTATACTTAGATCACTTATACTCAAATCTATCACTTCTTCTATGAGCATGACAATGATACAGAGCCCAATGCATGTGACTCAACAAAATGTCCTCAAAGAGAATATTGATACTTCTTCTTCTTGTAGTTCTAGTTCATCAGGATCCTCACAACCTGATTCGGTGTCCCATTGCGGAATTGATTTCACCTACTGAACCCAAAGAACTGACGGAAAAGGAGATGTCCAACTGAAGATATCTCTAAAAAAAATAATGAGGATGTTTTCGGCCACATGAATGCTGAGAGCCTCTGAGCCATGATGGTTTCATTATCCAATGCCACAGCGGATGTCAACATAGGCAACTCAATGCTGAAGCTCCTTTTTATTTTTGATAGTTAGAAATGGTGATGAGCGTGGTAGTCCTATTTTCACGGTTTGTTATTTTTCTTTAGGAGATTCTAAGGCAGTCCGCCTTTTTAGGGAAGTTACAGGTACGACGGTCCAATTGCGGGCTGGCTTGTGGACTTCCTGTTATGTTTCTTTTGGCCAGCTCATTATATAGATAATCTTGTATGTCTTAATGAATTTTAAATACTGAAAAAAATAAAGAAAAGGGGGAGCTCAGGCGAAAATAAAAAAGAGTGGATTGATATCAAGTAAGTTTATTTCAATGTATGCTTTTTCTGTCTGACTGTGGAATGTAACTCTACAGGATGTATTTAGGCTAATTGACTGAAACGTTAGGAAACAGACATGGGTCATGGGGGCTGACCCCAGGTTAACTGAGTTTAGGGCTCATTTCCTTTTATTAGCCCTGGTTCATTGGTACCCTTAAATTAATTAGGATGTGTGTGTGTAGGAGAGAGGTCAAGATGTCATGTAAACCAAAGATATGTCGATGTCTCACCCTATAGGATGACAGTTAATGTAAACCAGATGTTGTTTGTTGAAAGGTATATAAAGGCAGTGCTTTTTATGTACGGGGTTCAGTCTCTGCTTGGCAGCCACTGATCCCAGATCTGAAATAAACCTGAGTGTGATCCAACCTATCGGCTTTGCAACAATTCTTGATTCTCTGCTTGACAACAAAACTAAACTAAACGAAACGAAACGAAACTAAACCCCAGCTGCTGGTCTAACTAAGAGAAGGGACTAGGGCATAGGTAAAGGAGACATAAGTTGTGATTAATCCATTTTGATCTTCACTGTGGACACATGAAATTCACACTTCTCTGCCTTCACATAGACGGAGTTCTCCAAGAATCTCTGCAAAACCGTCTGGACATGGAGGATGTGTTTCTCGGGGGAGCGGGAGAAAATTCAAATGTCGTCCAGGTACACAAAAACTGACTTACTGAGCAGATCCCGGACCACGTCATTGACCAGGGCCTGGAGGACTGCGGGGGCATCACAAAATATTTATAATGGCCATTGGGCGTGTTGAAAGCGGTCTTCCACCCGTCCGCCTCCCAAATGCGAACCAGATAATAGGCATTCCGCAGATCAAACTTGGTAAAAATGGTCCCGAAAAGACAAGACAAAAACCAGTGAGGAGAAGGGAAAAATTAAGTGGGACGAGTCAGGAAAAGAAGTCAAGAACACCTAGACCACCTACACAGCGGTGCCAAGCTAACCGGAGATGCATGGACACGACAAAGCGTTGGTGAAAAATGCAAAAAGTGAAAAATGTTGGTGGCTGGAAGTGGGAGAAAGAAACGGCCTGACCTGTGGTCTCATTTCAGAACAATCAAATTTTGAGAACAATGAAAAAAAAATCGAATTAAATAAATATTTGCATTGGATGTTTATAATGCGAGTGTTTATGTAGCATAAGGAATATCCTCCTGTTCAATGCACTTTATTTAAGTTCAAAGATGCTTTGGATGGTATGTTTATTATTACTATTTAGTAGTGCTGGGCAAGTTAACGCATTATTATTGCGTTAACGCATTAATGAATTAACGTGCATTAACGTCAGCCGATTAATATTGTGAAAGATGTCGGTCAGAAGCAGAGTATGTGAGCGGAGCGGAGCGGCAAGAATTTGCGCTCCACGCTCAAAGTATTTCATAAATACTTCACTCAAGCTCCGCTCTGGGTGAGCAATTTACCGCTCCTCGCTCCCTCCCCCGCTCCGTCCTTATACGTCTCGCTCCGTTTTCACTCCAGGGTATTTTTTATTTATTTATTTATTTTAATAACACCAGTGTCTGATCAGAAGGACCATGTAGTGTAAAACGAATATGCAGTACTAAGAGAAGAACATCCATACTTTATTGGAATTTTGAACACTGAACAGCCCCAAACCCCTCCGTCTCCTGACAGTGGTTTGGTCCTGGGACTCCTGCCTCGTGATTGGTAATTGAGCGATAGTGGAGCGTTTCAGAGCGGGAGAAAATCACAACGCTCCAACATTTAAAAAATCCGCTCCTCGCACCGGGCAAAATCACACAGCTCCGCTCCCACTCCGCACCGCTCACATACTCTGGTCTGAAGATTATTCTTAGGATCGCAACGAATGACTGCACGTATGAGCCGCCCTCATGACGCACCTCTGAAGAAGAATACATGAGTTGTATAAAAAGGAGAGGACTAGAAAAGCGACGGCGTTTGCCCTCACCGGAGACTACTGGACATCGCTAGGCATTGTGGCTTACATTGTACAAATGTTATGATCGAAGCTTTAAAACAGAACTTGTTTTTCTATAACAAACTAAACAAAATATTAATGCCCTGGCAGTGACAAATATTTTTGGTTTAATATTTAATTTGATTACATTAATGCTTAAGTTGAGATTTACAAGAAATATTTCAACTGCTACTAACTTTTAACTGCTGTAAAAAGCACCTTATTTGTTTAAAGTGTTTGCAAACCAAATGATATTGCACTTTTGTTTATATAGCAGTACTTTCAAAATAAAAGTATGCAATACACTAATCTTTAATTCATTATTGAATTTAATCGTAATTATAGCTTTAAGGCTGTAAGTGCCTTTTGACGGTTGCACAGTTATTTTTTAATTTTTATTTAAAATAAGCTGTGAATGTGTATTTTGTATCTCTTTGATTCACATTTATGTCTATTTGTTTATATTACAATAGACAGCAAGACGTTTTTACTTTTGGTATTGTTTTTCATTGATTTAAACTATTTTCAATAAGGCATTTGTGTTGAAATAAATAGTGTGAAATGTATTTGCAAATTTTAATCTCAATTCTGAGAAAGTATAGTTTTATGTCTGATAAAGAAGGTGAAAATTATTACTTCGACTAAATCTATTTTAATTTTAGTTGACTAAAACTAGACTAAAACTAAAACAAATAAGATGACTAAAACAAGACTAAAATTTAAAATAATTTCAGTCAAAAGACTAAAATTAAATAAAAATTGTTAAAATTAACATTAAAGTAGTAATTTTTATGTATTTATTTATTTAAGGACCCGTATAACAATAGTTTCCTAAACAAGTTTTGAAATCGAACAGTGCATTTAAATATGCTGTTTTGCAGTAATTTAATTTGAAGAAAAAGTCCTGTTGCAAGCTCCAAGTATCTCGGACAGGCTCGAGCTCCTCTGAGGGAAATGAGCAGTGGAAGGTTCAACAATAAAAAAGTTTGTAGGCAGTTCTAACACAGAGCAGCTAATATTTATGCAGCAACCGCAGGGGATTATTAATTGCTTAGAACGTCAGACCTAAAGAGGTGCTTTACATATCTTTCCTAACAAGAAACTTACGACTGAAAACCCCAGATAAACTGCTACACAAACTCTTCGACAGCTCCTGAGGTTTTTTCCATCGCTCGGAGAAAAACAGAAAGAGCGTTAGCATTAAGTGTTGGATAAACCATTTGATACTTGAAGCCGTCTGGAAACTGTCTCAAACGTAGTCACATTTAATTGTCACATTAATATTGTAAAAAAAGGTTTCTATTGTTCCTACCCATTTCATGTCCCTGACTTATTGGCAGGATATTTATCCACTTTCAGATATTGGTACGGACGGGTCTCTAGCATCCGTGCTCAAAGTTAAGCCCTTGGAGCCAGTCATGTGGAACTGTTGCAAAGCAGTTTCCCTTCGAGCACAAATAAAGTCTTCTATTTAAAACTGCCCTAAAATGAAACAATTCTGGTTTTCAGTTTGTAATTATATTCAGAATATAATTTCTTATACAGTTACATTTTGAAATGAACTATTTTAGGTGACCCGTCTTGTATAAGAGCCATAATATCTAAAAATATTACTAACTTTGTCCAGACAGAAATAATGGCCAAACTTTCAATGTAACAATGTAAATCACAGTTTGCTCCGACTGTCACAGATTGGTACAACTTACTCTCCTAAGTGAGCTAACAAACCAATATCCTTCCTGCAGATCAGCCGGTCTAGACCAGGTCTAAAACAAGAATAAACCAGGTCTAAACCAACAAAAACAGAAGAAGTTAATGGGTGAAGCACACAGTGGTATAAAAGCCCCACCGCTTTTTACCTGAGCAGGTGAGGTGCACAGCTTTTCCAGATGAGCAGGTGTTCTCTGAGCTGGACCTGGTACAGTCCATCAGAGCAGACTCATGGCCCTCACACTGGAACGTCTGCCCCAGAGGAGCCCTCCCCTCTCCATAGAGCGCCCCCTGGAGGAGAGAAGGAGCCCCACAGCCCAGCTCCCTGCAGACCACCTCTGCATCCTGCAGGTCAAAGTCCTCTTCACAGACTGAGGTCCAGGACTGGTCCCAGTGGACCTCCAGTGATCCTGAGCACAGACTGGGCCCCTGGAGCCTCACAGAGTCTGTGGACACAGAGAGAGACTGAATAAAGACAGACACAGAGTCTGTGGACACAGAGAGAGACTGAATAAAGACAGACACAGAGTCTGTGGACACAGAGAGAGACTGAATAAAGACAGACACAGAGTCTGTGGACACAGAGAGAGTCTGAATAAAGACAGACACAGAGTCTGTGGACACAGAGAGAGACTGAATAAAGACAGACACAGAGTCTGTGGACACAGAGAGAGACTGAATAAAGACAGACACAGAGTCTGTGGACACAGAGAGAGACTGAATAAAGACAGACACAGAGTCTGTGGACACAGAGAGAGACTGAATAAAGACAGACACAGAGTCTGTGGACACAGAGAGAGACTGAATAAAGACAGACACAGAGTCTGTGGACACAGAGAGAGGCTGAATAAAGACAGACACAGAGTCTGTGGACACAGAGAGAGGTTGAATAACATTTATTAAACAGCTTCAATGTGAAGTGCTTTAACACATTTTAAATATCTAACTGAATGTCCTCAGAGCTGAGCTGGAATCACAGCTGCCACACAGTGTTTTGTCATTATTTCAACGCTCGATATAAATAATTTCCTAGTGTCTTGAAAGAAGACTTTAGACTTTATCCAGACACAACCTAAAGTCAGAGTTTTCAATAACATGCTCAGTGCTCCCACAGTTTCACAAAATAAAAAAATATTAAAAATAAAGAGAACAAATCCAAATTTCTCACATAGACAAATAAAGACCTGAGAAATGTACCGTAAATAATTTGATGCAGCTGTAATTTAAATAAGTAATAAAATAATTAAATTCATCTCTTTTACCTGAACACACCACTTCCAGACCAGATGTCCGATTAAAGTCTGATTCCTCTACACACTTTCTCAGAGACGTCTGCTTTGCACAGTCAGCTCTGACCTCCCACACACGTCTGTTTGGAAAATCTAATCTTGTTTTTCCAGAAACAGCTGAACCACAGTCCAGGTCTCGACACACAGCAGCTGTAGTCTTCAGGTCCAAGACTCCATAGACAATCACTGGTCTCCACTCTCCTCTGTGTCTCAGCTCCACAGTCCCAGCACAGCCACTGGACTGTCCCACCAACCTGACTGACTCTGAACAGAGACAAGAACAAGTTAATGGAGGATTTATTTATAAATAAAAATTATATATATATATATATATATATATATATATATATATATATATATATATATATATATATATATATATATATATATATATATATATATATAAAAATAAAAATTATATATACAAGCCCTGAGACTGGCAAAGGCAACATCCAAGTCATCTGTCCTCATCTTACTGGATCTGTCTGCTGCCTTTGACACTGTCAGTCATCACGTGTTGATGTGTTTGTGCTGATGTGTGTTTGTGTTCGTGTGTGTTTGTGTGTGTTCTGTGTGTGTGTGTGTGTGTATGTGTGTGTGTGTATGTTTGTGTGTGTTTGTGTGTGTTTGTGTGTGTTCTGTGTGTGTGTGTATGTTTGTGTGTGTTTGTGTGTGTATGTTTGTGTGTGTTCTGTGTGTGTGTGTATGTTTGTGTGTGTTTGTGTGTGTTTGTGTGTGTATGTTTGTGTGTGTTTGTGTGTGTGGTGTGTATGTTTGTGTGTGTTTGTGTGTGGTGTGTGTGTATGTTTGTGTGTGTTTGTGTGTGTGTGGTGTGTGTTTGTGTGTGTGTGTGTGTGGTGTGTATGTTTGTGTGTGTTTGTGTGTGTTCTGTGTGTGTGGTGTGTGTTTGTGTATGTTTGTGTGTGTTCTGTGTGTGTGGTGTGTATGTTTGTGTGTGTTCTGTGTGTGTGGTGTGTGTTTGTGTGTGTGGTGTGCGTTTGTGTGTGTTTTTGTGTGTAAGTCTGTGTGGTGTGTGTTTGTGTGTATGTTTGTGTGTGTTTGTGTGTGTTCTGTGTGTGTGTGTGTGTGTGTGTGTGTATGTTTGTGTTTGTGTGTGTGTGTGTGTGGTGTGTATGTTTGTGTGTGTTTGTGTGTGTTCTGTGTGTGTGGTGTGTATGTTTGTGTGTGTTTGTGTGTGGTGTGTGTTTGTGTGTGTTTGTGTGTGTTTGTGTGTGTTTGTGTGTGGTGTGTGTTTGTGTGTATGTTTGTGTGTGTGGTGTGTGTGGTGTGTGTTTGTGTGTGGTGTGTGTTTGTGTGTGTGTGTGTGTGTGTGGTGTGTATGTTTGTGTTTGTTTGTGTGTGTTTGTGTGTGTTCTGTGTGTGTGTATGTTTGTGTGTTTGTGTGTGTATGTTTGTGTGTGTTTGTGTTTGTGTGGTGTGTATGTTTGTGTGTTTGTGTGTGTTTGTGTGTGTGGTATGTATGTTTGTGTGTGTTTGTGTGTGGTGTGTGTTTGTGTGTGTGTGTGTGTGTGGTGTGTGTTTGTGTGTGTGTGGTGTGTGTTTGTGTGTGTTTGTGTGTGTTCTGTGTGTGTGTATGTTTGTGTGTGTGTGTGTGTGTGTGTATGTTTGTGTGTGTTTGTGTTTGTGTGTGGTGTGTATGTTTGTGTGTGTTTGTGTGTGTGGTGTGTATGTTTGTGTGTGTTTCTGTGTGTGGTTTGTATGTTTGTGTGTGTGTTTGTGTGTGGTGTGTATGTTTGTGTGTGTTGTGTGTTTGTGTGTGTGGTGTGCATGTTTGTGTGTGTTTGTGTGTGTGGTGTGTATGTTTGTGTGTGTTTGTGTGTGTGGTGTGTATGTTTGTGTGTGTTTGTGTGTGGTGTGTGTGTGGTGTGTATGTTTGTGTGTGTGGTGTGTATGTTTGTGTGTGTTTGTGTGTGGTGTGTGTTTGTGTGTGTTTGTGTGTGTGGTGTGTATGTTTGTGTGTGGTGTGTGTTTGTGTGTGGTGTGTGTTTGTGTGTGTGTGTGGTGTGTATGTTTGTGTGTGTTTGTGTGTGTGGTGTGTGTGTGGTGTGTATGTTTGTGTGTGGTGTGTGTTTGTGTGTGTTTGTGTGTGTGGTTTGTATGTTTGTGTGTGTGTTTGTGTGTGGTGTGTATGTTTGTTGTGTGTGTTGTGTGTTTGTGTGTGTGGTGTGTATGTTTGTTGTGTGTGTTGTGTGTTTGTGTGTGTGGTGTGTATGTTTGTGTGTGTTTGTGTGTGTGGTGTGTATGTTTGTGTGTGTTTGTGTGTGTGGTGTGTATGTTTGTGTGTGTTTGTGTGTGTTATGTGTGTGTGGTGTGTATGTTTGTGTGTGTTTGTGTGTGGTGTGTGTGTGGTGTGTATGTTTGTGTGTGTGGTGTGTATGTTTGTGTGTGTTTGTGTGTGGTGTGTGTTTGTGTGTGTTTGTGTGTGTGGTGTGTATGTTTGTGTGTGTTTGTGTGTGTTTGTGTGTGGTGTGTGTTTGTGTGTGTGTGTGGTGTGTATGTTTGTGTGTGTTTGTGTGTGTTTGTGTGTGTGGTGTGTGTGTGGTGTGTATGTTTGTGTGTGGTGTGTGTTTGTGTGTGTTTGTGTGTGTGGTTTGTATGTTTGTGTGTGTGTTTGTGTGTGGTGTGTATGTTTGTTGTGTGTGTTGTGTGTTTGTGTGTGTGGTGTGTATGTTTGTTGTGTGTGTTGTGTGTTTGTGTGTGTGGTGTGTATGTTTGTGTGTGTTTGTGTGTGTTTGTGTGTGGTGTGTATGTTTGTGTGTGTTTGTGTGTGTGGTGTGTATGTTTGTGTGTGTTTGTGTGTGTTATGTGTGTGTGGCGTGTATGTTTGTGTGTGTTTGTGTGTGTTATGTGTGTGTGGTGTGTATGTTTGTGTGTGTTCTGTGTGTGTGGTGTATGTTTGTGTGTGTTTTTGTGTGTGTGGTGTGTGTTTTTGTGTGTGGTGTGTGTTTGTGTGTGTTTTTGTGTGTGTGTCTGTGTGGTGTGTGTTTGTGTGTATGTTTGTGTGTTTTTGTGTGTTTGTGTGTGTTTGTGTGTGTTTGTGTGTGTGGTGTGTATGTTTGTGTGTGTTTGTGTTTGGTGTGTGTTTGTGTGTGTGGTGTGTTTTTGTGTGTGTTCTGTGTGTGTGGTGTGTATGTTTGTGTGTTTGTGTGTGTTTGTGTGTTTGTGTGTGTTTGTGTGTGTTTGTGTGTGTGGTGTGTATGTTTGTGTGTGTGTATGTTTGTATGTGTTTGTGTTTGTGTGTGTGTGTGGTGTGTATGTTTGTGTGTGTTCTGTGTGTGTGGTGTGTATGTTTGTGTGTGTTTGTGTGTGTTATGTGTGTGTGGTGTGTATGTTTGTGTGTGTTTGTGTGTGTTATGTGTGTGTGGTGTGTATGTTTGTGTGTGTTCTGTGTGTGTGGTGTATGTTTGTGTGTGTGGTGTGTGTGTTTTTGTGTGTGTCTGTGTGGTGTGTGTTTGTGTGTTTGTGTGTGTGTATGTTTGTGTGTGTTTGTGTTTGTGTGTGGTGTGTATGTTTGTGTGTGTTCTGTGTGTGTGGTGTGTATGTTTGTGTGTGTTTGTGTGTGTGGTGTGTATGTTTGTGTGTGTGGTGTGTATGTTTGTGTGTGTTTGTGTGTGTGGTATGTATGTTTGTGTGTGTGGTGTGTATGTTTGTGTGTGTTTGTGTGTGGTGTGTGTGTGTGTGGTGTGTATGTTTGTGTGTGTTTGTGTGTGTGGTGTGTGTGTGGTGTGTATATTTGTGTGTGGTGTGTGTTTGTGTGTGTTTGTGTGTGTGGTGTGTATGTTTGTGTGTGGTGTGTATGTTTGTGTGTGTTGTGTGTTTGTGTGTGTGGTGTGTATGTTTGTGTGTGTTTGTGTGTGTGGTGTGTATGTTTGTGTGTGTTTGTGTGTGTTTGTGTGTGTGTGGTGTGTATGTTTGTGTGTGTTTGTGTGTGTTTGTGTGTGTGTGGTGTGTATGTTTGTGTGTGTTATGTGTGTGTGGTGTGTATGTTTGTGTGTGTTTGTGTGTGTTATGTGTGTGTGGTGTGTATGTTTGTGTGTGTTTGTGTGTGTTATGTGTGTGTGGTGTGTATGTTTGTGTGTGTTCTGTGTGTGTGGTGTATGTTTGTGTGTGTGGTGTGTGTGTTTTTGTGTGTGTCTGTGTGGTGTGTGTTTGTGTGTATGTTTGTGTGTTTTTGTGTGTTTGTGTGTGTGTCTGTGTGGTGTGTGTTTGTGTGTGTGTGTGTGTGTTTGTGTGTGTTTGTGTGTGTGTTTGTGTGTGTTTGTGTGTGTGGTGTGTGTTTGTGTGTGTTTGTGTGTGGTGTGTATGTTTGTGTGTGTTTGTGTGTGGTGTGTGTTTGTGTGTGTGGTGTGTGTTTGTGTGTGTTCTGTGTGTGTGGTGTGTATGTTTGTGTGTTTGTGTGTGTTTGTGTGTTTGTGTGTGTGGTGTGTGTGTTTGTGTGTGTTTGTGTGTATGTTCGTGTGTGTTTGTGTGTATTCTGTGTTCGTGTGTGTTTGTGTGTGTCTGTGTTCGTGTGTGTTTGTGTGTGGTGTCTGTGTGTTGGTGATGAAGCCACACCCCCTGTAGTTCACCCCCAGTTTAAGCTGAGTCACTGTAATAGTTCAGTGGATCTCGTGGAGGCGGGGCCCAATGTGAGCTCTTTTGATCGGCTCCTGTTACATCTCAGTCTTTTACGAAACATTCCTCTAAGA
This sequence comes from Neodontobutis hainanensis, assembly GCA_024349245.1. Taxonomy (NCBI): domain Eukaryota; kingdom Metazoa; phylum Chordata; class Actinopteri; order Gobiiformes; family Odontobutidae; genus Neodontobutis; species Neodontobutis hainanensis. The sequence continues at coordinate 10,518,033 of JALDNG010000041.1, read as the reverse complement.
CTGTGTTTCATCTGAATCAAGTCTAAATGTAAAGTTAAAGTGAGAAGAGGCCAGTGGAGGTCAGTGTGAGTCTTTACCTGTTGAGCTGGAGTCTGCAGCCAGGATCCCTGCAGAAAAGAAAACAGGTCAAACACACAGAGACTCAAAGATCTTTTTAGTGAAAAGGGACTCTTTTTGAGACTCTTCCCAAAGATTTTAACAGTTTAACAGGAAACTCACAATTAAAAGTTTGATCAAATTTCTTTGTGATTTGACTTTTAGAAACTGTTTCTGAAAAAATGTACATTAACATAACTTATTTGACTGCATTCAACAAATAATCTTTAGTTTGTGTCTAAACTGTTCCGTCTGAGTTCAGTCTGTGGCTCGGGGCTGCTCTCAGTAAAGCACCAGATCCCTCAGATTATACACTTCCTTTTTCAGAATAAAAGCCCTGAATGCACCAAAAGGCTTGAGGCTTGAGACACCCAGACTTTCCTCTCCCCAGACACTTCCTCCAGCTCTTCCGGTGGGATACTGAGACATTCCCAGACCAACCGAGAAACACAGTCCCTTAAGTTTGTGTTGGTGTGTAAGTACAGGTGTGTGGGAATATATGCATGTGCCCATACAGAGAATAGAAATCAAATTGCTTTACCTACTTTTCTCAGTTTGAGCAGAAAGTAAAACAGAACTAAATATAGTAACCTTTTTAAAGACGTTTCTGAGACTGAACTCTGTCCAGTTCAGTATTTCCTGTTTTTTACAAACTCAACATAAATAAATCAAAGGCATTATTTCTGACGTCACTGTTTGAACAGTTTTCATGTGGAGACTAGTTTTATCCACATTTCTCTGACTTTTACTCTCATTTCCCTCAGTGTCTCGTCAGCGTCAGACGAGCATTTCTGTAGAAACTGTGGAAACCTTACCTAGACTGCAGGACATCAAGACCCCCACCAGCAGCACTCTGTGGACCATGGTCTGGACCAGGACTCTGGGTTTTTACAGGACGAGGTCTGCTCAGGACGAGGTCTGCTCAGGATGAGATCTGGGTCTGGTCTGAAGAGGATTTCCTGTTTTCTCAGTTTTTATCTGTTCATGTTTAGTTGCTGCTAATATTGACGGTTATATTCTGTAAAATACCAACTTTAGTCAAGCGTAGAGCTCAAAACACTTTATTACTGTTGAAGATACGACTAATTTGTGCAAACTTAAACTTTTAATGTTCCCGAAGTATTAAGTATGTAATTTTTATAAAATAAACTTACATTTACCTTAATATAATACTTTAGTTAATGTAAACTCTTCTGGGTCAAGTTGAAAACCTGGCATAAACATATGTCTGTCTGCTGTTGTCATGATTAATAGATGATAAATGTACAAATATAAAACTACCACATGCACTTTAGTTACAGTAATGTTTAAGTGATGTATGACTGCAGAGTAAAGGTGCGTTCACACCAAATGCGAAGCGTTAAGTGCGAGTGATTTCCATGTTTACATGTCATTCCTAAATGATTAAACAATGACTTCTTAGGCTGTGGATTACCTTTTTGGCCGTTTCAGCATATGCATTTCCCTGAGACTAATTCATTTCCTCGATCTCTACAGCTCTTTTCTCCAGAGAAATATAAGCAGAAATCCAGTAGAAAGTGTAAAAATAATTTTTACCAACTTATACAAAAGATGGCTCTGGTCTCTAGAACTAATTTTTTACAACTGTACCTGGACAGCAAGTTTAAAAAAATGTTTTTCTGTAGATCATGCTTATGGATTATACCATCTGAAAACTATAGTTTTGTGCATAAATGTGGGTGTGGTTACTTTGATTGGCCGTATTAACCTAAGCACACGCTCATTATGCCCACCCATGGGCTTGCGATGCAACACTCTTTTCCCATTTTACTATAATCCTCATATGCAGGAGTCAGAAAAGCATGGATAAAATTGTAAGCCCAATATTGGTAAATGGGGGAGCAATAGGCCCATCCATATTTATTTATAATCTATGGTCGCGCCACACTGCCCCCAGTGTCACACCTTCCTGGTCTGGTCCCTTTCTCACAGCAAAGCCCTTCTATCTGCAAATTTACAGACAGACCAATTTCTGCTCTCACCTTGGTTTTGGATAACAAGCAAAGAATAAAAACTTGAAAATTGAGCAACAGACAGCATTTGAAGCACAAAACATTAAGTATATGTAATCAGTTCAAAGGATTGAATTGTAACACGTCAAATCAAAGACAACAATTATAATGTGATATGTTTAAAATCAAAGATAATCAAAATCCCACATAGTAATACGCTGATTCTTTAAATTCCATAAATCAAAACAGTATCACTCTAAAACAAAGTAGAAAAATGCCAGATACAGAGCTGGTCGACCCATTGAACTCAAGATGTCTGGCCGGTCCCTGCCTGTCCATTTGTGTCCCTGTAACGAAAAGAAAAACACATGGAGTGAGACTTATGCACATTCATAACGATTCAAATCAATTCTCTTAAGCATCATAAATTCAATAAACCATACGGCCCTTAGAACTGTCGTATTGTCGTGACCGCGGGCTCAGGAACAGGAAGACTCCAATGCAAACAACCCAAACTCCAAGAAAACGTTAAACTATATTTATTTTTAAGAGAAACAGACGCATAAAAAAATCCAAAAACCAAAATTCTCCCAGAACTGAAAACACAGGCAAAAATCCAGAGAAAATGAAAATACCAAAACCACGGACTAGAAAATTCACAAGTGGCGACAAAAGGAACACAGACCAAACTTACGGGTGACGGTGACGGTGACAGAGACGGAGACAGAGACAATGACAATGACCTGGTACTGAGGGGGAAGGACAAACAGGTATAAATAGACACAGACAACAAGGGACAGGTGAAACATATTAGGGCAGAGCAGGTAATCACACAGGAGGGAAAAACACAAGGCAGGAAGTCAAGCATGGACACAGACAAGGGCACGACATTTCAAAATAAAGTCCATTGAATACAATACAAACCGGAAACAATATAAAACAGACATGAATCATGACAGTACCCCCCCCTTAAAGGCCGACCACTGGGCGGCCTAACACTCCTATAACCCAAAAATCCTTTCTTTCGACATTTCCTGGGTGGGTGGAGGGGGTCAGTCGGAGGAACAAGTCCACTAGACAACTGGCACGGGACACACTCAGGAAAGGCTTGGGGAACGATGCGGCGGGTCCGGCCCTTGGACACTGGTTGGCGGACGGGCGCTAGGAGAAAGCGTGGTGTTGGATCCAGCCCTCTAACTACTGGCTGGACGGGACACTCGGGAAGTCTGATGAGTCGGGTCCGGCCCTCTAATACTGATCGGCGGACGGCGCTCGGGGTACACTGGTGAGTCGGGTCCGGCCCTCTGAACTGGTCGGCGGACGGGGCACTCGGGTTACAGATGCGGCACGTCCGGCCCTCGGAACTGGTCGGCGGACGTGGCGCTAGTGGAAGAATATGCCGGGAACAGGCACAAGGGGAAAAAATTTTGTGCGGGATGGGAACACACGGACGGGACTTGCAGAAGGACGGACTCAGGACCAGGTAGGGACAGGAAACTCCGGACATGGCAGGGACAGGAACTCCGGACATGGTAGGGACAGGAAACTCCGGACATGGCAGGGACAGGAAACTCCGGACATGGCAGGGACAGGAAACTCCGGACATGGCAGGGACAGGAAACTCCAGACAGGGAACAGCGACAGGAAACTCCAGACATGGCAGCGACAGGAAACTCCAGACAGGGCAACGACAGGAAACTCCAGACAGAACAGCGACAGGAAACTCCAGACAGAACAGCGACAGAAAACTCCGGACAGAGGCGGCGACAGAAAACTCCGGACAGAACAGCGACAGAAAACTCCGGACATGCTGGGAGAACAAGGAACAAAACTCATGGACAGGCTGGGAGAACAAGGAACAAAAACTCATGGACAGGCTGGGAGAACAAGGAACAAAACTCATGGACAGGCTGGGAGAACAAGGAACAAAAACGCATGAACAGGCTGGGAGCACAAGGAACAAAAACTCGTGAACAGGCTGGGAGAACAAGGAACAAACTCATGAACAGGCTGGGAGAACAAGGAACAAAAACTCATGAACAGGCTGGGAGAACAAAGACCAAAAAACAAAGGGCCAGGCTGGGAGGACAACAGAGGCGACCAGGCGAGGAGAACCAGGCGAGGAAGGACCAAGCGAGGGATGAACCAGGCGAGGATGAACCAGGCGAGGAAGGACCAAGCGAGGGATGAACCAGGCGAGGATGAACCAGGCGAGGAAGGACCAAGCGAGGATGAACCAGGCGAGGATGAACCAGACAAGGAAGGACCAAGCGAGGATGAACCAGGCGAGGATGAACCAGGCGAGGAAGGACCAGGCGAGGATGAACCAGGCGAGGATGAACCAGGCGAGGAGGACCAAGCGAGGATGAACCCGGCGAAGGGTGAACCAGGCGAAGGATGAACCAGGCGAAGGATGAACCAGACCAGGCGGAGGGTGAACCAGGCGAAGGATGAACCAGGCGAAGGATGAACCAGGCGAAGGGCGAACCAGGCGAAGGGCGAACCAGGCGAAGGGCGAACCAGGCGAAGGGTGAACTGAACCAGGCGAAGGATGAACCGAACCAGGCGAAGGATGAACCGAACCAGGCGAGGAAGGAGCCAGGCGAGGAAGGAGCCAGGCGAGGGAAGGAGCCAGGCGAGGAAGGAGCCAGGCGAGGAAGGAGCCAGGCGAGGGGATGAGCCCGGCGGGGATGAGCCACACGAGGGTGAGCCACTCGAGGTGGGCCTCTCTGGGGGCTGAGACGTACTCTCCGGGAAAACTCTCTGGGGGCTGAGACGTACTCTCAGGGAAAACTCTCTGGGGGCTGAGACGTACTCTCAGGGAAAACTCTCTGGGGCTGAGACGTACTCTCAGGGAAAACTCTCTGGGGGCTGAGGCAAAGACTCTGAAAACAGTTCTGGGGGCTGAAGCGAAGACTCTGGAAACAGTTCTGGAGGCTGAAGCGAAGACTCTGGAAACAGTTCTGGGGCTGACACGAAGACTCTGAAAAACAGTTCTGGGGCTGACACGAAGACTCTGGAAAACGGTTCTGGCGCTGACACGAAGACTCTGGAAAAACAGTTCTGGGGCTGACACGAAGACTCTGGAAAACAGTTCTGGGGCTGACACGAAGACTCTGGAAAACAGTTCTGGGGCTGACACGAAGACTCTGGAAAACAGTTCTGGGGCTGACACGAAGACTCTGGGACACAGTTCTGGGGCTGACACGAAGACTCTGGAAAAACGGTTCTGGGGCTGACACGAAGACTCTGGAAAAACAGTTCTGGGGCTGACACGAAGACTCTGGAAAACAGTTCTGGGGCTGACACGAAGACTCTGGAAAACAGTTCTGGGGCTGACACGAGACTCTGGAAAACAGTTCTGGGACTGACACGAAGACTCTGGAAAACAGTTCTGGGGCTGACACGAAGACTCTGGAGAACAGTTCTGGGGCTGACACGAAGACTCTGGAAAACAGTTCTGGGGCTGACACGAAGACTCTGGAAAACAGTTCTGGGGCTGACACGAAGACTCTGGAAAACAGTTCTGGGACTGACACGAAGACTCTGGAAAACAGTTCTGGGACTGACACGAAGACTCTGGAAAACAGTTCTGGGACTGACACGAAGACTCTGGAAAACAGTTTTGGGGCTGACACGAAGACTCTGGAAAACAGTTCTGGGGCTGACATAAAGACTCTGGAAAACGGTTCTGGGGCTGCGGAGTCTCAGTTCAGACCAGGTCATTCTGTCGTGACCGCGGGCTCAGGAACAGGAAGACTCCAATGCAAACAACCCAAACTCCAAGAAAACGTTAAACTATATTTATTTTTAAGAGAAACAGACGCATAAAAAAATCCAAAAACCAAAATTCTCCCAGAACTGAAAACACAGGCAAAAATCCAGAGAAAATGAAAATACCAAAACCACGGACTAGAAAATTCACAAGTGGCGACAAAAGGAACACAGACCAAACTTACGGGTGACGGTGACGGTGACAGAGACAGAGACGGCGACAGAGACAATGACAATGACCTGGTACTGAGGGGAAGGACAAACAGGTATAAATAGACACAGACAACAAGGGACAGGTGAAACATATTAGGGCGGAGCAGGTAATCACACAAGAGGGAAAAACACAAGGCAGGAAGTCAAGCATGGACACAGACAAGGGCACGACATTTCAAAATAAAGTCCATTGAATACAATACAAACCGGAAACAATATAAAACAGACATGAATCATGACACGTATGATCCGTCCTGGAGCTGTTGTCCCGTTGGTGTTCATGCAAACGTTAACGTCCCTCAGATATCAAAGTGTTCATCTGATACATGCATACATGGAAAGGAACACAAACAAAGGTTATAAGACATGGAAGTGCCACACAAGTACATGTATCTCAAGACAGATTTAAAATACCAGTCACGTTTCCAGATTTTTTGTAAATATTTTTAAAAAACCAGGTCAAGATCAAGTCCTTTATTCCAGAATACGCTGCTTAAAAGCTTTAGTTATGCTGTTTTCTAGACTGGTATTACTTAGGATGAAATAATTTTAGCTAAAAGCATGCTCAGTGATATTTTCTTCTTTCCAGTCATTGGACCAGTTTTCTCTATTTTTTTGTTTTAATTAACAATTTCAGCATCTCTTTTGTAATTAATCATTTTTTGTTGGTTTTACATATAATTATTTCAATCCACATTTGCATGAATTGTTTCAAAAGGTAAAAATTACAATCCTGCTAATTGATTTTTAGCCTTATATTCATTAAGGACCCTCTGTCATCGATGTATCTGGGGTTCTCAAATAAACCTGACGGAGCTGCTGTTTGGTTCCTAAGGTGTAAGTTTCTACTCACAATATTCTCCGTCACATTGTATGTGAACAAAAATTAAACAATGATCCATTAAGGACGCATGGTTCCAGTCAGCAGGCAATGCTGGTTTAATGGTCTAATTTTCGCAAAACCTCTGGACGGTAATCTGAAAGGTTAATCAGACTTAATAGTGCAAAAATCCAGGTTGTGGTTGTTGTTTCTCTTCTGCTAGCTCTCATGGAGCAACAAGTAAAGGAAGCCAGCAAACTCAGTGTTAGAGAAATGCAGTTTGGTGGAAAGAGTGATGGGGAACTTTTTAAACAACCAACCCCAGTTGATGTTTAATAGCCCAGAGTCATGGCTGTTAAACAATAAGTGGCAACGTTTATTGTCCACACTGACCGATATAATGGGATTGTTGTTGAAGAGGTGCATCTGATATTTACAGTATTGTTCAAAGTAATAGCAGTACAATGTGACTAACCAGAATCATCCAGGTTTTTAGTATATTTTTTATTTTTAAGTGGCAAACAAGTTACCAGTAGGTGCAGAAGATTCTCAGAAGACACAAAAAAGAAAAAAAAAAAAGTGCTATACACACACACTACTACAAAAAAAAATTAATAATATGAGAGGTTGTTAGTGGACTTTGTTGGTCCTGGAGTCCGAGACAGAAACCAGTAAAAGTGAGTTTGAGACCATGACATGAAAATGAGTTTATGTAAATATTCTGATGCATGCTTTTTCTTATTTTGCAAACCCATCGTGGGAGTTTCCTGTTTCTGAAGAACTATTTGGAGGAGCCACAGATAAGTCACCTTTTACAGAGGTCAGTTGTGCTCAGGCTGTTGCAACTTTTATCTGAACATTTTCACAAGATAACTAGTTTCCGATCATCATGAGAAAGTAATATGGTTTTCTTTGATCTGTGATATTCACACAAGCTGAAACATCCTAATGCTCAAAAGGCAAATGTGTGAAAAATCTCTCAGGGTTTCTGTACTCTTTGACCAAATACTTATACACTCAGCGGCCACTTTAGTAGGTTCACCTGTTCAATTACTTGGTAACACAAATTTCTAATCAGCCAATCACATGGCAACAGCTCATTTAGGCATCTAGATGTGGTAAAGTCGACTTGCTGCAGGTCAAAGCGAGCATCAGAATTTAGAAGAAAAAAGTATTTAAGTCACTTTAAACGTGGAAAGGTTGGTGCCAGACGGGCTGGTCTGAATATTTTAAAAATTGCTGATCAACTGGGATTTTAATTTACAACCATCTCTAGGGTTTACAGAGAATGGGCCGAAAAAGACAAAACTATCCAATGAGTGGCAGTTGTGTGGACGAAAATGGTGAGGTCACAGGAGACTGCGCAGACGGCTTACAGATGATAGAAAGGCAACAATAACTAAAAAAAAAAAAAAAAAAAAAAAAAAAAAACACTCGTTACAACACAAGTTTGTGCTCAGCCTGTCATTAACACAGGGAGCTGTGAAAAAAGCTTTTCCTAAAATGAATTAAAAACGGTCCTTTCTTTCACAACAGCCTCTGGATTCTACTCATCCAGATGTGCTAAAGATGCTGGAGAGTGAAAATATTACAGAAGAGGAGTGACATTATGGTCCCACCACAGTGGGTGACCCCCACAGGAAACTGCCCGTGGATTGAACCTTTGCATTCTAAAAACATTTACAGATGGTCAGGGTTTGGTTAAGGCCAGGACACTAGGAGTAAAACGGAATTAACGACAAAGTCTGTTTTTCTTAAGAGGTGCGAGCTTAACCATATCAACACAGAACTGTCGGCCAATCGTAATTCTCCCAGATAAGGATACAAAATGAACTTTTAAAAAGGACCTTTTCCCCAAAAATGCCTTTGATAACAGTCTCCTAGAATGATCAAACACTGCCCTCTAGTGAGCACCTGGGGTGGCTTGCCCCATCCAGGTTGGTGGAGAGCTCCTGCCTCAAGTGGAGGAGTTTAAGTATCTCGGGGTCTTGTTCACGAGTGAGGGAAGGAAGGAGCGTGAGATCGACAGACGGATCGGTGCAGCTTCTGCAGTAATGCGGTCGATGTACCGGTCTGTCGTGGTGAAGAAGGAGCTGAGCTGTAAGGCAAAGCTCTCGATTTACCAGTCGATCTACGTTCCTACTCTCACCTATGGTCATGAGCTTTGGGTCATGACCGAAAGAACAAGATCCCGGATACAAGCGGCGAAATGAGCTTTCTCCGCAGAGTGGCGGGCGCTCCCTTAGAGATAGGGTGAGGAGCTCCGTCACTCGGGAGGAGCTCAAAGTAGAGCCGCTGCTCCTTCACATCGAGAGGAGCCAGCTGAGGTGGCTCGGGCATCTGTTTCGGATGCTTCCCGGCCGCCTCCCTAGGGAGGTGTTCCGGGCATGTCCCACCGGGAGGAGACCTCGGGGAAGACCTAGGACACAATGGAGGGACTATGTCTCTCGGCTGACCTGGGAACGCCTCGGTATCCCCCCGGAAGAGCTGGAGGAAGTGTCTGGGGAGAGGGAAGTCTGGGCTTCTCTGCTTAGACTGCTGCCCCCGCGACCCGGCCCCGGATAAGCGGTAGAAGATGGATGGATGGATGGATGCCCTCTAGTGGTCAAATGGACTAATGACTCTGACTTTTCTTAAAATAAATTTATTCCATTAAAAAGAAAGTGTATTAAGTGTGAAGTTATTAAATGTGTTAGTAATTCCTCCTGTCCTCCCAGGAGGTTAAGTTTTAACCAAGATAAAATGACTTTTGTACAGCAGATTAATAACTGATTTTGTGTATTTTTCCACCGGCTTGCATGCATTTTCTCTGTAAAAAGTTCTACGCTATAAACGTGATGTGTGTTTTATTCATGCTGGAAAATGTATGCAACATTGTGGAATCAAGGAGAGTTTATTTTAAGTTTTAAACTTTTTAACTTTCAATCCCAAAATTCCTTTGTTGAAAACCACGTTGAACACGCCCCTCCAGTCCGGTATAGGACAGCCCGCGACGCGTTTTGATTTGTTTTTAATAACTTTTTTTTGATCAGCTTTTCCAAGTGACTACGTAACTGCTGTGCGCAGGAAGTTATTTTTGTAGTTTATTGTGTAAAGACTTTGTGCCTGCTAAAGACGAGTTTTGCTTGAACAAATGAGCGCTCGCAGAAGCAAGTTAAATCCAGGAAAGACAGTTTTTCAGTTTCCCAGCGATCAATTTTTAAAAAGACTGTAATCTCAGCTGCTGGGTAGAGCTTCTAAGGGCCTTGTGAGCGAGACAGCGACAGAACGCCCCTCTAAAAGTCCAGGTGGTGGTACAGCGACATCCTGTGGAAACGTGTGCACGTGAAACCATCTCGTCATTTGGACAGAACCGGACTCCTGCTCCAAAGGTCCAGGGAATCTCTCCGGAACTTTTGTCGCCAGAACCTCCGGGTTCCTCGTACGACCAGAGTGAGTTTACACCTGACACGTTAAAATTTGGTGTTATAAAACTGTGTACTGTCCAAGCCCAGGCCCATAAGAACTGTAACCCTATCCGCCCATTCAAATAATCCGTTAATTAAGCTTAAATAACATTTTAATTAATCAAAAACCTCCTTTACTCCACAAAGTTCTAATAAGTAAAGGTCATTGTTTTGCTGTCAATCATTCCTGTTATTTGTCCTCATTATTTGTCCATAACTTTACCCATTTTTCCATATTTTGTATAAATTTGTTTTAATAAACCCCATAAAAATTCATGTGTTTGTAATAGTGTTTTTATCTGTTTATTTTAAGGATATAAAAAAAACAAGCAGAATTCTACCTTCAGGTTACAGAACGCAACTGTCCTTTCTCGCGACGGTTATGAAAATCTAGATATTAATAAGTCGAGAATGGTGCCCCGTAATTAATTTAATAAGGTAATATCAATCATACAGCCACTTGGTCTTCTTGGTGGATTGAATGTAAAGATATACACTCATGTCCTGCAGTTCTGGCCTCTCCCTTTCCTCGACGGCTGTCTCTGGCTTCAGGCCTGGGCTGAGATGAGGACAGGGGAGAGACATACACCTCAAGAGAGACATGTTAGTTCTGTTATGTATTGTGTCCGTGTCCATATCTAAATTATTATCTCATCAATGTCAGTGGTCATCTAAAGATATAGGCTGTATAAGAGCTCTTCCATTTGAACAAAAACAGAACAAAAATTCTCCAAATGGTTTGCACCAAGATGTTAAACAATTGTCAGTAAACACTGGCTCGAGCCTCGGGCGATATATGTCACTTTAAGTTACAGAGTTTATCTATGCCTATTTTTTTTTATGAAACATACATATGGTTATTCTTTTCATACAAAGAGACATCTATATGTCCCCTGACTAATTTAATCATATGTCAACAGGGTTTTAATTTCTTTTTTACTTTTCCATTGCTCTTTAGAAAATACTCTTTAGATTCAACTTTCATGTTGTCGGTACATTTCTTCTGTCCCTGTATTATAAACCCTTGTTGACAATAGCATGCACTAAACACATATATATTTACACAAGTACACACACAAACCTGAATGAACGCTCCAGCCTTGAATATTTTCATAGCACCCAATATGTGCTTCCCTCAAATTCCAATATAAAAATTATCTTGATGGTTATATTGCTTGCTTCCCAACAGCATTCCATGGGACACTCATCAGTCTCCTATTATTCACTTTTGATCTGTGCCTATGTAGGATTTTCCACCCAAAGCAAAGGACATGTCCACAGTAAACTGTATCTCTGTAACTACAAGGTGCATTTCAATAATTCTTAAGTCAAAATGAAAGTGGCACTTGTGAGATTTCCCAGAAGGGATTGAATGTGCATGTTACAGTTTCAGAATAAATCAAGATAAAAATAATAATAATAATAATAATAATAATAATAATAATAATAATAATAATAATAATAATTATAAACTAAACAATCACATCTAAAACCTCTCTGCTTACAGGTACTTAATTCAGCTACATGCACTAATATAATGGAAATAATTGTCCTACCAGTGTTGATACTGTTGATCCCATCCTCGACATCAAATTGTGGTCAAGCAGAGAGAATCCCCAAATTTAGTGAGGCCGATAGTTTGGTCCATTCAGGTTGATTACGGATCCGTGTTCAGACACCGACAAGCGGAATCTGATCATGAGCACCAAAAGACAAGACCTTAAATATCTTCTAGCAAACATCTGTTTTAGATCAATGCCATCCCTATCTTGAGACAGAGAGGAGGTCCCCGTTTCCATGAAACCTGAACTAACACCTATAACAACATAAGACCTACGTTTATATGTCCGAAAGGAAGAGGCCCCAGAGTCCATTAAACTAACACCGATAACTGTCATGGCTGCTCGTTAGATCACCTGAGCAACCAGCCCCTCCCGGACTGCACACCTGCCGTCATTACAAGCAGGCAGATGTTCTACTGCTTCCAGACGAACACAGCCAGCGGTACTTGTTCCTGATAATCTGTTCCTGCTCAATCGATCCAAGTACCTGTTCCTGATACTCTGGTACTGTCACCTGTTCAACACACAAGAGAAGAGCCCATTTAATAAGCTCAAACAATAAGCATAAATTTACTAATGACAAAAATTACATGATATCAACTGGTGTGGTACTCAAAAATATTTCCCTGTGTTGGCAGCTCTGCCTTTTGTTCAGTCTTTAATTGCTTCCTCTGGGCCAGATAATTCGCAGTAACAATGGGTCCTACCACAACTCTGCAGATGTTACCGGCCACATTAAAGTAAAAACATCAGCAGCTTTTTACTGCCTGAAAACACAAACTCAGTCAGTCTAGAACTAGACCTGGTGCTGCTGCAAAGACTTTTCTGTGAAAGTATTGGACAGGTGGCTTTAGCACACATCACCTGGAGCACCGGCCGCAGGACTGTCTAAGGCCTACTTCCCGTTCACACGACCGGCTCTGGATAAATCCCTTAAGTCCATTGTGTTACTTACTGACCTCACGAGGGAACAGACTGGAGGCAGTGTGTCTTCAGCAGCTCTCATGTGTGTTGGTCAGTTCTGGTCTGGACCAGGACTAAAGGTAGGACTGGTCCCAGAGTCACATGAAACAAAGCCAGTGGACTGTGGAGATAAAGACTGTGTGCTTTGTTTCAGGCCCAGAGCTCAGAGGAAGCAGCGCACTGTGAGTAAAAACACACTTCATCACTAATCTACAAACAAGATTCTCACAAAGAGCAACAAGTCCTCCTACAGGTTGGGTTCAAGTTTGTGAAAGCCCAGGTGTGTTTGTGTCACAGGTGGACAGTGGAGGATGAAAAGGTGTTTCTTTAAGAGCTGGTTCTCTGAGACTCACCTCAGACTCTTTGTTCTAAAGGCCATCAGTGAGTTTGGTGTGAGCAGCTCCAGAACACAAATGAGTCCTGCACATCACTGTCAGACTGGACGCTGTTGTCTGCTCCCATCTTTCAGGACAATGCTTCTGTGTCTTCAACAAACACTTGAGCTTTTTCTTCTTCAGTCAATCACCAGACCATTACTGTCTTTTACAAAAGCTTTTATTCTTTTTTTGGTTTTCAAACAAAGAACAAAAAGCAGGTATGTTCCAGAAAATAATGCAGGTGACAAATTAAAAAGATGAACAAAAGCACACAGCCACAAACTCAAGATAATGTTTCTTCAACTGGACGTTAATCTAAAATAAAAGTGTAACAGAAACTTAACTGTGTAGAACTTGTAGAGAATAGAATCCTAAATGCATTTCTGACATAATACTTTTATTATTTACATTTATGTCTCTCAAAGAAAAAGACCTCAACAGTGGAATTATGAATCAATAACAGAAAAAATATTTATATTGTCAACCAAGGAAACTTGTAAAAAACTTGCAAAAATACTGCCATTAAAATGTGTCTTATCATATTTTACATAAAATTATAAAAAAAAGGAATAATGCCAAAGCTTTGAAGAAAATTAAAAAAAACTGCTAAAGACATTATTTAGACTAAACCAGGTCTAAGCAGGTCTAAAGCAGGTCTAAGCAGGACCTGATGTGAGATGCTGCAGTCTTCAGTCTGAGACACTTTTGATGGAATCAGTGTCGTTCCCTCCTCTGCATTAGTCTCCGCCCCCTGGCCTGAAAAAACATGACACAAACATCTTCTGTTACAAAACCAGTTCTAAACTAGGTCTAAACCAGGTCTATCCAGGACTAAACCAGGTTAAAGGCCCTATCCCAGTTGTATCCTTCAGATCTTGTTTTGTTAGTTCACAAGAGACGAAGAGGAGTCCCAAAACTAATTTGGTTCAAAGGTTAGGGCTGTACTCCTCCAAACAGAAAATTAGGCCCAATCCAAATTCTATAACTTAGCCCAATGACTTGACCTTATTCAACCTCTTATTATCTTTTGCACCTCTCTGCTCCTGCAGGTGTGTGTCCGAATTCTTCAGGACAACCTATAATCTTCACTCAACCTTTGTAGGAACAAGGAGTAGGTGTGAGCAAGAGATTTGGAATTGAGCCTAAACCAGGACTAAACCAGGACTAAACCAGGACTAAAGAGGGTCTAACTGGACTGAACACAGGTGAGAACAGTACCTGACAGTAGAACACAGGTGAGAACAGTACCTGACAGTAGAACAGACTGAACACAGGTGAGAACAGTACCTGACAGTAGAACACAGGTGAGAACAGTACCTGACAGTAGAACAGACTGAACACAGGTGAGAACAGTACCTGACAGTAGAACACAGGTGAGAACAGTACCTGACAGTAGAACACAGGTGAGAACAGTACCTGACAGTAGAACACAGGTGAGAACAGTACCTGACAGTAGAACAGACTGAACACAGGTGAGAACAGTACCTGACAGTAGAACAGACTGAACACAGGTGAGAACGGTACCTGACAGTAGAACAGACTGAACACAGGTGAGAACAGTACCTGACAGTAGAACACAGGTGAGAACAGTACCTGACAGTAGAACAGACTGAACACAGGTGAGAACAGTACCTGACAGTAGAACAGACTGAACACAGGTGAGAACAGTACCTGACAGTAGAACACAGGTGAGAACAGTACCTGACAGTAGAACACAGGTGAGAACAGTACCTGACAGTAGAACAGACTGAACACAGGTGAGAACAGTACCTGACAGTAGAACAGACTGAACACAGGTGAGAACAGTACCTGACAGTAGAACACAGGTGAGAACAGTACCTGACAGTAGAACACAGGTGAGAACAGTACCTGACAGTAGAACACAGGTGAGAACAGTACCTGACAGTAGAACAGACTGAACACAGGTGAGAACAGTACCTGACAGTAGAACAGACTGAACACAGGTGAGAACAGTACCTGACAGTAGAACACAGGTGAGAACAGTACCTGACAGTAGAACACAGGTGAGAACAGTACCTGACAGTAGAACACAGGTGAGAACAGTACCTTACAGTAGAAGTAGAGGGCAGGGATGTATATGAGCTTCATCAGGAGGATGACGAGGACCCTTATGATCAGTTTTGAGTCAGAGTCTGAAACACATCAACACATCACATGTAGAAATGGAAAGTGCTTTTGTTGCAGTGGCTTGTATCTTTTTAGGACAGGGTTTATAGACTTTATTAAAACATAAATGTGTGTCTGGGAGGATAAGACACAGGTTTGTAGAGACTTACCTCCGAGAGTGAGATAGAGGGTCTGGCTCTGAGACGAGAAGCTGTGGGAGAAAACATGGAGGTGATAAACACAGGTATAGCCTCCTCTGTGGGCGGAGCCAGCGTCAGAGAACAGGAAGTGGGCGGAGTGATTGACAGCTGGCAGGGTGTGGTTCTGAGCTGGGTCCACAGTGGGACAGATGAGCTGGAAGAAGCCTCCTGGGAACTGAGGCTGGACAGAGCATGTGACGCTGAAGTCTGAGCCCAGCAGCACCCGGAGCCCCTGAGGCTGGGCCTCGGAGACCCCGTCAGCAGAGACAGACAGGGAGATGTTCGGAGTTAGTGCATCTGTGAAGAGACAAGATATAACATTTCAGCTCAGTTTACTACAATATAATGTTTCACAAAATAAATCAGAATTTTTAACCAAGACAAATAATGACCTGAGAAATGAACCTGAAATACTTACACGCAGCTGTAATTTAAATAAATAACATAATTTTGTTCAATAAGCAGCTTTATTACCTGAACACACCACTTCCAGACCATCTGTGAGACTGAAGTCTGTTTCCACTGCACACTCTCTCAGAGACGTCTGCTTTACACACTCAGGTCTGACCTCCCACACAGGTCTCTCTGAATAATCATCTCTTCTTTTTCCAGAAACAGCTGAACCACAGTCCAGGTCTCGACACACAGCAGCTGTAGACTTCAGATTCCAGTCTCCAGAAACAATCACTGGTCTCCACTGTCCTCTGTGTCTCAGCTCCACAGTCCCAGCACAGACACTGGACTGTCCCACCAACCTGACTGGCTCTGAACAGAGACAAGAACAAGTTATTGGAGACATTATTTATAAATAAAAAAATAAAATATTCAGTAAAATCTCTCTCTCTCCCTCTCTCTTTCTGGTATTCACAATATTATTGCCCTTACAATTACATTTTGTACTTGTCTGTTCATTTTAGATGACTCGTCTTGTATGAGAGCCTTAATTTATTTATTTTACTTATTCACGTTAAAAGTGTGAACTGAAGCCTATCCCAGCAGCTTTGGGCCTGACACTGGGTACACCTTGGACAGTGGCCAGTTAGTCGCAGGGCTAACATTTAGAGACAGACACTGACAGAAATCTGTTCACTCTCAAATTTATTCACTAGGGACACTTTAGATTTGAAAATAACCTATGCATGTGTGTCTTTGCAGAGTAGGATGAAGCCGGACATGACACAGTAACATGAGGAGGACATAGAGACTTGCAGGAAGTTTGAACCCACAACCTTCTTGCTTTGAGGCAGAAGCACTAACCACTCTGCCACATGCATCCTGTAAGAGCCATAATATCCAACAAATCACAGTTTGTTCCAGCTGTCACAGATTGGTACAATTTACAAAGGTTTCTGATTACAATTCAGTATTTTTCCTTCAGATCAGGGAGGGAACATTGTAGAGATTTGATCAAATGTGTTATTATTTGCAAATGTGTTACTAATGAAGAGAAAATGATGATGGCACAAAAGAGACAAATTATATTTTTTAGTTCTGCCTAAATAAACCCTACTATTTTATTATGAGTAACTCTTTGGACGGCTGCTGCTGGAGCTCTTTTACTTTATAACATGTAAATAAAACCTGTTAACATTATTATTAACATTTATTATTATAAAACTATGTTTAGTAAAAAGAAAAGCCCCTCACAGCAAACAGGGCTTTAGACAAGTGTCTAGTTTAATATTTTTACGTGAATTCAAGTGCATCAGGTGAACTGGGGAAAGGTGGCTGTGTCTGTTCATAACACCTGTAACATGGTTGAAAACTGCTTATCGCTAAAGTTTGCTGTTAATCTGATTTGTAATCGAACAATCTACTTTTTGGCACAAAGGTAAAGGTTTATTAATCTGGCTGCTCAGTCGTTGGAGCGAGCAGAGACCTGAGGTCAGGTTGTCTTGTGGCTCAGTCTCAAGTTAACCTGTGACATTTCAACTAGTTTTAGACTTTGGTGTGAGCTCGGTGATGGGTTTTAACAGTAAAAACAGAGTTGTACCAAGTAGAAATGTGTTGTTGGGCTTATTAAGGGTTTGCAGATTTGCGGAGTAAATGTTTAGAACAAGCTGCATTCTGACTCTTGAGGAGCACATTTTAAATAAATAAATAGATAATAAATAGAAATTGTCCTTCTCTACAGTTTGTCACTGTGCTTTGTCTCAACAAAGTACCACATTTATCAAATGACTGCTCTCATTTACAAACCCAAGTGTTTAAAGTGTCAGTCTGTTCCTGCTACAGCAGGACTTCTTCTGGCTTTTTAACTATCTACTGTCCTGACTCTGTCCTGAACACTTTTATGAGAAGTCCTGAGAACAGTTCATGTGAACCTTAATAAAATGTTAATATTGTGCTGTTGGTCACACACAGACTAATCTAGGATTATTTTTATTGGTGTTATGCAGTCTACTCTGTTAAACCAAATAAATACATGTAATACATGGAGGTTTTCTTTTGTTATTTCTCTTCAATAAACCTTTTGAAAGTTTTTTTATATGCTTAATTTTGACATTGTCATAAATATTGGTTTTATGGTCTTTTCTGTTTCCAGCCTTTAAAGTGTCACTATTAAAATAAATGTTCTGTGAACAGTCAGAACAAGTTTAATGTTGTGGAGTTGCCTTTTAAAAAATAACTAATGGATAAGTATTTTTCTTGAGGTTCATGGTAAAGAACAAACTCATAATGTCTTAGGCCTGTGGAAATTCTTACATCCAACACAGACCTCACAAGTGAACAGTACTAAAGGCCCTAATGTCAAAGGTCAAGGGGGGAAACATAACAGAAGCAAACATTTAAATGTCATCATCATGGGGTTTCAAATCTGTGAAGAAGAATGTTTTATTATTTCAGAGGGAGACATAAGCTACATTTATATGCTGTATATGTATTCACTAAAGTCATTCAACCCTAACCCTAACCCTAACCCTATTGCTTAATTATAGTGTGTGTAATGAACAAAATAGAATAGAACTTTACTTTATTGTACATACACTTTACCAGTACATGAGACAGATTATACACAAATATACAACATAAAGCACAGTCAGTCATAAAGACATGGGACAAACACCTTTTTAAAGACAGCTTTAGTGTCCAGTGAGACTCCAGCGCTGACCAGAGACAAGAGCTCACATAACAACAGTAAGAGTAGCCTCAACTGTGTTATTCGCATTGCACTGAACCAGATTATATTGCGATGATTGCAGGGAACTCAGTTACACATGTTTTAAAAGAAGTACAGCATGAGCTCCATGTCCACGCCAGTATTTCTTCTGTAGTATTTCTTGATTTAAAGGCTGTTTCTCATGTCACACTTGTTAAACGGAGATCGTCTGGATCAACTGGTGACAGTCCTGTTTACATCGAGTTATAATCCACAAATCACTCTCGAATTAAAGCCGTCTACGTTTGTTCTTTCTCATCGACACCAAAAGAGACATCATTATAAACATGTCCGTTGTAAAAAGAATCACATCAATGTAATTTAAGACGAAATAATGAGGGTTCAGAACCTCATTATCTCATTGGTCTTGTAGGACAAGAGCATAGCTTTGAACTTTATGTGGGCGTCAACAGGAGCCAGTGTGACCTAATGTAGAGAGGAGTTACGTGTGCTCTCTTCGGTTCTTTAAAGACCCCTCCTGCCACTGCATTCTGGATCAGCTGCAGAGGTTTGGTTGTGCAGCAGGGAGTCCAGCCAGAAAAGCATTGCAATAATCCCGTTTGAACAAGACAATTTAAATGGCTTAGATTCATTTGATGTGTGGCTTTTCCATATTAGACTAGGGGGTGTGTAGTGTATTATGCTGTTTGTTAGTGACATGTGACATGGCCCTCAGGTTAGGGTCTTGCGGGTGTAACGGGCTAAGCTCAGGTCCTAACCAGGACTAAACCAGTTCTAAAACATGACTTATCATGAAACACACACACTGGTTTTAGAGTCCCGCCCCTTTTTACCTGAGCAGGTGAGGTCCACATCTTTTCCAGATGAGCAGGTGTTCCCTGAGCTGGACCTGGTACAGTCCATCAGAGCAGACTCATGGCCCTCACACTGGAACGTCTGCCCCAGAGGAGCCCGCCCCTCTCCATAGAGCGCCCCCTGGAGGAGAGAAGGAGCCCCACAGCCCAGCTCCCTGCAGACCACCTCTGCATCCTGCAGGTCAAAGTCCTCTTCACAGACTGAGGTCCAGGACTGGTCCCAGTGGACCTCCAGTGATCCTGAGCACAGCCTGGGCCCATGGAGCAGCCTCACAGAGTCTGTGGACACAGAGAGAGACTGAATAAAGACAGACACAGAGTCTGTGGACACAAAGAGAGACTGAATAAAGACAGACACAGAGTCTGTGGACACAGAGAGAGACTGAATAAAGACAGACACAGAGTCTGTGGACACAGAGAGAGGCTGAATAAAGACAGACACAGAGTCTGTGGACACAGAGAGAGTCTGAATAAAGACAGACACAGAGTCTGTGGACACAGAGAGAGACTGAATAAAAACAGACACAGAGTCTGTGGACACAGAGAGAGACTGAATAAAGACAGACACAGAGTCTGTGGACACAGAGAGAGGCTGAATAAAGACAGACACAGAGTCTGTGGACACAGAGAGAGACTGAATAAAGACAGACACAGAGTCTGTGGACACAGAGAGAGTCTGAATAAAGACAGACACAGAGTCTGTGGACACAGAGAGAGACTGAATAAAGACAGACACAGAGTCTGTGGACACAGAGAGAGACTGAATAAAGACAGACACAGAGTCTGTGGACACAGAGAGAGGCTGAATAAAGACAGACACAGAGTCTGTGGACACAGAGAGAGACTGAATAAAGACAGACTCAGAGTCTGTGGACACAGAGAGAGACTGAATAAAGACAGACACAGAGTCTGTGGACACAGAGAGAGTCTGAATAAAGACAGACACAGAGTCTGTGGACACAGAGAGAGACCGAATAAAGACAGTGAGATGTGAAAGTGAGATGAATAGGTTCGAAGTCTATGAGACCAAGAGAAAAAGCAGGCCTGTGATGAATTGAAAAGCCCACAAGAGTGAAGGGGCTTATACTGAGAATATAATTTCCTATACTGAGGCCAAGAGCATAGCTTTGAACTTGATGTGGGCATCAACCGGAAGCCAGTGTAACCTAATGAAGAGAGGAGTTACGTGTGTACATTTACATTTATTCATTTAGCTGACGCTTTTATCCAAAGCGACCAAAGTGTTACAGCCACTGGAGGTAAGGAGGGTTAAGTGTCTTGCCCAAAGACACAACGACAGTATGAACTGAACCAACTACCTTCGGGTTGAAAGCCGACTGCTCTACCCACTGAGCTACCGCCGCCCATCCCTATCAAAAGCTACACTCGATGCTGCGTAGCATTACGCTATGGGGAACGAGAATACCAATGCCGCCGCACTGCAAGTGTCTGGACCCCTCGGGTTGTGAAGTGTGCACAGACACAAAAGAGGTCTCAAACACGATTTTGACTCAAGGACATGCAAGCCCGGAGTAGCATGAACATCCAAACTATAGAATCTAATGAATGTGTGCGGGGAGGACCAGCCTGCCGCATCACAAACTTGCTGCAGAGGGGCACCTTTTGCTAGAGCTGTTGAAGCTGCAACCCCTCTAGTAGAATGAGCTCTTACACCTTTGGGCAAAGTTTGACCGCGCACCTCATAGGCCCTCACCCAACGTGATATAGTCTGTCTGGTAGCTGCAACCCCCAGTTTGCAGCCCCCGTAGCATAAAAACAGCTGTTCGGACTTACGCCACTGGCTAATGCGGTGGACATAAGTCTGGAGGGCACGAACTGGACACAGTAAGTGAAGTCTCTCCTGCTCCGTTGTTGTAAATGGCGGAGGACATAAGGCTTCAAGAATGACCGGATTTAAGGTCAATAATGGAACTTTTGGAAGATAGTTAGGGTGAGGATGCAAAATGGCTTTGACCAGCCCTGGGGCAAAGTCTAGGCAGGAGGGCGAAACTGACAGAGCCTGCAAATCTCCAACCCTCTTGAGAGTAATGGCCGCCAGAAGAACCATCTTTAGAGTCAGAAACTTGACAGATGCTGACTCTAGTGGTTCAAAAGGAGTGCTTACTAAGCCCTCCAGCACTATAGCTATGTCCCAGAGAGGAACTGTAGCTCTAGTGTGTGGTCTCAACTGCTTGACCCCCGAATGAAGCGGGCAACTAGAGGGTGTCTCCCTATCGAGACCCCGTCAATCAGGGCGTGACAAGCCGAAATGGCAGCCACAAAAACCCTGAGTGTGCTAGGATTAGTGCCCAAGGACAGTTTGTCCTGCAGAAACTCCAACACAGAAACAATCTGACAGTGGACTGGGTCTGTATGGTGTGTAGCACACCAGGCATCAAAGACACGGCATTTGCGGGAATAGACTCTTCTAGTTGAGGGAGACCTAGCACTCAATAGTCTCTACAACAGGGGCTGGTAGCCCGACATCTCTTAATTGGTCCCCCTCAGGGGCCAGACGTAAAGGTTCCAGGGCTCGGGCTGGGGATGAAACACTGTCCCCTGTGCCTGAGAGAGGAGATCCCTCCTGGTCGGAATCGCCCAAGGCGAGCCGTTGAGGAGAGATATTAGGTCTGAGAACCACACTCTGGTTGGCCAATAGGGCGCTACTAGTAAGAGGCGCGACCCCCGTTGACGGACCTTCGCCAGGAGTCCCGGAAGCAGAGCCACCAGGGGAAATGCATAAAGGCGCAGTCTGGGCAACATATGGGCCATTGCATCCAGACCCAGGGGAGCTGGAGGAGTCAGAGAGAAGTAGAGGGGACATTGTGCTGTCTGCTATGAAGCAAAGAGGTCCACCTCTGCTTCGTAAAATCTTTCCCAGATTTGGCTCACTACCTCGGGGTGGAGTTTCCACTCCCCATGTGTCACAGCCTGTCTGGACAATAAATCTGCTCCCACATTCATGCGCCCGGGGATATAAATCGCCCTGAGGGACAGGAACTTGTCCGGAGCCCAAAGCAGCACCTGCGCTAAGCGGCACGAATCTTTGAGCAGCTCAGCCTGGTATGCCTGCAAAACCGTCATGGTGTGCAGTGCTGCACCAGCCTGACTTGCCGCCTGGAAAGCCTTCCCCACCAGTGATGACGTGGACAAGCATGGCTTGTTGGGGAGTGTAGGTTTTCTCAGGGAGGACGAGGGGAGAGATAGCCCGCAAGCGTCTCTTCCACCTGGGGCATCGACCCATAGCGCCGCACCTGTGCGCCCACGATAATCGAATAAATCAACGTCGAAGGCACAAAAACACGGGATGAATAGGGCTTATTCCATGAGCGTGCCAGCTCCTCATGGAGGTCCCCAAAGAAGGGGCAAAACCGCCGCTGTGATCCCTCCCCCTGGCCACCTGACAGAAACCTGTCATCAAGTTTAGAGTATTTAGGGGGGCCCTGCTCCTGAGGCCACTCAATATTCAGCCGTGCCACTGCTCTTGTAACCACCTCAAGCAGCTCCTCAAACGCCACGTCAGAGCGGGAGGAGCGCTCGAAGGCTGCAGCGCCCCCAGAAGCCAGGGATGAGGCTTCATCGGCGTGCTCGCGGGAAGCGCCGGAGCAGGCCCGCCCGAGCACAGAGCCGGTGTCTGCCTCATCTGGTGAGAGCGCGAGGGACACAGGGCTATATGATCCCTGCGCCAGATCAACACGCGAACCCCACGACCGGAGGGGGGAGGTGGCTCGCTTCTCTTTAAAGAAAGCGAGCCGGGCACGTAGGATCTTAGCAGGCAAAAGATCACAGTGCTCACACTCCCCAGAAAGTCCGAGGGCAGCGTGTTCTTCCCCCATACACTCTAAACAAAATTCATGCTGATCATCGTCAGCAATGTGCCTCTGGCACGGAGGAACACATTTCTTTATGAACCCAGCCATGATACTTATTTTTTTTTTTTTCGTACTGGCACAGAGAGTAGGTTTGCTCACACTTCACACAATGCAATCTGAAGACAAAGAAACCTGAAGACGCTCCCGCGTCATGTGTTCTTATACCCTCTGTTCAGGTGCGCTCAATCACACAGCTGCCGCTGATGAGCTGCGTCACCAACCGAGGTATTATAAGCCAATTCTTGACGTGTTTGACACACGTGCTTCACAACCGGTCACACAAAGAATGATTCCCCATAGCGTAATGCTACGCAGCATTGAGTGTAGGTTTTGATAGGGAACTGAGTTTTACAGAGACAGTATGGAACAACTCTATACTGAACAAAACCCTAAAGAAATTGTTTATTATAAAAGTAAATACAGCAACATTTACACAGAGCTTTGTTGATTTTATGAACGATCTTTCCTTTTAAACAACAGTCACTTGGTGATGGTGTTTTGGAGGAAAGCAGTGTGAACAGAGACTTTGTGGTGTGTTCAAGGACCTGAGAGAGGCTGCCCTGTTACAAGGTTAACCCCAGAGGGAGGGGTCTGACCCAAGAGGTTTTTTTTTTAAGGAATTTTATTTCTAGAGGAATTAATTTAAAGTGATTGAACAATATTCTGGGAATTTTCTAATTAGATTGTGAATTTAAAGTCTTTGGCTAAAAGTTTGAGACAACAGATCATGAGAAACTAGTTCTGATCTATTTAAATTATTTATGTTTGCATCACTGGAGTTAAATTTGGTCAAATTTGCGGATGATACCTCTTACAGTTACAGTTAAAGACCTACAACTAATGAAAACTAAAACTAAAACTGAACTGAACAAAATGAAGTTTTAAATATAACAGAAACAACAGTGATGCTATTTGGAAAACATAAAGAAGACAAATAATTAGAAATGATAATTGATTAAATAACAATTTAAAGTGGTAATGTGCGGATACCATTCTTTGATTTTTATTTGTATTTTAAATTTTTTGTTTTTGAGCTAACATTATCCTATAAAATAAATTTAAGGTGCAAAATATATAGGCAATATAGACCTTTGTATGTGTTTTTGAATACATTTATAACCTTTAGGCCCGATTTGGTTAGATAACATATTACTCGATAATTATAGACATTTTCCACCATAATTTGCAAATAAATTCTCATTCTGAATAGTTGAAGTGTACCTATGATGGAAATTACAGGCCTCTCTTATCTTTTTAAGTGGGAAAATAATCTGTGGCTGACTAAATACTTTTTTGCCCCACTATATATCAAATACAGGCGGTATATTAAAAGTAAAACTTTTATATGGAGTAGCTTTTTGTTAGTGATGTTTGAATAATTACAAATTAGGCTGATTAACTAACTATTGAGATGCGTTAATTTGAAGTCTGGTAGATTCAGAATGTTCTTCTTTGGTGTCTTCTCATTCTTAGTTGGACTCTGGCTCAAACTTTTCCATTCAGCGTAATTCTTGTACCTTAAGAACCACCACAATGGCTGCAGGGGGCATTGCACTGGTGGAGAGGCACGCTCTGTTACCTGGATGGGACGGGGTGCAAAGTGGCTCGTTTTCATTTAAAGGAGACAGCGCAAAACAAGTCACTCTCAGTCAGTGCTTGGAGCTGGGGTAGCAGACAGGGCTCTGGGACTAAATTTATGAGGAATTAAGACCATAGCATATCAGTTACAGTTATTATTATAAATATTAGTTATTAATGTAATCTTACAACCATAATATTAGACTTTTAAACTTATATCAGGCTTTTTTATTATTGTTCTTTTGTCTTTTGATTGGTGCCCCGTAACTTTCCCTTAAGCCTAATCCTGTTAAGAATCTACTCTCCACCTTTTATACTACAAACCTACATTGGTGTAATTTATTAGTATTTTGGAATTGTTCCGATTTTATTTGTTTAATAAAAGAGAAGGGATGAAAAAAGAAAATGAGGGAGTGGAGCTTTAAGTTTCACTGCAGATGTACCTCAATAAAAACCAACCAGGTTCAAACAAGGTCCTGTGTTTCATATTTAGTTCTTTCTTAGATCTGCTTTTGCTGGAGCTTGTTTTTCAGACAGCACATTTATAACTTTTCAGCTCAATTTACTACAATATAATGTTTCACAAATAATATTAAAAGAAGGACAAATCAGAATTTTTCACATAGACAAATAATGACCTGAGAAAGGTACCTGAAATAATCCGATGCAGCTATAATTTAAATAAGTAAAATAATTTAAATCTATGAACAGCTTTTTTACCTGAACACACCACTTCCAGACCAGATGTGTCCCTGGAGTCTGTTTCCACTGCACACTCTCTCAGAGACGTCTGCTCTACACAGTCAGGTCTGACCTCCCAAACAGGTCTCTCTGAATAATCATCTCTTCTTTTTCCAGAAACAGCTGAACCACAGTCCAGGTCTCGACACACAGCAGCTGTAGACTTCAGGTCCCAGTCCCAGTCTTAAGAGACAGACACTCGTCTCCACTCTCCTCTGTGTCTCAGCTCCACAGTCCCAGCACAGCCACTGGACTGTCCCACCAACCTGACTGGCTCTGAACAGAGACAAGAACAAGTTATTGAAGCAATTATTTATAAATAATAGAAATTTTAAACATTATATTAATATATTATCTCTCTCTCTCTCTTTTATTAAATATATAAAATATTATTATTTGTCTGTTCATTTTTAAGTGACCCGATTCATTTAAAGCAATAAATTATTTATTTTCTTCTACTTATTCATGTTAAAGGTTGGTGACTGGAGCCTATCCCAGCAGCTTTGGGCCTGAGGCAGAGTACACCCTGGACAGTGACCAGTTGGTCGCAGGGCTAACATTCTCACTCTCAAATTCATTCACTAGGGACACTTTAGATTTGAAAATAACCTATGCATGCATGTTTTTGGACAGTGGGATGAAGCCGGACATGACACGGTAACATGAGGAGGACATACAGACTTCCAGGAGTGTCAGATTACAAATTATTATCAGAATTATTCCTGCAGATCAGTAGGACTAGACCAGACCAGGACAAAACCAGTTCTAAACCAGGACTAAACCAGGTCTGAAACAAGAAAACAAGAAGAAGCAGCACACACTGTTATGAAAGCCCCGCCCCTTTACACCTGAGCAGGTGAGGTCCACAGCTTTTCCAGATGAGCAGGTGTTCCCTGAGATGGACCTGGTACAGTCCATCAGAGCAGACTCATGGCCCTCACACTGGAACGTCTGCCCCAGAGGAGCCCTCCCCTCTCCATAGAGCGCCCCCTGGAGGAGAGAAGGAGCCCCACAGCCCAGCTCCCTGCAGACCACCTCTGCATCCTGCAGGTCAAAGTCCTCTTCACAGACTGAGGTCCAGGACTGGTCCCAGTGGACCTCCAGTGATCCTGAGCACAGCCTGGGCCCCTGGAGCCTCACAGAGTCTGTGGACACAGAGAGAGACTGAATAAAGACAGACACAGAGTCTGTGGACACAGAGAGAGACTGAATAAAGACAGACACAGAGTCTGTGGACACAGAGAGAGGCTGAATAAAGACAAACACAGAGTCTGTGGACACAGAGAGAGTCTGAATAAAGACAGACACAGAGTCTGTGGACACAGAGAGAGACTGAATAAAGACAGACACAGAGTCTGTGGACACAGAGAGAGACTGAATAAAGACAGACACAGAGTCTGTGGACACAGAGAGAGACTGAATAAGGACAGACACAGAGTCTGTGGACACAGAGAGAGACCGAATAAAGACAGACACAGAGTCTGTGGACACAGAGAGAGACTGAATAAGGACAGACACAGAGTCTGTGGACACAGAGAGAGACCGAATAAAGACAGACACAGAGTCTGTGGACACAGAGAGAGACCGAATAAAGACAGACACAGAGTCTGTGGACACAGAGAGAGGCTGAATAAAGACAGACACAGAGTCTGTGGACACAGAGAGAGGCTGAATAAAGACAGACACAGAGTCTGTGGACACAGAGAGAGACTGAATAAAGACAGACACAGAGTCTGTGGACACAGAGAGAGACTGAAAAAAGACAGACAGAGTCTGTGGACACAGAGAGAGACTGAATAAAGACAGACACAGCTCTTTATTCTTGACATGTTACACACTGAGGTTATTATAAAGACTGAGTGGATGAGGATGTGTAAATCAATTTAAATTAATTTACTTTTTTAATTTGATGACATTTTTATAACATTTTTGAATAGTGGAAATAGAGCTTGTAACATTTAGTAAGCATTCAACATAACTATAGGTGATGTAAATATACAGTATTTTATTAAATTATTAATGTTTTTTTTTTTTTAAACAAACATTAAGATTAAGATCAAAGTGAAGCCACAGATGTCATCAGTGTAGTGTTACCTGAACAGGTGAGGGAATAGAGGAATATGCTGGATGAATCATATGAGCTCAAACACTCTCTCAGTGGAGATGTGGACTCGACACAGGAGGAGCTTATCCTCCAAACAGAACGAAAAGAAACTTTTCTCTGTTCAACAGAAATCACAGAGCCACAGTCCAATCGACGACAGAAAGCTGCTCCTGTCTTCAGGTCCCAGGCAACCAGCATCACATCTTTCCATTGGTCCAGGTGTTTCAGCTGCAGGGCTCCATCACAGCGACTGGCTCCGCCCACCAGCCTGACATCATCAGGGTCTGACACAGAAAGAGAGCAGTGGATAAAAGAGCAGAGAGAGTGGAGCAGAACAGAGGAGGAGCCATTAAAGTCAGTCAGGATCAGTTTAAACCGATATAAAGCAGCTCAGACTGTGACTGGAGGAACTCAACACAGGAAGGTCAATGGCAGCAGCTTCAGACCAGGTGGCTTTGACAACAGCCACAGACACAAGGAAGAAGGGAGGGGGCGCTACAGCTCAGACTCAGAAATAGTCAGTAGCTGAGCCTTCTTTCACTTCTTTGTGGATTACTAAAATTTATCTTCATCTGATTCCAACAAACAGACGAGACACATTTATAAATTAAGTAAAAGTCGTCCTGAGGTAGTTTGTTGAAGACTCATCTCAATAATTATTCAGACATTTTTGTCTCAGAGCAGTTCCAGGATCAGTTTAATATGTTAAATTGTTTAAGTGTTACACATGTAATATTTTCTACATAGAAATTTAAATCTGAGAGTTTAGAAAGACAGAAGAGAGCAGAGCTCACCTGAGCAGGTGAGGTCCACAGCTTTTCCAGATGAGCAGGTGTTTCCTGAGCTGGACCTGGTACAGTTCATCAGAGCAGACTCATGGCCCTCACACTGGAACGTCTGCCCCAGAGGAGCCCTCCTCTCCATAGAGCGCCCCTGGAGGAGAGAAGGAGCCCCACAGCCCAGCTCCCTGCAGGCCACCTCTGCATCCTGCAGGTCAAAGTCCTCTTCACAGACTGAGGTCCAGGACTGGTCCCAGTGGACCTCCAGTGATCCTGAGCACAGACTGGGCCCCTGGAGCCTCACAGAGTCTGTGGACACAGAGAGAGACTGAATAAAGACAGACACAGAGTCTGTGGACACAGAGAGAGTCTGAATAAAGACAGACACAGAGTCTGTGGACACAGAGAGAGTCTGAATAAAGACAGACACAGAGTCTGTGGACACAGAGAGAGTCTGAATAAAGACAGACACAGAGTCTGTGGACACAGAGAGAGACTGAATAAAGACAGACACAGAGTCTGTGGACACAGAGAGAGACTGAATAAAGACAGACACAGAGTCTGTGGACACAGAGAGAGACTGAATAAAGACAGACACAGAGTCTGTGGACACAGAGAGAGACTGAATAAAGACAGACACAACTCTTTATTCTTGACCTCTCTGCATGTTACACACTGAGGTTATTATAAACACTGTGAGTAGACGCGAATATCAATATTAATAAATACACTTTTTAATTTTATGACATTTTTATTACATTTTTGAATAGTGGAAATAGAGCTTGTAACATTTAGTAAGCATTCAACATAACTATAGGTGATGTAAATATACAGTATTTTATTAAATTATTAATGTTTTTTTTTTAAACAAACATTAAGATTAAGATCAAAGTGAAGCCACAGATGTCATCAGTGTAGTGTTACCTGAACAGGTGAGGACAGGGAGGATGAAGCTGGATGAATGATAGGAGCTCACACACTCTCTCAGTGAAGATGTGGAATGGACACAGGAGGAGGTCATCCACCAAACAGAACGAAAAGAAACTCTTCTGTGTTCAACAGAAATCACAGAGCCACAGTCCAATCGACGACAGAAAGCTGCTGATGTCTTTAGGTCCCACTCAGTCATCTCCACATCTCTCCATTGGTCCAGGTGTTTCAGCTGCAGGTGTCCATCACAGCGAGTGGCTCCTCCCACTAGCCTGACCTCATCAGGGTCTGACACAGAAAGAGAGCAGTGGATAAAAGAGCAGAGAGAGTGGAGCAGAACAGAGGAGGAGCCATTAAAGTCAGTCAGGATCAGTTTAAACCGATATAAAGCAGCTCAGACTGTGACTGGAGGAACTCAACACAGGAAGGTCAATGGCAGCAGCTTCAGACCAGGTGGCTTTGACAACAGCCACAGACACAAGGAAGAAGGGAGGGGGCGCTACAGCTCAGACTCAGAAATAGTCAGTAGCTGAGCCTTCTTTCACTTCTTTGTGGATCAATAGAGTTTATCTTCATCTGATTCCAACAAACAGACGAGACACATTTATAAATTAAGTAAAAGTCGTCCTAAGATAGTTTGTTGATCGACAATTAAATTATTATTCACACATTTTTGTCTCAGAGCTGTTCCAGGATCAGTTTAATATGTTAAATTGTTTAAGTGTTACACATGTAATATTTTCTACATAGAAATTTAAATCTGAGAGTTTAGAAAGACAGAAGAGAGCAGAGCTCACCTGAGCAGGTGAGGTCCACAGCTTTTCCAGATGAGCAGGTGTTTCCTGAGCTGGACCTGGTACAATTCATCAGAGCAGACTCATGGCCCTCACACTGGAACGTCTGCCCCAGAGGAGCCCTCCTCTCCATAGAGCGCCCCTGGAGGAGAGAAGGAGCCCCACAGCCCAGCTCCCTGCAGGCCACCTCTGCATCCTGCAGGTCAAAGTCCTCTTCACAGACTGAGGTCCAGGACTGGTCCCAGTGGACCTCCAGTGATCCTGAGCACAGCCTGGGCCCCTGGACCAGCCTCACAGAGTCTGTGGACACAGAGAGAGTCTGAATAAAGACAGACACAGAGTCTGTGGACACAGAGAGAGTCTCGAATAAAGACAGACACAGAGTCTGTGGACACAGAGAGAGACCGAATAAGGACAGACACAGAGTCTGTGGACACAGAGAGAGACCGAATAAAGACAGACACAGAGTCTGTGGACACAGAGAGAGACCGAATAAAGACAGACACAGAGTCTGTGGACACAGAGAGAGACCGAATAAGGACAGACACAGAGTCTGTGGACACAGAGAGAGGCCGAATAAAGACAGACACAGAGTCTGTGGACACAGAGAGAGACCGAATAAAGACAGACACAGAGTCTGTGGATTTGGAAGTAAGTGGGGAGGAGGGGGGGTTATAATAAAAAAAATGTTATTAATATTAAAGTCTGTCTGCATGTTCCTGTTTTCTTAGGCTTTTTTGATAAATAAAGTCTCATTGTTAATAATTGCATAAACAGAGGCTTGTGAGGAGTAGCTGGTCATTACTGAGATTGACCAGCTACACCAAACTGTTGTTTTTCATGCTTCGAAGGTCAGTGCCAATTGGTTTTACGCACATTTCTATTTATTCATTTAGCAGACGTTTTTATCCAGAGTGTCTTACATTAAGCTTCTATTCACTAGTGTCACAGCTTGAACAGCACTGGAGGCAAGGTGGGTTAAGTGTCTTGCTCAAGGAAAGAACGGCGGTATGAATTGTGGAGAGAGCAGGAATCAAACCACCAACCTTCTGGTTGAGGGACAACCGCTCTACCACTGTGACACTGCAGCTCTGGAAACATACGTGCCTTTTTCACATTCCCAGCATAAACCTACCACTTATTTTTATAATGGCCTTAACTGACAAGATACTAAACGCACATATTTGCACTTTCCTTGCTGCTTACTCTATCCAGAAAACTTATGGTCCAATAAGTGCTCTTTGTCCTGCTTTTTCCAACTCCGTCAGTTTCCAGTTAATACAGTTCTCTTTTGGCGCTCTGAACACACATAAAACTACAAGAGTCCATTTGGGACAAAAGAGGTCACGAGGTCTCACAAAACTAATGAACTTGATCCGTGATGGTGTTACAGCAGCAGCAGATACTAGCATGTAGCATTATCGTCTCCGCTAACAGCAGAGAAACGTTCTTGATTATTAGGATCACACACATTGATTGGGTTATCAAGCATCATTTTGTCCTGTTTATTGTTTCGCACCTAATATTTAAAATGTTAGAAATAGTTAAAATTGGAGTAATGTCATGTCCCAATTTCATGTTTAGTTTAGTTATGTATTTCATTTCCTGTGTCTTATTGTGTATCATCATGACCCTGTCTGTTATTTCTGATTTGATTTCCTGCCCTTGTGTCTTTCCCTCCACTGTGATTACCTGCTCCGCCCCTAATGTATTCCACCTGTGCCTCATTGTGTTCCCTTTATAGTCTGTGTGTTTTTCCCCTGTTCTGGGCTAGATTGGAGCCTGAAGATTGTAGGCTCTACCCCTGTGTGAGTAGTTTGTGTATCAGTCTTCTAGTGTTAATGACCTTCACCTTGTTTTTGACCACGTCTTTTGGATTTTGTACTTGTGCTTTGGAAAATAAACTCTTTAAAACATCTGCCTTTGTGGGGTCTGCATTGTGAGTCCTTCTGTCCGTTCCTGACAAGTGTGTTCCTGACAAGTACACAGTACACAGTGAACATACCATAGTACGAGTGATGGGCGATTGAATTGAACGTCAATTTATTTGGTTAATGATGCACCTTTCTTTAAATTAAATTTTTTTTTAATTAATAAGAAAGTGTACGTAAAAGCATCTGGACTTGGTTTTCAAGGTGAAGACGTTTCGTCTCCAATTTTAAGAGGAGAGTCGTTAGTGACACTGCTCCATTTAGGTGCAGAGTCGTTAGTGACCAGAATGTAACAGTGGCACTAACCACTTTGCACCTCAGTGGAGCAGTGTCACTAACGACTCTCTCGAGCCTTAACACCTTCCACATCATGAGTCACACTTCCCTTTCATGACCAACGATTGTGAGACCAGGACAGTCTGGTCCATCAGGTTTAGATTCAGGGAAAACTCCTCCCTCTAGAGATAAAGCTCAGCTTTTTTACAGTTGATCTCAGAATTGATAAAGTCTCTCGGAATTAGAGACAAAACGTCTTCACCTTGAAAACTGAGTCCAGATGCTTTGACGTCAACCTTTTTTTCAAGATGTCCTGAGCCTTAACAGACATTTAAATTTGATTGGTTAATTTGTTTCAGAGTCCATCCTGCTCTGGGTGTTGAAAGTACATCAAGATTCAGTGTGACAGGCAGACCGAAAAAAAATACATTCTTTTTTAATAATATATATCAGAGGTCACTAATAGGCAGACCGCTGTCCGGATCCGGACCCCGAGAGGCTTTGATCTGGACCGTAGACATTATTCATAATTACAAGTGAAACCTTTTTTTGAACTGGCACTCCTAGGACAGCTATGTCTACGCGTCCTCAGGTTACTATGGTTACGGACAGAGCAGCGGGAAATTTCAACATGTTTAGCGTAGCCCGATAATGCGTTAGAAACAACTAAAATCTAAAAGTTGAGCCTTGACAAAAAATAACGAAGATTCACTGACGTTATGGACGAAGAGGGAACGTTTGTTTCAATCAGAAAATACAGCTCCTACAGCCCTTTTTCCTCTTGTCCCGGCTGCTGTGATAATCAGAGAATCAATCCAGAACTGAACCAGGACTGGACAGTTTTCATGTCAGGATTAGAAAGACTCAGAGGAAAGTCTAATAATGTGGTGAGTTGTACATTTGTCTGTCAACTTCTTTATTGTATTGTAATTTAGGGACTTGACTCGTTTGTCGCATATTTGACCTCATTTACAAACAACGTTAGGAATTGGCTCATGCTATTCGTGTTCATTTGAAGCCAACACATGTTCATTTGAACCCAACACATGTTCATTTGAACCCAACACATGTTCATTTGAACCCAACACACGTTCATTTGAACCCAACACACGTTCATTTGAACCCAACACACGTTCATTTGAACCCAACACACGTTCATTTGAACCTAACACACGTTCATTTGAACCCAACACATGTTCATTTGAACTCAACACACGTTCATTTGAACCTAACACACGTTCATTTGAACCTAACACACGTTCATTTGAACCTAACACACGTTCATTTGAACCTAACACACGTTCATTTGAACCCAACACATGTTCATTTGAACACAACACACGTTCATTTGAACACAACACACGTTCATTTGAACCTAACACACGTTCATTTGAACCTAACACACGTTCATTTGAACCTAACACACGTTCATTTGAACCTAACACACGTTCATTTGAACCCAACACACGTTCATTTGAACCCAACACATGTTCATTTGAACCCAACACACGTTCATTTGAACCCAACACACGTTCATTTGAACCTAACACACGTTCATTTGAACCCAACACACGTTCATTTGAACCTAACACACGTTCATTTGAACCTAACACACGTTCATTTGAACCTAACACACGTTCATTTGAACCCAACACATGTTCATTTGAACTCAACACACGTTCATTTGAACCTAACACACGTTCATTTGAACCTAACACACGTTCATTTGAACCTAACACACGTTCATTTGAACCTAACACACGTTCATTTGAACCCAACACATGTTCATTTGAACACAACACACGTTCATTTGAACACAACACACGTTCATTTGAACCTAACACACGTTCATTTGAACCTAACACACGTTCATTTGAACCTAACACACGTTCATTTGAACCTAACACACGTTCATTTGAACCTAACACACGTTCATTTGAACCCAACACATGTTCATTTGAACCCAACACACGTTCATTTGAACTCAACACACGTTCATTTGAACACAACACACGTTCATTTGAACCTAACACATGTTCATTTGAACACAACACACGTTCATTTGAACCCAACACATGTTCATTTGAACCCAACACACGTTCATTTGAACCCAACACACGTTCATTTGAACCTAACACACGTTCATTTGAACCTAACACATGTTCATTTGAACCCAACACACGTTCATTTGAACACAACACACGTTCATTTGAACCTAACACACGTTCATTTGAACCTAACACACGTTCATTTGAACCTAACACACGTTCATTTGAACCTAACACACGTTCATTTGAACCCAACACATGTTCATTTGAACCCAACACACGTTCATTTGAACTCAACACATGTTCATTTGAACACAACACACGTTCATTTGAACCCAACACATGTTCATTTGAACCCAACACACGTTCATTTGAACCCAACACACGTTCATTTGAACCTAACACACGTTCATTTGAACCTAACACACGTTCATTTGAACACAACACACGTTCATTTGAACACAACACACGTTCATTTGAACACAACACACGTTCATTTGAACACAACACACGTTCATTTGAACACAACACACGTTCATTTGAACACAACACACATTCATTTGAACCCAACACACGTTCATTTGAACACAACACATGTTCATTTGAACACAACACACGTTCATTTGAACCTAACACACGTTCATTTGAACACAACACACGTTCATTTGAACACAACACACGTTCATTTGAACACAACACACGTTCATTTGAACACAACACACATTCATTTGAACCCAACACACATTCATTTGAACACAACACATGTTCATTTGAACACAACACATGTTCATTTGAACCCAACACGCGTTCATTTGAACCCAACACGCGTTCATTTGAACCCAACACACGTTCATTTGAACACAACACACGTTCATTTGAACACAACACACGTTCATTTGAACACAACACACGTTCATTTGAACACAACACACGTTCATTTGAACACAACACACATTCATTTGAACCCAACACACGTTCATTTGAACACAACACATGTTCATTTGAACACAACACATGTTCATTTGAACACAACACACGTTCATTTGAACACAACACACGTTCATTTGAACACAACACACGTTCATTTGAACACAACACACGTTCATTTGAACACAACACACGTTCATTTGAACACAACACACGTTCATTTGAACACAACACACATTCATTTGAACCCAACACACGTTCATTTGAACACAACACATGTTCATTTGAACACAACACATGTTCATTTGAACACAACACACGTTCATTTGAACACAACACACGTTCATTTGAACACAACACACGTTCATTTGAACACAACACACGTTCATTTGAACACAACACACGTTCATTTGAACCCAACACGCGTTCATTTGAACCCAACACGCGTTCATTTGAACCCAACACACGTTCATTTGAACACAACACACGTTCATTTGAACACAACACACGTTCATTTGAACACAACACACGTTCATTTGAACACAACACACGTTCATTTGAACACAACACACATTCATTTGAACCCAACACGCGTTCATTTGAACCCAACACGCGTTCATTTGAACCTAACACATGTTCATTTGAACACAACACGCGTTCATTTGAACCCAACACATGTTCATTTGAACCCAACACATGTTCATTTGAACACAACACGCGTTCATTTGAACCCAACACACGTTCATTTGAACTCAACACACGTTCATTTGAACACAACACACATTCATTTGAACCTAACACACGTTCATTTGAACCTAACACATGTTCATTTGAACACAACACGCGTTCATTTGAACCCAACACACGTTCATTTGAACACAACACATGTTCATTTGAACACAACACGCGTTCATTTGAACCCAACACACGTTCATTTGAACTCAACACACGTTCATTTGAACACAACACACGTTCATTTGAACTCAACACACGTTCATTTGAACCTAACACACGTTCATTTGAACCTAACACACGTTCATTTGAACACAACACACGTTCATTTGAACACAACACACGTTCATTTGAACACAACACACGTTCATTTGAACACAACACACATTTATTTGAACACAACACATGTTCATTTGAACACAACACACGTTCATTTGAACCTAACACACGTTCATTTGAACACAACACACGTTCATTTGAACACAACACACGTTCATTTGAACACAACACACATTCATTTGAACACAACACATGTTCATTTGAACACAACACACGTTCATTTGAACCTAACACACGTTCATTTGAACACAACACACGTTCATTTGAACACAACACACGTTCATTTGAACCTAACACACGTTCATTTGAACACAACACACGTTTGTTTGAACACAACACACGTTCATTTGAACCTAACACACGTTCATTTGAACACAACACACGTTTGTTTGAACCCAACACACGTTCATGTGAGTGATTAAAAACAGAAAAGGTGTGAGAGGAGGGTTTGGAGATGAGTGACAGGTTAAGTCTTCCTTAAGTTGTGTTAGCATTAGCTGTTGCTAATAATTAACAGTAACAATTATTTTTTAGCAGCTAACAGCTAATGCTAAAGAAATGCTCAGTGCATTTTTCCTTGTGCCCATTGTTTTCAGAGGAATGACAATAGAAAGAGATCAATTATGACTGCATTTTTGTCATATTTCTTTAACAAATATGTTTTGGTTTGATTTGATTATTTTGTATTTAAAATGTTCTCACACATGTATAAAGGAGTATTAGGACTTATCAGCAGGATTCCAGGCTATTGTCAATAAACCACCAGGTCCTGAGCTCTAGCTTTAGCATCTTTTTATTTTTTATTTTTTTTTACCTGTTGTCTGTGAGATGTGTTTGGGAAAAGCTAAACACTCAAACATGGAAACAAAGGATAAAATACAGAAAACAGTGGATTATCTACATTCATCTCCATATTGTTAAGAGGCTGTAGGTGTGGAATAAATGAGACTTTACTTTATATTAATTTGTTTGAATTATATTCAAACACATATCCTTTTATTAAAATTTTCTGGACCCCTCACTTGAGGAAAGTTAACTAAGTGGACCTCGACTGATTTTAATTGAGGACCCCTGATA
The DNA here is from genome assembly GCA_024349245.1 of Neodontobutis hainanensis. Classification (NCBI taxonomy): domain Eukaryota; kingdom Metazoa; phylum Chordata; class Actinopteri; order Gobiiformes; family Odontobutidae; genus Neodontobutis; species Neodontobutis hainanensis. The sequence goes on along the minus strand of JALDNG010000041.1, from coordinate 10,480,379 downwards.
TATATCATACTATTACTTACAAGCTTGGATAGATTAGGCTTTTATTAGTGACTATACTTTTTTATTTCTCTATACATAGTTTTTATCAGAGAATGCAGCGTCCTATCAACATGTATTGGTGAGCCACCCCTCCAGTGAGCACAGCACAGATCTGGTCAGTGGGAGTTGATGTAACCACATTTCAGCTAACAGACTTTGCCCGATTTAAAAAATAAATAAATTTGGTAACACTTTATTGGTGTATGTAACTCTTGATACATTGTATCTACGTTATTGTACAATGTAACATACTGTGTAGCAAACTGTAATAACATTTAGTAACTACATAACACAAGGAAAATATATTGTAGGTAGGGTTAGGCAATGTATGTAGTTAAATGTTATTACAGTTTGTTACAGTGTGTCACTTTGTACAATGAGGTAGATACAATTCAAATGTTTAGTCAAATAAAATGAATAAACCCCAAATAGTTTATTGTATTTACTGAGTTTCATGATGGCATCGACTGTTTATTAAAAATAAATAGATTTTTGACAGATAAAAACTTTTGCTTGCGAATGGAAAAACTTTGCCAATCAAAGGAGCGCTCCCATTGGTCGACACCAGCTTATCATGTTGTATTCCAGGAAGTTTAACAGCTGCCGATAAAGTTTATTTTCAGATGAATATGTCTTTTAACAGAGAAACAGCTCAAAAAAGTAATGCATCAACAGAGAAAAGTCTGTCAACATAAAACATGATAAATACTGTCAATTCAATCACGTAATGTTTAACGAGGACGAGATAACTGTCGTCCTGACGCTGAAGTCGGAGCTAGGCTAACGCTAAACTCTAAACTTCAGTTTGTTCTGGTTTTATTTGTTGAATAAAAGAGAAGCAGGAGAGGTCCCTCTGCTGCTGTTGGAGGAGAGTGGCTCTGAGACAGGGACAAAAAAAGAAAATGAGGGAGTGGAGCTTTAAGTTTCACTGCAGATGTACCTCAATAAAAACCAACCAGGTTCAGACAGGTGCTGCTTTTGCTGGAGCTTGTTTCTGAGACACTTTTTCTTTGGAAACAATACATTTATAACTTTTCAGCTCAGTTTACTACAATATAATGTTTCACAAATATTAAAAGAAGGAGAAATCTGAATTTTTCACAAAGACAAATTATGACCTGAAAATGTAACTGAAATAATTTGATGCAGCTCTCATTTAAATTTAAAAAGTCAATAAATAGCTCATTTACCTGAACACACCACTTCCAGGCTGGAAGTGAAAATGGAGTCTGTTTCCTCTACACACTCTCTCAGAGCAGACGTCTGCTTTACACAGTCAGCTCTGACCCTCCACACAGATCTGTATCGAAAATCAACTCTCTTTTTTCCAGAAACAGCTGAACCACAGTCCAGGTCTCGACACACAGCAGCTGTAGTCTTCAGGTCCAAGTCTCCATAGACAATCACTGGTCTCCACTCTCCTCTGTGTCTCAGCTCCACAGTCCCAGCACAGCCACTGGACTGTCCCACCAACCTGACTGGCTCTGAACAGAGACAAGAACAAGTTATTGGAGGTGTTAAAATAATAATTGGGTTCGGTTCACAAAAGAGAAGTTAAAGACGGTACATGGTCAATTTAGGAATGGAAGACTGGTTTAATTCTTTCAAGAATGAAGCAAATCATTTCAACATGCAACAATGGTACAAGGTGATTTGCTTCACATGTTTACAGCACATAAAGCTTTAATAGGTGTACATTATGCCTCTCAGCTCCAGGCGTGGCTGGACGTGTATTGAGTTGGAAATGCTGCAGATGAACTGGTCAACCCATTTGGACTCAGAGCTTCGGCCTGACCCTGCCTATCCATTACTTTCCCTAAAACGAAAAGAAACAAAACATGGAGTGAGACATATGCACATTCATAATGATTAAAATCAATTCTCTTAAGATTGTTGCCTTATACTAGAACCAAGCTGATTAAGAGAACCTATGTCTTATGACTACTGTAAGTGAATCCTATGTAGATATATCTCGTATGACTCCCTGCTCTAAGGACAGCTCTGGGTTGGGCATCATTCAAACTCTGTAAACCAACTTTCTTAATACTGTTAAAGTCTGTGAGAAGACTTAAATAAAAAACTTTGTGCTACATTATAAAGAAGGAAAATCTGCAAGAGACGCAGAAAAACAAAAAAATATATAAATGGACATAAAATGAAAGAAAAAAAAAAACCTAAAAGTGTGAATGTGTGTGATTATGTTAGTTAAAACAGTAACAGGCTGGTTATTTGTTATAAGAATATTTTATATCCATATATTTAACCAGAGAGACACGGAGACCGATTATAATTTAACAAGCAATGGTCAAGTTTTAATCCTTGCAAGGATGAGCAAAGAGACACACAGTACAAGTGTACAGATGCTGGGTTTTGCTCCCAGATGTAAACAAAACATGGGATTATATACAACACAGTGACGTCCTTAGTGAGAGGCGTTCACAATGGTCCAGGTGCAGAAGTCCCGTGACAAGCCATGTCTCAGTCTTGTTATGTCTACTTAATGCTTGGATTAGCACGAAGGACATGACATGAATTTGACATGACCTGAGGAGAACTATAAGCCCCCAGTAACTCTAAACATAAGAATTAAAATTATTATAACAATTTTAAAGAAAAAACAAAGTCCAAAACTGACAATAGTAATGAAATAGTAGTAATAGTAATGTAAAGTGCATATGAGCCTGATAATTATTAATTATTATTTTTTTTTTAAACAAATGCTTGGGTCTCCGTCTTCCTCAGCAGCAGCATGCCGTCGCACTGAACAGTTCCCTCCCACATCTGTCTACCCCATCCCCACCCCCCCACGCTCACTAATTTCAATTTTGGATAATTTGAATAAATAAAGAGAAACAAGTTTATTTAATTTTGCACTTGTTTAAGTTTCTGTTTAACATTAAGTGGTGCATTCTTCATGTGGACAAGAATCGGAATGCCAAAGTGGTGGAAACATGCCAATTAACCTGTACATGCATGTCTTTGGACGGTGGGAGGAAGCCGGAGTACCCGGAGAGAACCTGCGGTAACACGAGGAGGACATGCAGACTCCTCACAGAAAGACCGGAGACGGCCGAGAATGTTTGAGTCGGCTGGGTTTTGAACTCACGACCTTCTTGCTGTAAGGCAGGAGTGCTAACCACTCTGCCACGTGCACCCCAACGTGCTCTCCTGGGCACCACTCGGCCAACGGCATCATCTCGCCTTCGGAGGACAAGCTGGCTCAGCGACTCCAACAGCTCGTCACTGAGAACCCTGGCAAATCCATAACGGTCTTCCTCAACCCCGATGATGTCACAAGGCCGCACTTCCGCATTGACGACAAGTTCTATTGAGAGGACAAACTGGGAGCATCATACGGTGTTGAGACTAGTCTCGTGTGCTTCTTTAAAAAACATTTCAGGTGTGGATTAAACTCTAACAGCTCAACTGTCACAATGCAACAAAGTCTTGCTGCTCGGCTAATTCTATGAAACCAAAATAAAAATGCTTAAAAATGACATCAAACTTGGCTTACATTGCACAATTTGACAAGATGTCCAAAAGCTGTTGCCACGGAAACGGCCCACTCCAAATGAGCTGGCCTTAATAAGACCTTAGCAATTGAAAATTAAAATTAAAATTATAACAATTAAAATAATTATTGGGGTTGGATCACAAACGAGACGTTTAGGAAAGGAAGACTGGTTTCTTTCAATAATGAAACAAATCAGACACATGCAACAATGGTACAAGGTGATTTGCGTCACATGTTTACAGCACAGTTTTTAATAGATTACATTATGCCTCTCAGCTCTAGGGTCGTAGCTGGACGTGTATTGAGCTGACGTGTCAGTCATAGATGAATATGTGTACAGGGCAGAGTGTCCCTGAACAATGATTAGATGTAGTGCAAAGTGATGTCTTGGTCTGAATTAGCATGAAGGACATGACATGAGCAGGACTAGGAGCAAACACTAGTCTGTCTTTTTTAACAGAATAGTGCATTTATTATGCTTAAATGCAATATTAGTACAATGTATACCACTTGGACAGCACAGCCTCGACATGTTGCAAGTGACCAATGGGGGTTTTCTGTTCTAGATACAGGTAATTTTATAGTTTTTTCAGATGGATGGATAAATAATTTTCCGTGGGATCATGGCATGGGCAGGTGTATGTTATGGACAACAAACACTGGTGCATTTTATTGATGGCACAGAGATACCTGGATGAAATCCTGAGGCCAATTGTTGTTCCATTTGTCATACCTTATTTTGCAACAGGATAACGCACAGCCCCATGTTGTAAGGATCTGTGCACAATTCCTGGAAGCTAAAAAAATCCCAGTTCTTGCATGGCCAGCACACTAACTGCACATTTTAACAGCCTTTTTTTGTCTGCAGCCTAAGGCACACCTGTGCAATAGACATGCTCTCTAAAATCTTGATATGCCACACCTGTGAGGTGGATGAATTATCTCGGCAAAGGAGAAGTGCTCACTAACACAGATTTAGACATATTTGTGAACAATATTTCATAGAAAAAGGCCTTTTGTGTTTATAGAAAAAGTCTTAGCTCTTTAAGATCAACTCATGAAAAATTGGGACAAAAACAAAAGTGTTGCGCTAACCCTAACCCTAACCCTAACCCTAACCCTAACCCTAACCCTGTGACCTTACATGGTAATGGTGCATCTACCAATCACAGACATTTTCTGGGCAACAAAGAATACATTCAGAGTAAAAGAACAGATGTTTCCTGGGCAGCAAAGCAGTGTGTCCATATATGGAAGTCCATATGGCTCAAAGCATCCTGTCCACCCATGGAGGCACATCCACAGCAGCGTGTGTCCATGTATGGAAGTCTATATGGCCAAAGCATCCTGTCCACACAAAGAGGCACAAAGCCATGTACAATGTCCTACAATGGGTAGTCTAACTAAAGCCCTTAATAACTACAATGAAGTCATAAGCACTCCAAAACTCATCTACAAACTAGGTTAAAAAAGGATACAAACTATATTAAAAAGGATATCATTCCAATATATGATTAAAATAACATTTTACTTATAGCAGTCTCTTTGGATAAAAGCGTCAGCTAAATGAATAAATGTAAATGTAAATCTCTAACTACATCTCTAAATGAGGCACTAAGGCCATTAATAAATAGAAGTTCAAAACTTGTAATGGTCAAAAGAACTTAAGTTAATAAAAGAATCCAACACAAGAGTCTTGATAGAACAATCATTTAACCTTATTTTAGGAACACAAAATTGTTAAACTTTAAATAAACACAATATAAAGGATTAGGGCTTTGTGGGAAAAGGATTTAGAGATGACATTCATAGATGAGACAGGGTTGATATTCTACGCATTTCCAAATAAATATCTGGTAAATATTAGAACCAGACTAACTCAGTTTAAAATTGTAAACAGAATGTATTGGATGCCAGTTAAAATGCACGACTGAATTTTAAAAAAGATCCTTCATGTTGGAAATGCTCTGAGAAAGGCAGGCAAACTCATATGTTATGGTCTCTTTTCTCCGAGTTTGTCCTGCTGCCCTCCGCTCACCGCTTCTGCCTAAAGACTAAACCAAGTCTAAACCATCAAGACAAGAAGTTAATGGAGGGCACACACAGCGGTATTTTTACCTGAGCAGGTGAGGTCCACAGCTTTTCCAGATGAGCAGGTGTTCCCTGAGATGGACCTGGTACAGTCCATCAGAGCAGACTCATGGCCCTCACACTGGAACGTCTGTCCCAGAGGAGCCCTCCCCTCTCCATAGAGCGCCCCCTGGAGGAGAGAAGGAGCCCCACAGCCCAGCTCCCTGCAGACCACCTCTGCATCCTGCAGGTCAAAGTCTTCATCACAGACTGAGGTCCAGGACTGGTCCAAGTGGACCTCGAGTGATCCTGAGCACAGCCTGGGCCCCTGGAGCCTCACAGAGTCTGTGGACACAGAGAGAGACTGAATAAAGACAGACACAGAGTCTGTGGACACAGAGAGAGACTGAATAAAGACAGACACAGAGTCTGTGGACACAGAGAGAGACTGAATAAAGACAGACACAGAGTCTGTGGACACAGAGAGAGACTGAATAAAGACTGACACAGAGTCTGTGGACACAGAGAGAGACTGAATAAAGACAGACACAGAGTCTGTGGACACAGAGAGAGTCTGAATAAAGACAGACACAGAGTCTGTGGACACAGAGAGAGACTGAATAAAGACAGACACAGAGTCTGTGGACACAGAGAGAGACTGAATAAAGACAGACACAGAGTCTGTGGACACAGAGAGAGACTGAATAAAGACAGACACAGAGTCTGTGGACACAGAGAGAGACTGAATAAAGACAGACACAGAGTCTGTGGACACAGAGAGAGGCTGAATAAAGACAAACACAGAGTCTGTGGACACAGAGAGAGACTGAATAAAGACAGACACAGAGTCTGTGGACACAGAGAGAGGCTGAATAAAGACAAACACAGAGTCTGTGGACACAGAGAGAGACTGAATAAAGACAGACACAGAGTCTGTGGACACAGAGAGAGACTGAATAAAGACAGACACAGAGTCTGTGGACACAGAGAGAGACTGAATAAAGACAGACACAGAGTCTGTGGACACAGAGAGAGACTGAATAAAGACAGACACAGAGTCTGTGGACACAGAGAGAGACCGAATAAAGACAGACACAGAGTCTGTGGATGTCTTGGACCTAGTGTCCGGAACAGGCAAGAGACTTCAATGCAGAACCCAACAGTAACTTAGGTATCTCCAAGTTTATTATGACAGTCCAAGGGTACAGAAGAGAATCCAGAGTATGTAGTAGGGAAAACACAACTGACCAAGATGAAGATCCGGAACACACGGGATAAACTAGAATACAAAAATACGTCACAGAATGACAACTTGACATGCATACTCCAACAGTGTTGAAGACAATCTGACACTGAACAGGGGAAAACACATGGGTTATAAAGGAAAACCAATGAGGGACAGGTGAAACACATTATGGGCGGAGCAGGTAATCACACAGGAGGGAAAGACACAAGACAAGAAGTCAATCAAAGAGCACAGACAGGGGTAAAGGTGCGTTCACACCAAACGCGAATTAAGCGTTAAGCGCGAGTGATTTACATGTTAAGTCAATGCAAAGACGCGAATTGACGCGCGTGAAAATCCTGCGGGGCGTTTCGCGCGAATTAGGCGGCGCGAATCACGCGATTCGCGCGAATCACGCGGCGCGAATTGAGCGAATTGAGCGTTTGACGCGCGAATCGCGTCAAACGCTTCATTCGCCCGAGTTGAAAAATCTGAACTTTGGCGAAAATTCGCGCGCGTTAACCAATCAGGAGCTTGCTCTAGTAGTGACGCAACGACGGAGGCGGGCCATAGAGGCAGAAATCCAAAACAACAATGGAGGATGAAGTTATCGCTGCAGCCTGTGGGATACTAAACATTTTTGTAATTTTACTAAGCCGGGAATCTTAATGGTTCTTGCTCAAAGGAAAGTGTGTGGGGTCGAAAAACTCTGGTAAGTTGCAAAAACTACTTTTAATTTATTAGAGTCGTATATATTGAGCCAACTAGCTAGCTAAAGCCGGAGCTAATTTGCCGTACTTTACAACTAGTTTTCCACTGACGAGTTTGTGTTTATCCAGAGAAAGTGTGCAGAAAGAGCCTGATGAACATGTATTTAAAGGAGATGGAGAAGAGAAGTGGGTTAGGGACAAAAGTGGAAGTACTCTGCCGTTCTCTCTTTCCTCGACCCTAGTCTTTTCACGAGACATCCAGCGGGACTGGTCCGAGGATTATGACCCCGAGGACCAGGGCGAGACAGTAGCAGCAGCAGGGCATTCAGAGACAGAAGGAGTGTGGACAAGCCACACAGGGATATGTGTTGTTTCTGACTGGTGTAATGTTCAAATGTTAACTTGTATAAATATTTAATAATATAATTTATATATATTCATGACAGAGCTGAATTTTGATGCAGGTGAGCCCTGGTCCCCACTGCTGCTTCTGCTTCTCCTGCCCCATCCACATCTGCTGCTGTCTCCACAGGTGAGTACAGGTAATATATACATAATCATACAATCATTTACAGTTAGCCCTCATAGCTTCTTACATTAACATACAAACACAACCCTGGCGGTTTGTTAATGAGTTGATAATGTTTTTCTGCCTTTTTATGTGTCATTTCATACAGTGCAACTCCCAAAGAAGAGCCCAGGAGAAGACCCAGTTCAGAAGCTCCCTGAAACACATGCTGTAGCTCCTTCTCCATGTTCAGAGGATGAGCTTTTGTCTTGAGTCTGGTCCCTTCTCTACTGTCTTGGACGAAAGAATTTGTCAAATATCAAATACATACATTAATCTATGAAAGCAGCACAGTTCTGCTTCATTTGTAACCCACCGTATAGTTTTTAAAATGATGCAGCTGTCACTGCAGGAAATAAACCTGACTCTCTTTGTTCTCTCCTTCACTTTAGGATTATTTTATGTATAGTTATGACTTGTTTGTGCACATAGTTGTCATGATTTCTATGTCACAAAAACATTTAAATATTTCAGAGTGATTTATTTATAATGAAATAGAAAAAAGTTTATGATGTTCAGTGTTTAGAATAATTATGAACAAATTTTAGAATACTTATACATATAACAAATTATATTATTATTGTACTTATTACAATTACAAATTAACATTTGTTCATTTTTATTATATTCTATTGCTAACACGTCTACAACAGAACAGTAAGAAAACAGTTATTTATGGCTGGACCAGTGTGTGGAATAATGAGAATGAGATGAGTCAGATTCCTTTTTGAGGCTGGCTCCATTTATTAAAGAATTAAAGCCAAATAAGGGATGCAACACAACATTATAAATACAATTGTAAATACGATTTACAGTTTTAGAGACAATACTATATTGACTACTGATAACTGTTCAGAAGACTGTAGTTGACCACTGATTAATTACTTATAATCACACCAAATATTGACTGGACACAGATGGACAGACTTGAACACAGCATCAGCAGTCGCTGTCCTGCGGGAAGCCTCGCACCGACTTGGGACAACAGGTCATCGAACAGGGCCTGGCTCAGTCGGAAATCCCCTTAAACCGGCCGTCATCCAGGCGCAGCTCCTGGAGGAGTTTGTGAAACTCATGGAGTCCGCCTCTGAAGCATCCGTTTGACCCCGCACAGCGCCGAGCGGGTTCACGTCGTTTTTCAGTCCTCCTAAGTTAATAGAGCATCGCTTCTCTCTCGACAAAATCCATCTGAACCATTCTTCAACAAGACCGGAAGACAACACCTCCGTCTGGCAGAAGCCCTCCCATGACGCGAATTCGCGTCTGAATTTCACGCGCGAATGAAGCGAATTTCACGCGCGAATGAAGCGAATTTCACGCGCGAATGAAGCGAATTTTACGCGCGAATGAAGCGAGTAAACTCAAAATGTGCAAGCGTCTAACTACGCGCGAATAGCGCGATTTATTCGCGCAATTCGCGTTTGGTGTGAACGCAGCATAAGACTCTTCACAAATAAAAACTAGAAAATCCGAGACAATAAAACAGAAACTCAGATACAATACAAAAGATCAAAGCAGTTGTTAAGTAATAGAAAGTCATTAAGTTGACTTTTTGTTATGGGAATTTTACATTCTATATTTCCATTATTTCATTATTATTTCAGTATTACTGTGGGTTATTCTGTTCATGCCCTGTCCTTCAACATAGACCTAGACATATTACCACCTGGCTTCTGGGTTGTAGGTCTCTAGAGGCGGTTACCATCGTCACTGTCCAAAGCACTGTCTGAACCGTCTGATATAAAATGCAATGTAATGTTTACTTTGCAGAGAGAACGAGAGCAAAACCCTCAGCCTGTAACTGTGTCTGACATGTATTTTGCTTGATTTCTTGCAAGGAATAAAACCTGACCCTTTGTTCTAAAATCATATTCAGTCTCCATCGTCTGCTCATTTAATCTGTAAAGTAAAAATTATAATAACATTTGGGGGCTTGTCCGGGATCCCAACACCTGTTTTCTTCTCTTCGTCGGAGGATCGGACTTGAACCGTGCATGGGAAAACGCTAACCTAGAGCGTTTTTGAAAAGTCACGATACTGCGCGCTTCAAGCGGTGCGGGCCAGACCATCCGCTCCTTCGGCGGAGGGGGGAGCAGTGACGGGAACAGAGAGCAGAGAAGAGAGATAGATCTGACCGGGGGATTCATTGGCCTAAAGTCAGGTAACCAGCTGGGTTAAAAAAAATTTGTTTTGTGTGAATGTGAACAAACAAAACTTCCGGAAATAGTAATTTGGGTTGCTTCTGCTTGTTCGGTGATTACATGTATTTATCTGAGAATATTTACATGTGATTATCATTACGGTAGAAGAACGCTAAACGCTTGAAAACAGAATATGACCCCGCTGAAGCTTATCCATTAATTGAAATCCGAGAGCGGGTCAAGATGACCAGCCAGCTACAGTCCGAGTTTATAGACCGTGGACAGAGCTCGATGTGAAGGAGGCAACGGCGGATATTCCGCACCCGAAGACCAATACGGGGGAATAATGTTTTACAGACTCTGTGAAAGTTACAATCTGGATACACTTGAAATAGAATGTGCGCTAAGAGTTATGTTAAAAGCTGACTGGTGCTTAGTTAAAGACACATGGGATCCACTGGTTGATGCAAAGCCAATATTGTATAAACAAGGTTTATGGGGTACTCGTGTGGAGCTACTGTTGACCAGAATAGTGGATCATTACCGCGGCCGTGCAGATTATTCTAAAATAGCTCACTGTAAACAAGACGACGAAGAGTCAGTGCTTGTGTATTTTAACAGATTAAAGGAAGTGTTTGACACACACAGTGGTATAACTCAGCCTGCTAATCAAGAAACCTCACCATATGCTAATCAGCTAAAAAATGCATTCCTATGTGGAATAAAACCTGAACTTGCTCATTTTGTGAAAAAACATCAAATTGGATGGGCCACAGCGCCTTTATCAATGGTAAAGGAGTATGCAGTGCATGCTGAGAACATGGAAAAAGAAAAAAACATTAAGAAGAAAAAACGAGCGAGTGAAACATTTAGCTGTGAATACCACTGACTCTGATGTATTTTTTCGAGGAAATGTTGACGAACGAAGAGGGAAGCGCAGAGGTGGAGGGGCCGGGACTGGACGTGCATGGCGTGGCGTGGACAACGATGTGTGCTTCAACTGTGGTCGGAGAGGTCATTGGGCTAAAGAATGCAGAGGCAGAGGCCAAGGCACTCGTAACGGATCAGGTAAAGGACGGAGAGACCGTGCTTCTCCGGGGCCTAGGCCTCAGTAAAGCCAGTCCTGACTAACCGTTGGTACTGAAGGTCAGATGCACACACAAACATACAGTCCTAACTATCAAAACAACAGTAACATTAACGAGGATGTACAGGGGGAAATTCTATCCCTGGACAACACTGAGGTGTTATTAGCTTATGAACAAAAACCAATGATAAATCTTGTAATAGACGGCTATTTCATTGAATTCCTTTGTGACACGGGAGCGTGTAGATCTATTATTTGAAATGAATGTGCAATCTCCCAATTATGCCCAATAAATTTATTAGGACGTGATCTGATGGCAGATCTTCATATCGGGGTGGTCCCAACACCCTACGGTATGAAAGCAGTAAGACTAACAGCAAAAGCAACATTGGAGGACTGGGTTCAGCTTACTGTGGACACAGAGTTGTCAGAATGATTTGTGCTGACACAAGAAGAGGAGGAGGCCTTAGCAGACATCCCTGAGGGATTGTGGTCTAAAGGTCCGGCTGATGTAGGATTAATTAAAGGAATAGAACCATACAAAATTACTCCTAAAGGGTCTTTTCGACCATATCAAAGACAATATCCATTAAAAAAGGAAGCCGAAGACGGTATTGCACCTTTAGTGGAAGCACTAAAGAAGTCGGGGGTGATCAGAGAGTGTCCAGACTCTCTGTGTAATTCACCTTTGTTTCCTGTTAAAAAAGCTGAACCATCAACAGGATGGAGAATGACACAGGATTTACAAGCCGTGAACAACGCTGTAATTCCAAGAGCACCTTTGGTGCCAAATCCAAACACATTGCTAAATGACTTAAATCCTTCAAAAGTTTTTACAGTTATTGATATAGCTAATCTAATAATTTTTTTTCCATCCCAGTGCATCCAGATTCACAATTCTGGTTTGCATTCCAGTACAAAAACCGTAAACTAACGTTCACACGTGCACCCCAGGGGTACTGCGAGTCACCAACGTTATTCTGCCAATCAATAACTGCTAATTTGTCCAAATTTGACCCCCCACAGGGCAGTCAGTTAATTGTTTATGTCGATGACATTTTAGTGGTCTCGGACTCAGAGAAGCAGTGTAAAGCAGACACTCTGGCTCTGCTCACATTCCTTTTTATTCAGACCTGTGACTCGAGGAATGGTTTATGACCAGTGTTCTCACCCAACCATTTGGAGGGAAACTACAGCCAGTGGGGTACTTCTCATCTCATTTCACGGGCCATGCCACCGTGTCTCCAAGCTGTCCAAGCCGCAGCTTTAGCTGTTCAGAGCTCAGCTACACTGGTTCTGTTCCATCCATTAACTTTGAAAGTATCGCATGCAGTTGCAGTGCTATTGCTTCAGAATAAATTATTGTTTATGTCTCCAGCTCGGCACTTAAGTTGTATGACAGTACTTATGACACAACCTCATTTAACCATTGAGCGGTGTAACACTTTGAATCCATCAACACCGTTACCAAACTACTCAGACGGAGACAAACATGATTGTTTAACTGAGACGGCACAAACAGTATTACCAAGACCGGACTTAAAGGACGTGCCTTTAACTTCAGCGGTTTGTAGATGGCACATGTAAAAAACAACAAGACGAAACTAATGCTTCAGGATATGCAGTTGTGACTAATGACCGAGTTCTTAAATCTGGTTCATTACCTGCACACTACTCAGCACAAGCAGCTGAACTAGTGGCTTTAACCGAAGCATGTAAACTGGGCAAACTGGGATAAAAAAATCACTGTATTCACTGACAGTCAATATAACTTTTCAACTTTTACATGTGTTTGCTCAACAGTGGAAAAAACAGAGGGATGATCACTTCCACGGGCAAGCCAATTACACACAAATATTTAATCCTACAACTATTGGAAGCCATCCAACTTCCTTTAGAAGTAGCGGTTTGTAAATGCACTGCACATACATCTAAAACAGACTTAGTCTCCCTTGAGAACAAAAAGGCAGATGTAGAAGCTAAGAACGCTGCAGGAAGGCCACCAGACAAGGACTTGGGTTGACACTGAGAACAGACCAATACTTCCCAAGGCGCTTTTCAGATATGCTGCTGTTTTGAGTCATGGACTAACGCATGTCTCAACAGGGGGAATGGTATCGATTATAAATAAGTACTTTGCAGCATATGGTTTCCAAAACTATTCCAGAAACTTTTGTGCATCATGTATTATTTGTTCTAAACATAACACACAAGGACGGCTCAGGCAATTACCAGGACGTATACCGGAGCTTACATACCCTTTTGAATACATATCCATGGACTTTATTGAACTGAACAAATGTCTAGGGAAAAATATTGTTTAACCATTATTGATTTGTTTTCTGGTTGGGCAGAAGTGATACCAACAGCAACTAACGATGCACTGACAGTGGCGAAGGCACTGGCCACAGTGATTGCACCCAGGTTTGGATTTCCAACACGAATTTATTGTGACAATGGTTCCCATTTCAGGAACACAGTGATATCTGAACTATCACAGATTTTTTTCCATACAAATGAAATACTTTACCAGCTACCATCCTGAGTCGGCTGGAAGGATTGAACGGCTGAATGGAACAATTAAAGCAAAGCTCAGAAAAGCAATGGAGGAGACAGGAAAGTCTTGGGTGGACTGTCTCCCACTGGTAATGTTGAGTTTACACATACAGCCAAGCATTAAAGGGCTCTCACCATATGAAATAATGTATGGCAGACCTTACAGAGTTCCAACTATACAGTTGAAGGGAGATGAAGAGAAGATACTGAACACATTTCAGACTACATGGCTAAAATGTTGAAATGCAAAAAAACTATGTCTACAGTTTCTGCTCCCACAGGACAAGTCGAAGCGGGAAGTCAACCTGTGGAGCCAGGGGACTGGGTGTTCATCAAGGTGTTGAAACGAAAGAACTGGTCCTCACCACGCTGGGAAGGTCCATATCAGGTTCTACTATCTACTCCCACGGCTGTGTGGATCGCTGAGCGTGGTACTTGGGTACATCTAACTCACTGCTAAAGAGTTCCGAAGTAAGATAAGTACTCAGACACCATGCAGAACCCCGTCAAACCATGGCATCCATACCGCATAACTGGGTGTGGCTTCAGAGGCACCCTATGCGTTCTGTTAGCTCTATCCCTTATAATCACAATACCCATAATATGGCATTTCGAGGCACCTTCCCAAACCCAAGTAGAGCAGAATGATACTGTACTTGCTAGAGGGAAAAGGGAAGTAGGAGATAACCCAGACGCAATTCTGACGATAAATTGTGTTGCTCAAATTGATTGTGTTGCTCCGATTAATCTCTGCTCTGTCATAGACTGTGAAAGAAACAGAGAGACATCCTGGATTGGAGCAGTGAAGTATATCTGCATCACTGGGGGTCACAAAGCCTGTGATTCCTGGAGAAATGTAATCGCAAACACAGGTCCCCAGGACTGGGGATACAATCCTCAGCCTCGTTCTGCACCGGACCTGAAACAAAGACTGACTGTAACCGAGACACGTAACAAACTCACTCTCAACCTGAAACAACCGAGGGTGGGGGACTCACACATGTTTGTTATGGGGGTTTACATCATGGGGAAAGATCCATTGGGTCTGTTTAGAATTAATGTCACACAAGCTACTGGTAATACTGACACTGATGTAGAGACTGTCCAGCAAACCATCTCTGTGGAAACAGGTTATGCCGAAAAGAATGAATGGATTAATTGTTTGGTATATACTGTAGACCAAAATGATCCAAAGCGAAACTGTTATGCTTGTGCAGGGGCCAGGCCTCTATTAGCTACAGTACCTTTTCCAATTACACCATTTAATGATTACAAAAAATTTGAATGTATGTTGAAATTGTACAATCAGGTTAGTGCACCAGACACCTGTTTTGATTTGCATTATCATTACCCACCTGTAAAGAATAATATTAAACCACCTTGATTTTCTCCCTATGAGGGCAACTACACCTGCATAACCAGGAGTGGAAAAGTGGAGGTTGGACACCTGTCTTCCTGTAACATTACGTTGAATACAACCAAGGGAGACCTTAATGATGCTTGGGTGCGAGACCACGTAGGAGGCAGGGCGGACGTTTGGTGGTTCTGCGGAGGTAAGACCATTCGACCAAAGTTGCTTGCTGATTGGACTGGTACTTGGGCACTCATTCAGTTGGTCCTCCCATTTTACATTCTCCCATACAATGCAAATAATGATATTGTGAGATTGGACTCACACGTAAGGAGCAAGAGGGCAGTCCCCCCAGGCTCATTTGATAATCAGGTATACATTTACAGTATTGGAATCCCTAGAGGGGTACCTAACGAGTTCAAAGCTCGAAATCAGATTGCTGCCGGTTTTGAATCACTTATCTTTTGGTGGGTAACCATAAATAAGAATGTTTACTGGATTAACTACATTTATTATAACCAACAGAGATTAATTAATTACACCCGCGATGCAGTTGTCGGGCTATCCGAACAAATGGACAAGACCAGCCTCATGGCCTGGCAAAACAGAATGGCACTGGACATGATCTTAGCGGAGAAAGGGGGGGTATGCAAAATGTTTGGACAAGTTTGTTGTACATTTATCCCTAACAACACAGCTCCTGATGGAAGCATAACCAGAGCTGAAAACTCAGGCATAGAGGACACGATTACATCATGGTTTGAAGGAATGTTCGGGAGATGGGCTGGAATTCTGAAGTCAGTGTTCATATCTCTGACTGTGGCATTCGTATGCTTAATCCTGTTTATTTGCTGTTGTGTTCCATGTCTCCGGATCCTCATGATGAGACTGGTCGAGGTGACGTTCACTAAGTCAGCGTTAACGTACATGCAATTGCCCACTGACACAGATGACGAGGTGCCCACCCCAAAAGCAGATGAGGATGACCAACCTGACTGGGCGGAGGCCTTTGACCATCTGTATAACGATGAGACCATGGTTTAAAATCAAGTTCCACAGCACCATGACGTGGCCACACTCAAGTCCTAAGGGCCGTATGGTTCACTGAATTTATTATGCTTAAGAGAATTGATTTTAATCCTGAAGAATGTACATGTGTCTCACTCCTTTTTATGTTTCTTTTGTTACAGGGTCAGCGACGGGATAGGCAGGGTCAGGCCAGGATCTTAAGTTCGATGGAAAGACCAGCTTACCCTCCGGCACCTTTTCTATATTCTTTTGGAGTGATGACATATGTTTTAATTTAATTGATTTACGTTTTATTGAGTTTAAACAATCAGTATTGTAATCCCCTTTGATTTTTTTTCTGTTCTGAATTTTGTAATATTTTCTGTCTTCTGATTGGACATGTGTGTGTGATCATTTAATTAGTTACTTATATTTTATAGCGTATCCTTGTTTGTGAATAGCCACCTTTGGCAGAAGGGGCGTCAGGAGGTCTTTTTCCCGGCTATAGGTCATTTACCAAAGGGTCAAATGTACTTAGGCTAGGTCAACTGCCGCCGGTTTTTTGCTCCTGACATAGTAAAATTCACATCAAGGTGGGTTATTTTGATTTATGCCATGTCTGGCATAAACAGGGGGGATATGTTATGGGAATTTTACATTCTATATTTCCATCATTATTATTTCCGTATTACTGTGGGTTATTCTGTTCATACCCTGTCCTTCAACATAGACCTAGACATATTACCACCTGGCTTCTGGGTTGTAGGTCTTTAGAGGTGGTTACCATTGTCACTGTCCAAAGTACTGTCTGAACCGTCTGATATAAAATGCAATGTAATGTTTACTTTGTAGAGAGAAAAGAGCAAAACCCTCAGCCTGTAACTGTGTCTGACATGTATTTTGCTTGATTCCTTGCAAGGAATAAAACCTGACCCTTTATCCTAAAATCATATTCAGTCTCCTTCGTCTGCTCATTTAATCTGTAAAGTAAAAACTATAATAACACTTTTTCAATTACTTTCCTTAAAAATGGCAGGTTTGATATGGGCCGATAGTTGTTGAGCACTGTAGCATCAAGACTGCTCTTCTTTAGGAGAGGCTTAATGACAGCAGTTTTTAAGGCCTTTGGAAATGTTCCAGACTGAAGGAATTATTAACTATATTATATAGAAGTCCCAGCTAAGCCAACGCTATACTTGAAACCAAAGTTTGGTGGAATGTATTAGTATTTTGAAAAAATATTAGTCCAATTTTAACTGTTGAATAAAAGAGAAGCAGGAGAGGTCCCTCTGCTGCTGTTGGAGGAGAGTGGCTCTGAGACAGGGACAAAAAAAGAAAATGAGGGAGTGGAGCTTTAAGTTTCACTGCAGATGTACCTCAATAAAAAACAACCAAGTTCAGACAGGTTCCTGTGTTTCATATTAGATCTTTCTTAGCTCTGCTTTTGTTTCTGAGACACTTTTTCTTTGGAAACAATACATTTAAAACTTTTCAGCTCAGTTTACTTCAATATATTTCCCAAAATAAAAACGTTAAAAATAAAGAATTTTATCTCAAAGACCAATAATGATATGAGAAAAGTACCTGAAATAATTTGCTGCAGCTGTAATTTAAATAAGAAATAAAATAATAAAATTGAATAAACAGCTCTTTTACCTGAACACACCACTTCCAGACCAGATGTGTGACGGAAGTCTGTTTCCTCTACGCACTCTCTCAGAGACGTCTGCTTTAAACAGTCACCTCTGATCCACCACACAGGTCTCTTTGGAAAACCATCTCTTCTTTTTCCAGAAACAGCTGAACCACAGTCCAGCTCTTGACACACAGCGGCTGTAGACTTCAGGTCCCAGTCCCAGTCTTCAGAGAAAGATATTGGTCTCCACTCTCCTCTGAGTCTCAGCTCCACAGTCCCAGCACAGCCACTGGACTGTCCCACTAACCTGACTGACTCTGAACAAAGAAAAACAAGTTAACAAAGAAAAACAAGTTAGAAAAACAACACTAAATAATTATTTAGTTCTTAAGTTGTGCTGGTATTTCATGTGGAAGTGGGGTTTTGGTTCTGACTGTAAACCGTTTCTTTAAAAAAACATTATGCACAGGTCTCAGCAGGTAGCCCAGCCGCCTCAAGGTTGTGCGTGTTGTGGCTTCACAAATGCTTTGCTGCAGACCTCGGTTGTAACGAGGTTATTTCAGCCAAAGTTGCTCTTCTATCAGCTTGAATCAGTCGGCCCATTCTCCTCTGACCTCTAGCATCAACAAGGCATTTTCTCCCACAGGACTGCCGGATACTGGATGTTTTTTACTTTTCACACCATTCTTTGTAAACCCTAGAAATGGTTGTGCGTGAAAATCCCTGTAAATGAGCAGATTGTGGAATACTCAGACCGGGCCGTCTGACACCAACAACCATGCCACGCTCAAAATTGCTTAAATCACATTTCTTTGCCATTCTGACATTCAGTTTAGAATTCAGGAGATTGTCTTGACCAGGACCACACCCCTAAATGCACTGAAGCAACTGCCATGATTGGTTGATTAGATTATTGCATTATTGAGAAATTGAACAGGTGTTCCTAATAATCCTTTAGGTGAGTGTAGATGACATATCAAATGTTTAAACTGAGAAAATGTATCATTCAAAGGGAAAAATTAGTTTATTTTAAGATTCCTGGCATCAAAACACCTAAAAAAAAGCACAGCACAGTGGTTAACATGGCCTTGTAAACAAGGCCATGTTTACCACTGTGTGGCATCCCCTCTTCTTTTTATAACAGTCTGCAAACACCTGGGGACTGAGGATACAAGCTGCTTAAGTTTAGGAAAATAAATGTTGTCCCATTCTTGTCTAATACAGGCTTCTAGTTGCTCAACTGTCTAAGGTCTTCTTTCTTGCAACTTCATCTTTATGATGCTCCAAATGTTTTCTGTTGGTGAAAGATCTGGCCATTTCAGAACCGGATCCTTCTTCTGCGCAGCCACGATGTTGTAACTGATGCAGGATGTGTCTGACATTGTCCTGTTGGAAAATGCAAGGTCTTCTCTAAAAGAGACGTCTGGATGGGACATATGTTGTTTTAGAACTTGGATATACCTTTCAGCTTTGATGGTGCCTTTCAAGAGTGTGTAAGCTGCCCATGCCACAAGCACTCATGCCCCCCTCCCATCAGAGATGCTTCTGAACTGAGCGCTCATAACAACCTTGTCCTCTTTAGTCCAGATGACATGGCGTCCCAGTTTTCAAAAAATAACTTCAAATTTTGATTTGTCTCACCACAGAACAGTTTTCCACTTTGCCACAGTCCATTTTAAATGAGCCTTGGCTTCAGAGAAAACACCTGCGCGTTAGAGGTTTAGCCGACAACATTTTGTCATTTTCATTACAGTACATTCCTGTTTGTGATGTAGTCTAAGGACCTGAAGATTTGGGCATCCAGAAGGGTTTTCAGGCCTTGACCCTTACACACAGAGATTGTTCCAGATTCTCTGAATCTTTGGATGATATTATTCACTGTAGATGATGATAACTTCAGAATCTTCGCAATTTTTCTCTGAGAAACTCCTTACTCATATTACTCCACTATTTTTTGCCGCAGCATTGGGGAATGCCCAACTTGACTTCTGAGAGGCTCTTTTTATACCAAGCATGTTGCCAATTGACATAGTAAGTTGCAAATGTGTCCTCCTGCTGTTCCTTATATGTGCATTTAACTTTTCAGGCCTCTTATTGCTCCCTGTCCCAACTTTTTTGGAATGTCTAGCTCTCATGAAATCCAAAATTAGACAATATTTGGCATAACATTTCAAAATGTCTCACTTTTAACATTTGATATGTTATTTATGTTGTATTCTGAATAAAATATTGAAATTTAAAACTTCCACATCATTGCAATTGTGTTTTTATTCACAATTTGTACAGTGTCCCAAATTTTTGGGACTCGGGTATGTAACTTGCACACACCACCCTCAAAAGAGGAGGACCGTTGCGACTAAAGCGCTAAATTAAAAACCCACCAAAGCGTGTGTTTATTTGCTCATTTTGTGGAGGGAAAACCAACATCCCTACCCAGACAAATGGTTGGGCTAAGGACTTTTAACATTCACATGATACTTTCATCACAATACTCAGAGAAAACTAAAGGGATTTAGTTATATTAAAAAATAAATGAGTAAATACTACACGTAAGGCGGCAGTAGCTCAGTGGGTAGAGTGGTCGTCCTTCAACCGGAGGGTAGGTGGTTCGATTCTCACTCTCCTCACAGTTCATACTGTCGTTGTGTCCTTGGGCAAGACACTTAAGACACTTAACCCACCTTGCCTCCAGTGTCTGTAACACTGGTAATTACTGTAGAACAAGTCGCTTTGAATAAAAGCGTCAGCTAAATGAATAAATGTAAATTAACATTAACAATTAAGTTTGTGCGAGTCATCTGGCCATACTCACACTTTGTGTTGTTCTGGGCAATTGATGGCAGCAGTTGGCTGTTCAAACAGGGCTGTGAGAGACTCATGCACTTATTGTGTCCATTGAAATGCAGTTTCATGGAACATAAAACAATGACTATATCTAAACTTATAAATATAAACATAAATATTACCACTACTCTATACTCTCCATTTATACATCATAAGCTCTTTCATTTATTTATAGATTAGGTTTTATTTCTACTGTTACTGTTCTACATCTAAGGCTGTTTCCTTAGATGCATCTACCAGCAGGGGTCCCAAACCCTGGGTCTGTGTCTTATTTTCTACTGGCCTGCACAGTAGAAAAAAAAGACAAATCTATATTTTAAGGTTTGGGCTTTTGCGGGTGTTTTATTTTGAAAAATACCAAGAGTTCTACTTAAGTTATGGATTCATTTCAACATACTGCCCAAGCCTGCTTTGTGTAATACATATGTGGCTAAATGCTATCAAACAAGGCTTTTCCTATCCACCAAAGACCCTCAAACTCGTAATCAATTTATCCATAACACATTTGTGAACCAGCAGGTGAATCGGTCGTATCTGTGCGCGAGGAAGACCTGCTTAACATCGCAAATGACAGTGGCCTGAAAACTATATTAATTCAAGACAATTTGAAACGTCACAACTCCTACTGACTCAACATTATGGTGAGTGTAGTAATTGGATTATTCATTTCTGCTTGGTTGCACATCATAGCTGCCCCAGAAGACAATCCAAGCAACAATGCCCAAATGCTTTAAGGAACATTATGCAACAAGAACTTGTGTGAGTGACTGCTCCAAGACCCCCCTTTAGAAACCACACAACCTTGAATCAAGAGGCGACTCCAACAGGCATTATTGTGGTCAAAATACCATAAAATATTTGGTGACGATTGCTTCCTGTGGTCCAATAGTGTTCATATCTCCATTTATTACATCCAACAGTGGCTTTCTGGAATACCTGCGTCCAGGTGATGTAGTGATGGCTGACAGAGGGTTTCTTATTCAGTATCTACTACATGAACGGAAGGTGAAACTTGTCCTGCTTTCATCAAAAAAGGAATGCAACTCTCAGAGACACCACAAACACAAGACGCATTACCAACGTTAAGTGTCCATGTTGAAAGTGTGATCCGCCGCCTACAGAACTTCAGAGTGAGTTCTCAGACCCTACCAATTAACCTCTCAGAAATCTGAAAAAATCTTCAGAATTTGTGCAGCTCTGAGTAATTAACATAGAAACATCATTCATGAAGATGATAAAGATGACTGAGTTGTAAATATAGTAAAAGAATTGTAATATATCTATTATGTAATTTGTAAATGTTCTAATAATAAGCCAAGACTCATTAACATGCTGACAAAGACCAAAAGTATGAAAAATAGTTTGGCCTTCCTGTCACAAACATTATCCACATGCACATTAAAATCACCTGATATGACTATTTGTTCATATTCTGTGCAGATAACAGAAAGCATTTCAGTAACTCATCAATAAAATCATGACATTGTTGGTGGTTTGTAAAGAACAACATATAAAATAGATGGAGAAAACCTCAACTCACTTTTGAATGACACATACTCAAATGATGAAAACTCCCCAAGAGATAGTTTCTGGATAAGAATATTATCCCTAAGAAAGGCACATACACCACCACCCTTTTTGTTTTCCCGCATTTTGGATAAAAATGTGAAATTCGATGGGGTGTCTAACCATGTTTCTGTTAAAAACATAAAATCAAGCTTATTTGAAGTTATAAAATCATTAATTAAAATAGATTTCTTTCCCAAAGACCTGACATTGAACACTGCAAGTTTCAAGTCCGTTTGAGCAGGACAAGACTTTATCTGTTTGCAGGGGATTTGAATCAGGTTTGTGTGATTAGACAATCTAACAGTTCTTCTCTTCTCGAGTCTGCTCCTTCTGACTGTGGCTATGGAGCTGGAGGAGAGTGTTCTCTCCCAGGGCCTCGGGTTGAGAAGTGTTTTATTTTGACAAAAAGTCCTGGAACAGCAGAGGCCCTCAGTGTCCTGTTCTTTCATTTTATACAAAGCTATGGATCAAATGATCTCATATTGTGTCCTTGATAAAATTTATAATAATTGGTTTTAACATTTTTTATTTTTATTATTATTTTTAATTGTATTTGTTATTATATTGTATAAACAGTTTGTATTTCTTGTACCTAATCTTTAAAATATTATGCATCAGTGGTGTAATCCTCTTTTGTAAATGTCTGTCTGATCATCTTACGACATTAAAAATGAAAAGCAGTATTATCTACAAGTTTATAAAAAATAAGAACCAAGAACATTCCAGATGATTAATTCTTAAGCATTGTCTGGACTAAATAAAAGTCAGTTAATGATGTTATAAATATCCAAATATAAGTCTGCTGCTCTGTCGGTCCTCCCCAGTCCAGTCCAGTCCAGTCCAGTCCAGTCCAGTCCAGTCATCGGTCTGCTGCTGCACTGCCGGTCCTCCCCAGTTCAGTCCAGTCCAGTCCAGTCCAGTCATCGGTCTGCTGCTGCACTGTCGGTCCTCCCCAGTTCAGTCCAGTCCAGTCCAGTCCAGTCATCGGTCTGCTGCACTGTCGGTCCTCCCCAGTCCAATCCAGTCCAGTCCAGTCCAGTCCATTCATCGGTCTGCTGCTCTGTCGGTCCTCCCCAGCCCAGTCCAGTCCAGTCTAGTCCAGTCATCGGTCTGCTGCACTGTCGGTCCTCCCCAGTCCAGTCCAGTCCAGTCCAGTCTAGTCCAGTCCAGTCTAGTCCAGTCATCGGTCTGCTGCTGCACTGTCGGTCCTCCCCAGTCCAGTCCAGTCCAGTCCAGTCATCGGTCTGCTGCTGCACTGTCGGTCCTCCCCAGTTCAGTCCAGTCCAGTCCAGTCCAGTCCAGTCATCGGTCTGCTGCACTGTCGGTCCTCCCCAGTCCAATCCAGTCCAGTCCAGTCCAGTCCAGTCATCGGTCTGCTGCTCTGTCGGTCCTCCCCAGCCCAGTCCAGTCCAGTCCAGTCTAGTCCAGTCCAGTCCAGTCTAGTCCAGTCATCGGTCTGCTGCTGCACTGTCGGTCCTCCCCAGTCCAGTCCAGTCCAGTCCAGTCATCGGTCTGCTGCTGCACTGTCGGTCCTCCCCAGTCCAGTCCAGTTCAGTCCAGTCCAGTCCAGTCATCGGTCTGCTGCTGCACTGTCGGTCCTCCCCAGTCCAGTCCAGTTCAGTCCAGTCCAGTCCAGTCATCGGTCTGCTGCTCTGTCGGTCCTCCCCAGTCCAGTCTAATCCAGTCCAGTCCAGTCCAGTCTAGTCCAGTCATCGGTCTGCTGCTGCACTGTCGGTCCTCCCCAGTCCAGTCCAGTCCAGTCATCGGTCTGCTGCTGCACTGTCGGTCCTCCCCAGTCCAGTCCAGTCCAGTTCAGTCCAGTCATCGGTCTGCTGCTGCACTGTCGGTCCTCCCCAGTCCAGTCCAGTCCAGTCCAGTCTAGTCCAGTCATCGGTCTGCTGCACTGTCGGTCCTCCCCAGTCCAGTCCAGTCCAGTCCAGTCTAGTCCAGTCATCGGTCTGCTGCACTGTCGGTCCTCCCCAGTCCAGTCCAGTCCAGTCCAGTCTAGTCCAGTCATCGGTCTGCTGCACTGTCGGTCCTCCCCAGTCCAGTCCAGTCCAGTCCAGTCTAGTCCAGTCATCGGTCTGCTGCACTGTCGGTCCTCCCCAGTCCAGTCCAGTCTAGTCCAGTCATCGGTCTGCTGCTCTGTCAGTCCTCCCCAGTCCAGTCCAGTCCAGTCTAGTCCAGTCATTGGTCTGCTGCTCTGTCACAACAGCTAAAGGTCATATCATTTATTTATCACTATAGTGCGATAAGCAAAGAGGTTATAGCGGAAAATAATCAGAAATTCTAAAACAATTTTTTTTGTCTTTTACACTTGAGTCTTATTTAATTGAAATGATAAAGTAGTGCTGCAAACATGGAAGGGTTTCTTGAACTTTCAGGTTGTTCCTGAGGTCTTAGACCTGCAGCTGCACGGGTAATGAAATTAAAAAACAAAAATCAAAACTGGTTAAACACATATTTACTCCATCTCAAAAATACAGCACCCTCTGCTTTAAGTAAAGTTCTAAATAACCAGTCTGTTTAAAAGGTGCATTAATCTGTCTATGAAAATGCATTCATAACGTGAATCTAACTGTTACTAACTACAGATGCTAATATAGATCACAGAGAAAAGTATTTCTGTTGACCCAATCATTGACCTATGACCTTGTGTTGTACGGTCAGTATTGTTCACACAAGATACTCTGTTGAACTAAAAGCACCATAATGAAAACATTTCTGTACAACAAGACAATTAATATTATAGACAGCAAATCTTTTACTGTAGCTAGCTCTAGATGTCTGGACAAAGAGGGTAAACATATATATATCTATATAGATATAAATATTTATATATATGGATAACATAAGTGAAGTGGAAGAATAAAAAATGTAGATATTCATTAAATTTTGTGAAAGTAGAGCAGCAGCCAGAGGGCGCCACTAACACAGGGACAGTGAATGAGCAGCGATGCTGAGTTTAGATCAGGTTGCACTTGGAGCTTTACCGCTGTCTGCAGGGGGCGGGTACGTAATCATCGGACTTTCAACAAGACACTTTCTGATTGGCTCACTGGTTGCCATGTTAACAGACACTCAAATTAGTCCAAATTAGGGACATCTGGCTCCATAAAATCAACATGCAACCTCCATAACAGCTAAAAAAGAAAGAACTTCAATGGTGTATTCACACCTGCCTCGTTTTGTCTGGTCAAAGCGGACCAGAGTTGTGCATACACTCGTACAAACTCGGGTCTGGACCCGAAAAGCGGACCGAGATCCGTCTGAAAAGCTGGTCTCGGTTTGCTTCCAAACAGACTCTAGTAGGGTTTGTGTGAGTATGAATATAACTACAAATGTCATCAGCCTTTTTGGCGTTAAAAAACACTACTGAAGGCTTGTTATCAGAACCCAACTCACACAAATGCAAAGGTCCACACATGCTTAGGGCGCCCACTTGTGGACACAAGAGAAGGTGTCAGCTCATTTGATGTGTTGATTTTGACTGACAGACACCATCAAGCATCAAAACAATAATCATCATAAAGCGGGCGGACTGGCATAAATACCCCTGAATACGCATCCTCTGCTTCTCCTCCGCTCCAGTCAGGCCCTGCTCAGAGGTGCACATATGACATGAATCAAAAACAGGCTCAGGTGCTCTCTTTCACAAAAGCATCTGGAGGCTACTCAGCCAGAGGTGCTAAAGATGCTGAGTAAAAATATTATAGATGTTGAGGCAAAAAAAGTGAGTTGCTGCAGAGGTTCTTATGGAGTGAACAATGTATATTTACCAATACATTATTTTCCTTTTGGTTTTATCAGGTTTGAAGTGTTCAAATAAAAGTAGACAATTGTTCAGAATAAAATGAACATCTTTAATTTCTTAAATCTAAAAGAAGATCATTTAGAATTAAACAAAGTGTTGTTTTACACTTCATTGTAAAATAAAACGTCCTCTTATATGTGTTTTAGTTTTTTAATTTTATACACACTACTCAGTATTACTGCCTAGAGACATCTTAGGCAATGTGTGGGGGGCCTCTGATCTCGACGTTGCTTAGGGCCCCCAAAATGGTAAACACGCCCCTGTTAGCCCTGCATGTTCTGCTAGCATGCACACAGAGCACGTCTTCTCACTAAAACCGTCCTGCAGCTCCCCTTTGCTGTTTCAAAATTACAAGTAGCACACGGTGAACCTGGTTTTGAATTTGTTGTTTTTGACCTTCAATGATTTTCACAGATTTGTAGCTGTAACAACAACAACATAAATCTCCCTGTAACAAGTGCAGTACCCAAGACCTTCATGATGGTTTACTTTAGCATTGCTTTGCCCCGCCCCCCTCATTTCTGGCCAATGGGTGCAGCGAGGTGCGTAACGCTGTGGGTGATGTAACACTGCTTATGTCCACACCTTTATATTATCCTTAATGCTCCTCCCAACAATCTGATACGTTAATAGTTATAAGAAACAGGAAACTCACGATCACAAGTTTGATTAAATTTCAGTTAGACTCTCAGCTCAACTGAATCTGAATAAAATGTACATTTATATCATTTATTTTACTGCATTCATCAAATAATCTGCAGTTTGAGTCTGTGGCTCGGGGCAGCTCTCAGTAAAGCACCAGATCCCTTTTATGCACTTCCTTTTTCAGAATAAACACCCTGAATGGACCAAAAGGTTTAAGGCTTGTATTTTGACCAAAGTGAACAGACACCGACAAGAAAATCCTTTGAAAGACATTTTTGAGACTAAGCTCTGTCCAGTTCAGGATTTCCTGTTTTTTACAAACTCCTTATTAATAAATAAATCAAAGGCATCATTTCTGAAGTCAATGTGGAGACTAGTTTTATCCACATTTCTCTGACTTTTATTCTCATTTCCCTCAGTTTCTCGTCAGTCTCAGAGGAGCCTTTCTATAGAAACAGTGTCTGGTGCCACAAACAAAGTGAATGAGTCCTTACCTAGACCGGAGATGGGCATCAAGACCAGCAGCAGCACTCTGTGGGCCATGGTCTGGACCAGGACTGGGTCTGGACCAGGGCTGGGTCTGGACCAGGACTGGGTCTGGACCAGGACTGGGTCTGGATCAGGGCTGGGTCTGGATCAGGGCTGGGTCTGGATCAGGACTGGGTCTGGACCAGGACTGGGTCTGTTCAAGACGAGGTCTGGGTCTGGTTTGAGGAGGACTTCCTGTGTTCTAAGTTCCTATCTGTTGATCAGTGGCTGTGTATCTTCGATGTCACAGCTCTTTTACTGAACATGCACCTGGCCTCATTCATTCATGGATCTAATGAAAGTCACAATATTTAAGAAAGAAATCATAAATAAATCCACTTGTTTCCGGTCGTGTTTCTTTATAATGTCTTCTGATGGTCACATGTTGGAAATGCTCTGTAGTTTTTATCTGAAATCTTCTGTCTCCATAGCAACCATCAGCCCATCCTTTCACCAACAAGGTTTTATTTAATTTTAGTAAAAGTAAGCGTTTAAAAAGACTTCTGAATAAAAATTATGTTCTGTTTGAGAGAAGCTTTAATAGAAGACATGTTCTGGAGCGTTCTGTAAAAGACTCATTTTGTAAAAGATTAGTCCTTATTTTTTTTTCTAAACAAAATGGCCGCAGTTTGTCACAAAGTCCTTCTTTCTACTAAACCACACTTTTTCATGGGTTCGCCTCGTGCCCTAAGGTTGTCTCTTATTGGTCTCATGTTTCCAGCACAATATCAAAAATCCTTAAGACTCCACTGGCAGCAGAGCGCTTATTAATTATCCTGACTTCATCTGAATCCTCCAGAGTATTCACGTCAGCCCAGCGACAGTTCCTCTCCTACTGCCTTATTAGTGCAAAGAAATCTGCTTCGAAAGTCTAAGGTCAGGCCCAACTGAGCCTAATTCTAAAGCACGGTTAGGGGAACAAACTTACACTTTACATTTGGAAAGTATAAAGTATAAATGAAAGTACAATATATGACAGCCTCTAAATGTCCTGTTTACAACACACACTGTAGAACTCCAATCCAAATATTGTTTTTGTTTTTTTAAAACGACAGTTTTAAACTTCTGGAACAAAGTCATTTGGAGTATTTCAAAATGACAGTTATCAGAAATAACTACAAACTTTAGTTTCACTAACATCTACAAATTTACACTTATCAAAGTTATCAAGCTGTATATTAAGTGTTCTCTAAACATAAATAAAAGTGCAAGAGGCTCATCTGTTAAACTCTGTGTCTCTTATGTTCCATCAGTCCATTCATATCTAACACAAAGTTTCCTCTGTGAGCTGGTTTCTGTGGCTCACTGATACAGATCTGTTCCTGTGGCTGATGCAGCTCCTAAAGGGGGTTTCATAAAACTAGCTAACCCAATAATAACATTTAGAGAATCAGAACATTTTATTATGAAGTAAGTGTAAAAGCAGTCATTTTAGATCTGTCTCTTCTGTTTAAACATGTTAATGAACTTTACTAACCACCAGACATAAAGGAAATATATAAAGGAAACATAAAGGAAATATTTTGCCAAATTAAAAAAAATCTAAGATTGGTTATAAGCTGCGTGAGACTGAGTCTGTTTCTGGTATTTAATTTAAACAATTTTATAATGTTTACATATTAAACATTATACATATTTGTGGATTAGCCAAGCTTACTTTACTTTCAGTTATTTTTCTGGGAATATTATATTTAAAAAAACACCTTTTATGGAATGTTTCTTTTTTAACCAGAGTCATCATTAACAGATTCTCTAGTTCTCTTTAAAACTCGGTCACTTCAAGTGAAATCCAGAGTATTTCTGAGTTAGTTTCTCTGCTCCTCACTCATCTTTGTTTTCTGCGTTTTTTAAAAGAATGTTCAGGAGGTGGCTGTAGTTTTTTACTGAGGCTCGATTAAATCACTGCTTGACTTTAATGTTCTGCGAACATTAAACCTGACCCCCCCTAGTGGGGGGGGGGGGGGTCAGAAAGAGGACCTCCCACAAAATAATCAGGAATATTACAAACATTTAAACTGTCCAATACCACTGAATAATTAATGCCATATGTGGCTCTTTCAAGATGCACTTGAATAAAAAATGGGCTGCATGGTTGAGTTGCCAGAAGAAAGCCATTACTACACAAAAGGCACAAAGCATCACACTTACAATACGCCACACAGCACAGACACAAGCCTCAAAACTTCTGGAACAATGTCATTTGGAGTGATGAGACCAAAACTGAACTTCTTGCCACAATCATAAATGTTACATTTGGAGAAGAGTCAACAAGTCCTGCAACAGCAT
Source organism: Neodontobutis hainanensis (assembly GCA_024349245.1). NCBI lineage: Eukaryota > Metazoa > Chordata > Actinopteri > Gobiiformes > Odontobutidae > Neodontobutis > Neodontobutis hainanensis. Next base: position 10,450,788 of record JALDNG010000041.1, on the reverse strand, counting down.
GTTATCAGAAAATACAAATACAAATCTGCACTCATCGGCCTCAAGCTGCACATGGGACGTACTTGGATGTTCCAACAGGACAACGATCCAAAGCACAAGTCGACCTGTCAATGGCTACAGCAGCAGAAAGAGAAGGTTCTGGACTGACCTCAGTCTGACCTCAGTCTGACCTCAGTCTGACCTCAGTGTCATTGAGACACTCTGAGATCTCAAACCTGCAGTTCATGTAAGGGACAAGAATTTACAGGAACTGGAGGCTTTTTGCCAAAAAAATGTGCAGCTTTACATCTGAGAAAATACAGAGCCTCATCCACAAACTTCCACAAAAGACTTTAAGCTGTCATTGATGTTATAGTTCTAATACACAGTATTAAGAACTGCTTTGTCATTATGATTTAAAAAGAGTAAATGCAGTTGTTTGACATTGACTTCACCCAACCACTAACTATAAGAGATTTATTATTATTATTATTATTATTATTATTATTATTATTATTATTATTATTATTATTATTATTATTATTATATAAATTTTATATAGTGCTTTTCCGGGGACGCAAAGACGCTTTACATATCAATTATTCATTCACTCCACAGTCACACGCTGGTGGTGGTAAGCTACATCTGTAGACACAGCTGCCCTGGGGCAGACTGACAGAGATGTGGAAGACCATTCCTTGCCTACAGACTCTCCGACCATCACCGGATACATTCACACACCAGTGCCACAGCTGCTGGAGGCAAGGAGGGTTAAGTGTCTTTTCCAAGGTCACAACAACAGTAGGAACTGTGGGGAGAGAGGGAATCATTAATATCTTCTGAAAAATGGCCAAAGAAAATGACAAATTCTGTATTGTGTATTTTTGCTTTTGAATGACAGCCGCTGTATGAAACTCTGTTAGGTAAAGTCTAGCATTGTTTAAGCAAGTGTCAATATATTAAAGGGATTACTCACAGATATAATTTGGGACTTGAGTGCACATATCTTTCTAGATTTTTGTTATATATATTTTTTGTTGCACCTGTTCGGGTCCTTTTTTGTAATTCCTTTCCCTGAGCAGAGCCTGGATCAGAACAACATACTGTTATTTATGGAGCTATTGATAATTCTTCCATTTTAAAAGGTTTATTCATCTGCATAACTTCTGTCACATATTTTGTCTTTAACTCAATAACAATACACAACAGTGATCTGGTTTAGTCCTAAATCCTCCATAAGACATTTTTTATTTAATTTATATAGCTTAGACTTACTTTAGTCCTGTATTTGAAGACCTCTGTTGTAAATAAACCAGACTCACTCAGACCTGTGTCAGAGCAGTGTGACCAACAGCAGCCATTTTGTTTAGATAAAAGTCAGATAAGGACTGATCCTTTACACAAATTAATCTTTTACAGAAAGCTCCAGAGCATCTCTTCCATTAAAGCTTCTCTCAAACAGTACATTTTAATTCAGGAGTCATTTTAAACTCCGTTTTACTAAAGTTTAATAAAACCTTGTTGGTGAAAGGATGTGCTGATGGTTGCTATGGAGACGGGAGATTTCAGATTTAGATAAAAACCACAGAGTCAAAGCTTTTCCAACATGTGACCATTGGCAGCCATCTTAGACAAACACGACCGGAAACAAGTGGATTTATTTATGATTTATTTGAATCAAACTAAAGGTGAAATAAGCATTATTTGTTAAATACTGTGACTTTCATTAAATCCATGAATGAATGAGGCCAGAGTCATGTTCAGTAAAAGAGCTGCACAGCTGTGATGTCAAAGATACACAGCCACTGATCAACAGATAAGAACTTAGAACACAGGAAATCCGCCTCAGACCAGACACAGACCTCATCCTGAACAGACCCAGTCCTGATCCAGACCCAGCCCTGGTCCAGACCCAGTCCTGATCCAGACCCAGTCCTGATCCAGACCCAGCCCTGGTCCAGACCCAGTCCTGATCCAGACCCAGCCCTGGTCCAGACCCAGTCCTGATCCAGACCCAGTCCTCATCCAGACCCAGCCCTGGTCCAGACCCAGTCCTGATCCAGACCCAGCCCTGGTCCAGACCCAGTCCTGATCCAGACCCAGCCCTGGTCCAGGTCCAATCCTGGTCCAGACCCAGTCCTGCTCCAGACCATGGCCCACAGAGTGCTGCTGCTGGTCTTGATGTCCATCTCCGGTCTAGGTAAGGACTCATTCACTTTGTTTGTGGCACCAGACACTGTTTCTATAGAAAGGCTCCTCCGATGCTGACGAGAAACTGAGGGAAATGAGAATAAAAGTCAGAGAAATGTGGATAAAACTAGTCTCCACATGAAAACTGTTCAAACAGTAACGTTAGAAATTATGCTTTTGACTTTATTTATATTGAGTTTGTAAAAAATTAGGAAGATCTGAACTGGACAGATCTTTCTCAGTCTCAGAAATGTTTAGTTTTAGTTTTTAAATTATAGAAATGTTCAGTTTATTCAGAAACAAAGAGTCCAGTTTAATCAAACTTGGTGATTTTGAGTTTCTGATCAAATCTTTGAGAGAAGCCTCAAAGAGAGGTCCTTTTCACTAAAAGAGCTTCTCTTGAGTCTCTGTGTGTTTGACCTGTTTTCTTTTCTGCAGGGATCCTGGCTGCAGACTCCAGCTCAACAGGTAAAGACTCACACTGACCTCCACTGACCTCTTCTCACTTTAACTTTACATTTAGACTTGATTCAGATGAAACACAGTCTTACAAACAGCATTTCTTAAATAATGTGACTCCCATTAAATCCATGAATAAATGAGGACAGATGCATGTTCAGTAAAAGACTGAGTTGTACACATTGGGCCCCACCTCCACAAGCTCCACTGACCTATTACTGTAACTCAACTTAAACTGGGGGTGGGCACCACAGCAGTCACTGACAGATGTGTGAAAGAGGAATGTACAAACAGTGGATCCACCTTAATCATTGCTGGACACATCATTTTCTTTTTGAGAGAACCTGCTGTAAATGTGTGCACTTTGATTAAGTTAATTTGATTTACTTAGAGAATATTCTTTAGTAAAATGAACCTTTAACTGGAAAAGTAAAGGCTTACAGTCCTTTTTATCATCAAAGACAGAAAAGGTTTTAGAGCTGCTGCTGTAAGAGGTGACTCTTGGGTCAGAGCTTTAGAGGATGCTGAGTGAACTTTGGAAAGAGACACCTTTAAAAAGAGATGGACACATAGAGTTATGTCATAATATAAGGGTCTGTTGCATTTCAACAGCTGTTCTGATGTCACTATAGCACAATTATGGGAACACTTTTACTGACTCCAGTAGATTTCCAAATGTATGAAGATATACCTTAACCAGATATCATGTCATTTTTATGTCACTAGGAAATGCATGAGTAGATGTTTAATCTTATTACATGGGCTATTCTCTTGTGTAGTAGTCTTGCAAGGTTCTTAGCCACCGTCCGGGAGAGATTATAAACCCATCAAGATGTCTCCCTGTAATATGACTATGGTTTTCTGAACAGGATAAGGATATCAATGATGTAAACCAGATGTTATTTGCTAGGAGGTATTAAAGGACTTGTTGTTTGGTACTCATGTTCAGACTCTGCTTGTCGGTGTCTGAACCCAGATCCAGAATAAACCTGAATGAACCAATCTATCAGCCTTGATACATTTTGGTATTCTCTCTGCTTGACAACAAAACCCAAACTATTTACAAAGACCAGCTCTTTTTTAATTTGGAAACAACACTTTGTGAAGTTGGGCAATATATTTTCAGGACATTGTTGAGCTGGACACTTGCCTGAATATAATTTAAAAACATAAATAATAAAAAACAAGACACAGACAAACACACGGTACAATTAGAGCAGGATGAATGCGAATCTCCACAGACACAGACGTTTATCACATTTAAAACATATGAAGCTTCAGACCTGGCTCTTTATTATCTATAATAATTACATGACAATGCACGAGGAGCTGTTGGTGTGAGGGTGGAAAGCTTGCTTTTAACACAAACAGGAACTGTTTGCTTTGTATTTAATGGATTGCTATCCCTTTAGCGCTGAGGATTTTCGCTGGTCTCTGGCTCCTCCATCAGTGAAATAGTGAAAAATCATCAAAAAAATCTCTCTCTTTGGCTGTTGATACTAACTAATTATTCACTAGATTCAGGTGTGCAGGTGAGGAGGCAAGGTGATTGGTCAGCTGGAGGTCAGCATGTTGAAAAAAGGCTGGGAAGAGTGGGTGAAAATGTACAGTTACTGTTCAGCCTTTGGAGGTTGACGGTTCGATTACTGCTTCACACATCGGCACTGTTCAAGTCAGGGCTGTAGCGTTTCCTTCGCCCTTGTGTCACATGAGGTTCTCTCAAACAGACCTCAAGCTTTAATTCATGAATTATATCAGTGTTCTATAATAAACAGATGTGTCTCATTTCTACAGAGCCTTATAGCTTCAGGTTGGTGGGCGGAGCCAGTCGCTGTGACGGACAACTGCAGCTGAAACGACAGGGTTTAAACTGGAAAGAAGTGGATTCAAAGAACTTTAATCTGAAGATTGCAAACACAGTGTGTGCAGAGCTCGACTGTGGATCTGTTTTTTCTGTGAGACAAAAGAAGGACTCAAAAAGAGAAAGATTGAGAATCAGACCAAACTGTAAAGAACCTTCCCTGAACGGCTGTTTTAGCAGCATAGATCTCTCTGACTTCAGTCTGGAGCTGAAGTGTTCAGGTAAGAGCTGCTATTACTCTGTCCCTTGGCTGCAGAGCTGTCACAGACTGAAGCTGGTCCAGGCCTTTAAACAGAAACACACCAAAATAATGTTGAATAATAATGTATAAACTGAGCAGAGTGTTTCTAAAGCAGCAAGACAACTGTGTTCTGTGCATTAGTGCTGTTGGTGGCTCTGGTAAAGACAGTATATGAACACTACAGAGTCTAACACCACACAGACTCTGTGTCTGTCTTTATTCAGTCTCTCTCTGTGTCCACAGACTCAGTGTCTGTCTTTATTCAGTCTCTCTCTGTGTCCACAGACTCTGTGTCTGTCTTTATTCAGTCTCTCTCTGTGTCCACAGACTCTGTGTCTGTCTTTATTCAGTCTCTCTCTGTGTCCACAGACTCTGTGTCTGTCTTTATTCAGTCTCTCTCTGTGTCCACAGACTCTGTGTCTGTCTTTATTCAGACTCTCTCTGTGTCCACAGACTCTGTGTCTGTCTTTATTCAGTCTCTCTCTGTGTCCACAGACTCTGTGTCTGTCTTTATTCAGACTCTCTCTGTGTCCACAGACTCTGTGAGGCTCCAGGGGCCCAGGCTGTGCTCAGGATCACTGGAGGTCCACTGGGACCAGTCCTGGACCTCAGTCTGTGAAGAGGACTTTGACCTGCAGGATGCAGAGGTGGTCTGCAGGGAGCTGGGCTGTGGGGCTCCTTCTCTCCTCCAGGGGGCGCTCTATGGAGAGGGGGGGGCTCCTCTGGGACAGACGTTCCAGTGTGAGGGCCATGAGTCTGCTCTGATGAACTGTACCAGGTCCAGCTCAGAGAACACCTGCTCATCTGGAAAAGCTGTGGACCTCACCTGCTCAGGTAAAAAGGGGAGGAGGGCTTTCGTACTAACATGTGCTTCCTCCAGTAACTTGTTCTTGTCTCTGTTCAGAGCCAGTCAGGTTGGTGGAACAGTCCAGTCGCTGTTCTGGGACTGTGGAGCTGAGACTCAGGGGAGAGTGGAGACCAGTGATACAACTGTTTAAAGACTGGTTCTTAAGGACTACAGCTCTGGTGTGTCGAGACCTGGACTGTGGGTCAGCTGTTTCTGAAAAAAAAAGACAGACATTTCCAGTGAGACCTGTGTGGGTGATCTCAGATGATCTCAGATGTGCAAAGCAGGCGTCTCTGAGAGACTGCATAGTGGAAACAGACTTCAGTGACACATCTGGTCTGGAAGTGGTGTGTTCAGGTAAAAGGTTATTAAATTAAATTATTTTTTTACTAAATTAATTTACAGCTGTATTAAACTATTTCAGGTACATTTCTCTTTATTCATTTTTTTTCCTTTTTCTTTTTTCCTTTATTTTGTGAAACATTATATTGTAGAATTTTGCTGAAAGTTATAAAAGTATGGTTTAAAAAAAAAAAGAAGCAAGCTCCAGCAAAAGCAGATCTAAGAAAGAACTGAATATCAAAATAAGTAAGTAAACTTTATTTCGATAGCACCCTTCACAGATAAAATCACAATGTTCTGCACAGAGTGCTGGTTTATACAAGACATACAAGATTATCTCCTCCTTGTTAAACATGATGTGACTGAATTGACAATATTTATTAATGTTTTTTGTAGCCTTTTTTTTCTGTGGATAATTTTCTTTTTTGAGCTGTTTTTTTTTCGGTTTAAAGACATATGCAGCTGAAAATTCACTTTATCAGCAGCTTTTGGACTTCTTAGAACGTCATACAAACCAGTGTTGGTCAATGGGAGAGCTCCTTTTTCATTCATTTAATTGGACAAGATTTTCCTTTCTTGAGTTAAAGTTTTCATCTATTAAAATTTGTGCCCATAGGATTTTAACTTAGTTTTGAGAAGGCTAATGTTAATAGGGTATTCCATGTGAGTTTTTAGTGGTATGATCCAATTAGGGAAGAAGGTATTTAAGCACCCTTTTCAATAATCATTGTATGTCTTCTTGTTTGTCTGGTTGTTCTGCTGCTGGAGAATCCATGGAGCTGTAGCTGCTATTGCATACTGCCCTATATTTTGTAACTATGGAGAATTGAATATAAAAGTAAAAGTTTTGGACCACTTTTGCCTCGGTCTGATATTTATTTCCAAATTGCTCCAACCGCTAACGGCCAGCTGCGTCACACAAGGTCTTCCCTGAAAGAGACGACGTCTGGATGAGGACATATGTTGTTTTAGAACTTGGATATACCTTTCAGCTTTGATGGTGCCTTTCCAGATGTGTCAGCTGCACATGCCACACGACCTCATGCAACCCCATCCCCAGGCTTCTGAACTGAGCACTGATGAAAACTTGGGTTGTCCTTGTCCTCTTTAGTCCAGGTGACATGGTGTCCCAGCTTTCCAAAAAGAACTTCACATTTTGTTTTGTCTGACACAGAACAGTTTTCCAAAAAGAACATCAAATTGTGATTTGTCTGACACAGAACAGTTTTCCACTTTGCTACAGTCCATTTTAAATAAGCCTTGGCTCCAGAGAAACACCTGAGCTTCTGGATCATGTTTAGATATGGCTTATTTTTTGACCAATAGAGTTTTAGCTGGCAACAGTGAATATCCCAGTGGATTGTGTTCAACGACAATGTTTTCTGGAAATATTCCTGAGCCATGTTGTGATTTCCATTACAGTACATTCCTGTTTCTGATACAGAGCTGTCTAAGGGCCCGAAGATCACGGACATCCTGTCTGGTTTTCAGGCTTTGACCCTTACGCAGAGATTGTTCCAGATTCTCTGAATCTTTGGATGATATTATGAACTGTAGATGATCATAACTTCAAACTCTTTGCAATTTTTCTCTGAGAAACTCTGTTCTGATATTGCTCCACTTTGTTTTTGCCGTGGCATTGGGGGAATGTCCATCTTGACTTCTGAGAGACAGCCACCCTGAGAGGCTCTTTTTTATATCAAGCATGTTGCATAATAAGTTGCAAATGTGTCCACCAGCTGTTCCTTATATGTACATTTAACTTTTCTGACCTCTTATTGCTACCTGTCCCAACTTTTTGGGAATGTGTAGCTCTCATAAAATCCAAAATGAGCCAATATTTGGCATGACAATTCATGTATCTGAATGAAATATTGAAATTTGAACCTTCCACATCATTACATTCTGTTTTTTATTAACAATTTGTACAGTGTCCCAACATTTTGGAAATCGTTTTTGAACAATAACATTTGCCTGTAAAAAACTCTTAGACCACTGCCATGGCATTAACCTTCTAGTTTGTTAGTTTGAAAAACAAAATACTCAGAGTCCAGAGCCACCATCAGAACATTATAACAAGCATCTTATGAAGAAGTTACTATTAAAAAAAATGTTTTCTTAAATGGTTTACAATGTGGATTTATTAAGAAGGATGTTACATTTCTGTTGCGTGTGTTACTGCTCAGAGCTCTTTGTTCACCGGCAGTGTCTCCCTCTGCTTCTCTGAGCTGAGTACTAGTACTAACAGTCACACGCAAGCAGAGCATCTGTCACAGCGAGGATCTGTAAGAGGGAAATGGGAGGGGCTGATTAATTAAATATTTATTAATTAAGTAATGAATTAACGCAATGATAATGCATTACCCATTAAGCCCATGTCACAAACAAACATGATACAATACACAACCCAAGCCTAATATGGCAAGGCAGCACCTCAAATTGATCAGCTGAGACTCAGCTAAAAGCACATCTAAGCCACTTGCATTTACTTCAAACACAGACCAAACTGCAGCAAACAAAAACAGTTAATGCCAAAAGTTGCCAAATTCTGCCCTATTCTTTATAATGGAGAATCTGCCTGACTATTTCAGACTAAAATCTTAATAGTTTTTGGTTTGTTTCACATTAGATGAATTATATTTGTTGCAGGTAAATGTTGAGATGTGTGGCTGTAATTTAAAATAGTGTTTGAGCTGCAACTGCCTTCATCTGAAGGGGATATTATTTCAATAATCTCACAAGTGCCCCCTTCATTTTGAGACCAGAATTATTGAAATACACCTTGTACTTACAGAGATACAGTCAATTTAGTGTGGACATGTCCTTTTCAAGCCGACACACCAAAAAACTGGCTCGGACTAAAGGGTTAACTTGCCCAGCCCTAATTAAATTCCCATATTATAAACAGTAGATGGCATCTTAAAGCCTGTTTTTTTCCCAAATGATAAATATTTTTAGAACAGTCTGTCTAATCTTAACTCAAAATGTGCTCACACCGAGTTTGTAGAAGCAGAAAGTCTAGCTTTGACCGACTGCTTTGTAAAGTGAATTCTGACTTTAGGTTCTGTCCTGAATAAAGTCTAAAGGATTTATTCAAGACGAGACACTTCCAATTTATTCATTTATATCGACTGATGAGTTACTCAGTTGAAATAATGTGAACACACTGGCAGCTGTGAGTCCAGTTAGATATTTTATAATATGTTAAAGCACTTCTCACTGAAGATGTTGAACAAATGAGCCCCGTCTCTCAGACGTGCTTCATTAAACTGTCCTTATTCAGACTCTCTCTGTGTCCACAGACTCTGTGTCTGTCTTTATTCAGTCTCTCTCTGTGTCCACAGACTCTGTCTCTGTCTTTATTCAGCCTCTCTCTGTGTCCACAGACTCTGTGTCTGTCTTTATTCAGTCTCTCTCTGTGTCCACAGACTCTGTGTCTGTCTTTATTCAGCCTCTCTCTGTGTCCACAGACTCTGTGTCTGTCTTTATTCAGCCTCTCTCTGTGTCCACAGACTCTGTGTCTGTCTTTATTCAGCCTCTCTCTGTGTCCACAGACTCTGTGTCTGTCTTTATTCAGTCTCTCTCTGTGTCCACAGACTCTGTGTCTGTCTTTATTCAGTCTCTCTCTGTGTCCACAGACTCTGTGAGGCTCCAGGGGCCCAGGTTGTGCTCAGGATCACTGGAGGTCCACTGGGACCAGTCCTGGACCTCAGTCTGTGAAGAGGACTTTGACCTGCAGGATGCAGAGGTGGTCTGCAGGGAGCTGGGCTGTGGGGCTCCTTCTCTCCTCCAGGGGGCGCTCTATGGAGAGGGGGGGGCTCCTCTGGGACAGACGTTCCAGTGTGAGGGCCATGAGTCTGCTCTGATGGACTGTACCAGGTCCAGCTCAGGGAACACCTGCTCATCTGGAAAATCTGTGGTTCTCACCTGCTCAGGTAAAAAGGGGTGGGGCTTTTATACCACTGTGTGCTTCCTCTAGAAACTTGTTCTTGTCTCTGTTCAGAGCCAGTCAGGTTGGTGGGACAGTCCAGTCGCTGTTCTGGAACTTTGGAGCTGAGGCACAGAGGAGAGTGGAGACCAGTGTCTGAAGCGTATAAAGCCTGGGACCTGAAGACTACAGCTGCTGTGTGTCGAGACCTGGATTGTGGTTCAGCTGTTTCTGGAGAAATAAGAGATGATCTTCCAAAGAGACCTGTGTGGGGGGTCCTTGGTCCCTGTGTAAAGCTGACTTCTGCTCTGAGAGAGTGTGTAGTGGAAACAGACACCAGTCACACATATAGTCTGGAAATAGTGTGTTCAGGTAAAATACCTTTTTATTTAACTACAGCTCTATCAAATGATTTCAGGTATTTTTATGAACATTTTTAAAGTAGTATTGTCGTCTCAAAAGAAGTAGCCACAGAAGGTCACAAGAAAGGGTACTTTTTGTGCCAGTCCCAAGCCTTGATAAACAGAGAGGGTTGTGTCAAGAAGGAAGGAAGGGCCGAACAAATCTAATGCAAATCACTAACACGACTTCCATATCGGATCATTTGGGTCCCGGGTTAACAACAACCGCCATTGGTGCCGTTGACCTAAAGGGCACTGGTGGGCTGGCATGTCTGTAGGCAGAGAGAGAATATCAAAGGACGGAAAGTAGAGACTTTGAATGTTGGTACGATGACAGTTAAAGGTAGAGAGTTGGTAGATATGATGCAGAGGAGTGTGTCCAGGAGACCAGGTGGAAAGGGAGCAAGGCTAGATGCATTGTATCAGGGTTTAAATTGTTCTATCATGGTGTGGACAGGAAGAGAAATGGAGTAGGAGTGATCCTGAAGGAGAAGTTTGTGAAAAATGTTCTGAGGTAAGGAGATTGTCGGATAGGTTGATGAGTCTGAAGCTAGAAATTGAAGGTGTGATGTTGAACTTTGAAGTTGTGAACAAGAGGAGAAAGACATATTCTGGAGCGAGTTTGAGGAAGTTATTGCAGAGTGTTCCCAGAGATGACCAAGTGGTGAAAGGTGCAGACTTTAATGGACATGTTGGTGAAGGGAATAGTGGTGATGAGGAAGTGATGGGCTGGTTTGGACTTCAGGAAAGGAACCCAGAAGGACAGAGGTTGGTAGATTTAGTCAAAAGCATGGATGGCTGTGGTGAACACGTACTTTGAGAGGGATGTGTATCGTTTGGCAATGCTGAAGGATAGAGATGGAAAGGATGTACAGCAGTTTAGAGTGATTAAGGATGGAGATGTAAATGTGTTGACAGTTGACAAGAGCGAAAGATGGAAGGAGCACTTTAGGATCTGATGAATGAGGAAAATGACAGGAAGAGAAGTGTAGTAGAGGCATATATATTGTTGAGCAGGAAGTAGAAAGAATTAGCAAGGTTAGAGTTAGGAGGGCTTTGAAGAGGATGAAGAAAGGAAAAGCAGGTGGTCCTGATGACATACCAGTGGAGGTATGGAAGTGTCTAGGAGATATGGTAGTTAACTAGGTTGTTCAACGAGGTCTTGAAAGTAAGAGGATGCCTGAGGAATGGAGGAGAAGTGTTTTGGTGCCGATATTTAAGTACAAGCGATATGCACAGACTTTTGAAAAGAACAGAGGTATTAAGCTGATGATTTATACAATTAAGTTGAGGGAAAGAGTAGTGGAAGCTAGGTTAAGAGGAGGCGCTATATTTTCTTTGAGGATGTTGATGGAGAAGTACAGAGAAGGTCAGAAAGCACTCCATTTTATGTCTTTGTAGATTTAGAGAAAGCGTATGACAGGGGGCCAAGAGAGGAGCTGTGGTATTGTATGAGGATTTCTGAAGTGGCAGAGAAGTATGTTAGAGCGGTGCTGGACAGGTACGAGACCAGTAGGTATGATGTGCGGTAGGTGTGACAGAGGAGTTCACGATGAAGGTGGGACTGCATCAAGGACCGGCTCGAAGCCCCTTCTTGTTTGCGGCGGTGATGGACAAGCTGACAAATGAGGTCAGACCGGACTCTCCATGGACTATGATGTTTGCGGATGACATTGCAATCTGTAGTGAGAGCAGGGAGCAGGTGGAGGTAAGTCTAGCGAAGTAGAGGTTTGCTCCAGGATAGTCACAGCAAGACAGAATACATGTGTGTGAATAAGAGGGATCCAAGGGAAAGAGTGAGGTCACAGGGAGATGAGGAAAAGAAGCTGCAGGGTTTTAAGTACTTCGGTTCAACTGTCCAGAGTAATAGAGAGTGTGGAAAAGAGGTGAAGAAGCATGTGCAGCAGGTCAGAATGGGTGGAGAAAAGTGTCAGGTATTTTGTATGATAAAAGAGTACCAGCGAGAATGAAAGGAAAGGTTTACAGGACAGTATTGAGACCAGCGATTTTGTATGGTTTGGAGACAGTGGCTCTGAGGAAAAGACAGGAGGAAGCGTTAGTGGAAGCAGAGTTGAAGATGTTGAGGATCTCTTTGGGAGTGACGAGGATGATGATCAGAAATTAGTCCATCAGAGGGACAGACATGTGAGATGTTTTGGAGACAAAGTTTTCGAGGCCAGGTAGAGATGGTTTGGAGATGTTCAGAGGAGGGAGAGTGAATATATCGGTAAAAGGATGCTGAGGTTAGAGCTGCCAGGCAGGAGGCCGAGAGGAAGACAAAAGAAAAGGATAGTGAAGGAGGACATGAAGGTAGTCGGTTTGAGAGAAGAGGATGCAGGGGATAAGGCTAGTTGGAGGCAGATGATTTGCTGTAGCGACCCCTAAAAGGAACAGCCAAAAGGAAAAGAAGAGTTTGTATCCATAACACAATAATGCAATAATACGTGTTGTCGTTGCTTGAGTGTTGTTAGTTTTAGCTTATGATAATCAGTCTTTTCCAGGAGTTGTGCATAAGGGTAGCGCTGCATGATCCTGTTTGCTCAGCGCTAAAGCTGGTTGGTTTTAACAATGTTTAAGGCAGCACATATGAACTTATGAAGTTCAAAAGCCAAACTGGAAAAGTGCATTTCCCACCTCCGCGTACAATTTGAGAGCAACAGCCTGAGAATTATGGCGTCCAGCTCTATGGGTCTGATTGCCGGCACACAAAGAAATCTACCAGTTGCCAAAGGGTCATTCCACCTATAAAAGAAGCCCACTTGATGCTCTTCAGTTAGTTTCAAAACTATCTGATGTAGCATTTCAATATCTAGTCATTGAAAAGATAGTCATAACTGGTAGCATTTTCACATGAAAGAGCGTCATAATAATGAGTCTGTTAAAATATCAGTTAATCATTAAAATAATTGACAATAAAACCCAATACAACATTGTTCAGATGTTTAAACCTCTAACACTAATTTACAATATGACATGACGTGTTGATAGTCTCTGAACATTTGTGCTCCAGTCCGTCGCCGCTTGTGCGGACACTTCTTTTTTCTGAATTTGCTTTGCGTCTTTCTCCTCCTCCTCGACACCACTAGGTTTTTCTCATTCCTGATTGGTCAGTGTCCATATTTCTGTTGTTTACCTCCAAACTTAACCTTCTCCAGAGCAGGTTAGCTGTTCAGCCTAAGTTTAAAGAAAGTGAACCAGCTTTGTGATACCGAAAACTCAGAGTTAACCCTGAACATATTGTTCTTCAATCTGAAGTAATTAAGTTAAATGGAAGTCTGCTGTGGACCTTGTGTAACAGTCGTGTCTTTATTCAGTCTCTCTCTGTGTCCACAGACTCTGTGTCTGTCTTTATTCAGTCTCTCTCTGTGTCCACAGACTCTGTGTCTGTCTTTATTCAGTCTCTCTCTGTGTCCACAGACTCTGTGAGGCTGCTCCAGGGGCCCAGGTTGTGCTCAGGATCACTGGAGGTCCACTGGGACCAGTCGTGGACCTCAGTCTGTGAAGAGGACTTTGACCTGCAGGATGCAGAGGTGGTCTGCAGGGAGCTGGGCTGTGGGGCTCCTTCTCTCCTCCAGGGGGCGCTCTATGGAGAGGGGCGGGCTCCTCTGGGGCAGACGTTCCAGTGTGAGGGCCATGAGTCTGCTCTGATGGACTGTACCAGGTCCAGCTCAGGAAACACCTGCTCATCTGGAAAAGCTGTGGACCTCACCTGCTCAGGTAAAAAGGGCCGGGGCTTTTCGTACTAACATGTGCTTCCTCCAATAACTTCTTCTTCTTGTCTCTGTTCAGAGCCAGTCAGGTTGGTAGGACAGTCGAGTCGCTGTGCTGGGACTGTGGAGCTGAGCGTCAGAGGAGAGTGGAGACCAGTGATAGACTGGTCTAAACAATGGGACCTGGAGTCTATAGATGTTGTGTGTCAAGACCTGGAATGTGGTTCAGCTATTTCTGGAAAAAGAAAAGAATTTTCTAGGAGACGTGTTTGGTTGGCCTTTTATGACTGTGTAATTCCAGAGTCTGCTCTGAGAGAATGTATAGTGGAAGTAGACGACAATCGCACATCTGGTCTGGAAGTAGTGTGTTCAGGTACTTTACATTACAATATTAATTACAGCTGCATCAAATTATTTCAGGTACATTTCTCAGGTATTTGTGAAGCTAAAATTGAGATAAAAAATGTTTAAAATGGTTTCGACCTGGTTTAGTCCCGGTTTAGACATGATTTTGCCCTGGTTTAGACCAGGTTTAAAACTGGTAGTCCAAAAATTTTGTTTTGTTTTTTCATGAACATAAACTTGTTTGTTTTCTTATACTTAGGTTTTTACTTTGCATGTTACATTGGAGCTCACAGGTGACATGTTTTACCTGCTAAACTTAGCAGGTAAAACATGTCACCTGTGAGCTCTAACGGGACGAAGTGGAAAACAATCAATGAATGAATGAAACATGTCAGGGTAAACACTTACATTGGTCTGATTATAAGAAAACAAAAACGTAGGTTTAGATCTGGTTTAGTCCTGGCTTTGGCCTAGTTTAGTCCTGCTTTAGACCTGGTTTAGACCTGGTTCTTGTCTCTTCACAGATGTACTGATTCCAAACATCTCCCTGTCTGTCTCTGCTGACGGGGTCTCCGAGGCCCAGCCTCAGGGGCTCCGGGTGCTGCTGGGCTCAGACTTCAGCGTCACATGCTCTGTCCAGCCTCAGTTCCCAGGAGGCTCCTTCCAGCTCATCTGTCCCACTGTGGACCCAGCTCAGAGCCACACCCTGCCAGCTGTCAATCACTCCGCTCACTTCCTGTTCTCTGATGCTGGCTCCGCCCACAGAGGAGGCTACACCTGTGTTTATCACCTCCATGTTTTCTCCCACAACTTCTCGTCTCAGAGCCAGACCCTCTATCTCACTCTCGGAGGTAAGTCTCTACAAACCTGTGTCTTATCCTCCCAGACACACATTTATGTTTTAATAAAGTCTATAAACCCTGTCCTAAAAAGATACAAGCCACTGCAACAAAAGCACTTTCCATTTCTACATGTGATGTGTTGATGTGTTTCAGCCTCTGACTCAAAACTGATCATAAGGGTCCTCGTCATCCTCCTGATGAAGCTCATATACATCCCTGCCCTCTACTTCTACTGTCAGGTACTGTTCTCACCTGTGTTCTACTGTCAGGTACTGTTCTCACCTGTGTTCTACTGTCAGGTACTGTTCTCACCTGTGTTCAGTCTGTTCTACTGTCAGGTACTGTTCTCACCTGTGTTCGGTCTGTTCTACTGTCAGGTACTGTTCTCACCTGTGTTCTACTGTCAGGTACTGTTCTCACCTGTGTTCTACTGTCAGGTACTGTTCTCACCTGTGTTCAGTCTGTTCTACTGTCAGGTACTGTTCTCACCTGTGTTCAGTCTGTTCTACTGTCAGGTACTGTTCTCACCTGTGTTCAGTCTGTTCTACTGTCAGGTACTGTTCTCACCTGTGTTCAGTCCAGTTAGACCCTCTTTAGTCCTGGTTTAGACCTGGTTTAGGCTCAATCCCAAATCTCTTGCTCACTCCTTGTTCCTACAAAGGTTGAGATTATAGGTTGTCCTGAAGAATTCGGACACACACCTGCAGGGGCAGAGAGGTGCAAGAGATAAGAAGAGGTTGAATAAGGTCAAGTTATAGAATAGTACAGCCCTAACCTTTGAACCAAATTAGTTTTGGGACTCCTCTTCGTCTCTCGTGAACTAACAAAACAAGATCTGAAGGATACAACTGGGATAGGGCCTTTAACCTGGTTTAGTCCTGGATAGACCTGGTTTAGACCTGGTTTAGAACTGGTTTTGTCCTGGTTTTGTTACAGAATAAGTTTGTGTCATGTTTTTTCAGGCCAGGGGGCGGAGACTAATGCAGAGGAGGGAACGACACTGACTCCATCAAAAGTGTCTCAGACTGAAGACTGCAGCATCTCACATCAGGTCCTGCTTAGACCTGCTTTAGACCTGGTTTAGACCTGGTTTAGACCTAGTTTAGACCTAGTTTAGACCTGGTTAAAAAAGCTTTTGCATGATTGCTCTTTTTTATATTTTTATAATAAATATCATCAGACTCATATTTTCATATTTTAATGGCTGTATTTTTGCAATTTTTGTATTTTTAGAGTTTTTTACAAGTTTCCTTGGTTGACAATATAAATATTTTTTCTGTTATTGATTCATAATTCCACTGTTGAGGTCTTTTTCTTTGAGAGACATAAATGTAAATAATAAAAGTATTATGTCAGAAATGCATTTAGGATTCTATTCTCTACAAGTTCTACACAGTTAAGTTTCTGTTACACTTTTATTTTCGATTAACGTCCAGTTGAAGAAACATTATCTTGAGTTTGTGGCTGTGTGCTTTTGTTCATCTTTTTAATTTGTCACTTGCATTATTTTCTGGAACATACCTGCTTTTTGTTCTTTGTTTGAAAACCAAAAAAAGAATAAAAGCTTTTGTAAAAGACAGTAATGGTCTGGTGATTGACTGAAGAAGAAAAAGCTCAAGTGTTTGTTGAAGACACAGAAGCATTGTCCTGAAAGATGGGAGCAGACAACAGCGTCCAGTCTGACAGTGATGTGCAGGACTCATTTGTGTTCTGGAGCTGCTCACACCAAACTCACTGATGGCCTTTAGAACAAAGAGTCTGAGGTGATGGAACCTGGGGCGCTACCTTGTGTGCGACCCACTACAGCATTGCACCGTCTTTTTTTTTTTGTTTGTTTTTTTTGTTTTTTTTATGTTACGTTTTGAACTTTATGAACTGTGCGCACGGGTGTATAACGAAGGAGCACAGAGATGGAACTTGGGGTTGTTTTCATATTTTTATAATTACGTTGTTTGCTGCACCTGTTGAGGGGCGATGGCTGTTCAACAGTATGGACATCGTATTGTGTTTACCAGAGAACTTCTCCTGTCACTACGCTCTTCAACGGAGGGTAAGATACCGATCTCAATTCCGGAAGAGATTTTTGTGCCTCTCCATGTTGACTGGAATTCCCCAAGGCGGCCACCGCGGAGGAAAAGAGGTAAAAGAGGAGGCATCAGGCGCAGAGTAAATAAGTTATGTTTGGATGACCGACGCCGGCTGCCCCCTCTGCCCTCGGTCTTTTTATCTAACGCGCAGTCTTTAAGGCGCAATATTGACGAGCTGGAGAGCCTGGTAAAATTAAATCAAAAGATTAAAGAGTGCTGCCTGCTGGGGATCACTGAATCTTGGCTAAATGAGAGCGATCTGGATAACGAGATGGCGCTCACTGGTTTCGGCTGCCCCATCAGACTGGACCGCTCCAGGGAGAAGACAGGAAAGAGCCGTGGAGGAGGCGTTTGCTTCTATGTAAATCAGAGGTATTGTAAAACTATTCATGTGAGGGAAAAAATCTGTACTCCAGATATTGAGTTACTCACCCTCTCCTTACGACCGTTCTATTTACCACGTGAGCAAGGCCGGATTAACCATTAGGGCAACTGGTCACTTGCCCAGGGGCACAGGACATCTAAGGGGCCCTGGCAACCATCAATTAGGTTATGTTAGAATAAGTCACATAAACGCAGTACTCACTTTCCAAATTATATGCAGATTTTTGCAACCCGTTTAAAATATTATGTCAAATCACGTCAAAAACAGTGTCTGTAGCTTCCTGCGCAGCGAGCGAGGTGTCACGTGACTTGACACTCAGAAATTTGAAATCCGTGGGAAGATGGAGAAGCAGTTAAGCGGGAGCGCTAAAAGAAAATTAAAAAGAGAAAAGGAATTGAAATTAGTCGACAGTTTGAAACATATTCCAAAAATAGCCAAATTTTTTACTTCAAATCAGTTATCTCTGAGTAAAGGCATCGACAATGATGGTAACACTGAAATCCATCCGTCACCTGTGGCCGTGGAGACGGCTAACGTTAACTTAAGTGCTAGCTGTCAGGCTACCAGCAGTGTGGGAGCTAATTGTGAGACACTGAACAACAACAGCCAGGAGCAAAAGGACGACGAGCATGAACAGCCTCTTCATCACAACAAAAACGCAAGTCCAAATGAAAAAGCCGAGACATTCAGCAGCCCCAGCACCGGCCGCACCTTCACACTCCCGTCAGACCCGGCCCTATGGGGAGCCCTGACAGAGCCGCTGAGGGAGGAAGCGATCCACAGAGGGCCCGTCGCTTTCCATAACCGTGCTGCCAGGTACCCAGCATCAGTCAGGGAGTCTGGGCTTGGGTGTCGAACCCGCTCACTCACAAATGACCTACTGAATTGCCGTCTTCAAAACAACGAAATCGTACCAAGGGAATGGCTGCTATATTCACCATCTACTGGCTCTGTTTATTGCCATGCCTGCAAAATCCTGTCACCCCAAAGCCGACAACATGCCTTCATCAGTGGATTTAGTGATTGGAAACACTCTGAGAGAATTGGGGATCATGAAACAAGTTTGGAACATAGACAGAATATGTTGAACTTAATGCAGAGATCCCAAGTAGTTTGCAGAGTGGATGCTGCACTTGTTCGGCAATGTGATGCAGAACAACGGTACTGGACAGAGGTACTCAGGCGAGTGGTTACTGTCATCAAGTTTTTGGCGGCAAGGGGGTCAGCTTTTAGAGGGGACAATGAACTGTTGGGCTCTGTGCATAACGGGAATTATCTCGGAATATTGGAGCTTATTGCACATTTTGACCCATTTTTGAAAGACCACCTTGTGAAGCATGGCAACAAGGGAAAAGGTAAGCCCTCATATCTCTCCTCCACTGTGTGTGATGAGTTTATTGCATTAATGGGTGACAAAACAAAGCAAGCTATTGCCGACGAAATTAAGCAGGCAAAATATTTCTCTGTTGTGGTCGATTCCACCCCAGATCTTGCGCATGTTGATCAGCTGACCTTTGTATTCCGATTTGTTAATTCAAGTGGAAAAGTGGTTGAAAGGTTCATAGGATTTGAGCCCATACACAGCCACACAGGCCTTAGTTTAGCTGAATCCGTCATTGGCATGGTGAGAAACCTTGGACTTGACTTGGCAAACTGTCGTGGGCAAAGTTATGATAATGCTAGCAACATGTCTGGCAAGTACAACGGACTCCAAGCTCAGTTAAAAAAAGAAAACCCACTGATCCACTATACACCGTGTGCAGCCCACTCTTTAAATCTTGTGGGTATTAATACTATAGAAGACTGTTGTGCAGATGTCATCTCTTTTTTTGATCTTCTACAGTCTCTGTATACATTTAGCAGTGCTTCAACCCATCGCTGGAATATAGTTTTCAAAAACAGTGACTTTAACATTAGCCATACGTTAAAATCTCTCTGCGGTACCAGGTGGAGCTGTAGAGCAGACTCAACGAAAGCTCTATGCAGAAATTATAGAACAATTAGAGATTCATTGGCTAAAATATCCTCGGACTGTGATGAAAAGAGCCAAACCAAACGCGAGGCCTCTGCGCTGGTTGATAAACTTGATACACTTGAGAATGCGATGTTGACCATTTTGTGGGACAGAATATTGGGAAGATTTAAAGCGACCAGTGACAAACTTCAAAAAAGTGACATCGATTTAGCAACTGCTGTGCGGCTTTTACAGTCACTCCTCTCTTATGTTGGCATGTTACGAGACCAGTTTGAGGATCTGGAAGAATCAGCACGATCTGTCAGTACTGCACAGGACTATCAGTATGACATTTCACGTAGGAGGAAAAGAAAGAGATTTGCTGACGAGAGTGAAGACGATGAGGAGGTCATCTTTACTAATGGCAGTATAAGATTCAAAGTTGAAACATGTAATGTAATTATCGACAAACTCACTTCTTGTCTATCAAAACGGATCGGTGCTTACACAGATGTGTGTGAGCTATTTGGAGTTTTATTTGACAGAGACTGTGATGAATGTGATGTCTTGTGAGCAGCTGCGAGGCTGAGTTCCACTTATCCGACGGATCTAGATGCGTCCCTAGCAGACGAACTCATGCAGTTCACTCACTTTGTGCCGAGTGACACTTCCCCTGCTCAGTTGTTGCAAATTCTGAAAACAAATGGCCTTAAGACAACATTTCCAAATGTATATGTTGCACTCAAAATGTTCTTAACACTGCCTGTCTCTAACTGTGAGGGTGAGAGGTCATTTTCTGTTCTAAAACGAGTTAAAAATGTGTTAAGGACTACAATGTCACAGACAAGACTTTCTGCACTGTCTTTGCTGGCCATAGAACATGAAGTTGTTGAAGGTTTGGATTTTGATGATATTGTGCACCAGTTTGCATATTTAAAGTCTAGAAGGAAGGCCACTGAAAAAAATAATCTTTGATAGTATTAAATGTTTTGAGTTTACACATGGTTTATTTTTATGTTAAGGCCAGTGTCTTAGGGAAGATAATACGGGTTAGATATATGAATGTAGGCATATATTAAAGTCAAAAAGGCCAAAGTGTTAGGCTCACTTGTTAAAACAATATTACATATTTATTGTGAAACAAATGAGTACAAATTCAAGAAGGCCAGTTAATTAGGCTCACCAGTTAAAATAATATAAAAGATAAAAATTAATGTGTTAATGTGTTTAATGTCTTCAATTAACAAGTTTGTGTGTTTATGAGTTCAGTCTTAAAGGAGGCCAGTTGTAAGGCACATTGTTAAAATAAAATTATAAGAATATAATTTAGTAGTAGTGCATCAACATCAAATGTTGATATAGTTGATTGTGAAACAATAAACATGAGTTTGACTTTAAACTACATGTAACAGTGTAATGGTTTACTTTCATGCAATACACACTAATGGCCTGCTTCATAATTTCACATTGTAGCATTCTAGAAATAATTTTTGTTCTAATTCTAATTATAAAAAGTTATGTTAAACATTGGTGCATCTGTTCTGTCTCTTAAATGCACTTTAAGCTGAGGCTATTACATACATCAGCACTAAGCCATGCAGAAGCCTGATTGTTAGTATAGAAGTTAAGGCTATATGCTCTTGGTGATAGCGACTTTGATATTGTTGCTTTGGGGCAGGGGCAGGGGCAGGGGCAGGGGCAGGGGCAGGGGGGGCCCTTGAGTCTAATTGCCCAGGGCACAGGAAATTGTTAATCCGGCCCTGCACGTGAGATCCCTCAGCTGTTTTTTACGCTG
This sequence comes from Neodontobutis hainanensis, assembly GCA_024349245.1. Classification (NCBI taxonomy): domain Eukaryota; kingdom Metazoa; phylum Chordata; class Actinopteri; order Gobiiformes; family Odontobutidae; genus Neodontobutis; species Neodontobutis hainanensis. The sequence continues at coordinate 10,429,422 of JALDNG010000041.1, read as the reverse complement.
ATGTACTGTCATCCCCGAGCTAATGCTACTGCAGCCACACAAGTGATTGTGGATTTATCCCAGCGGTTGGATACCATTTGCAGTGATGCTCCCAAATTTTACATGGGGGATATGAACCATGTTCGTTTGGATAAGGTCCTGCGGACATATGATCAATATGTGACTTGTATAACCACGCAAGAAAATACCACACTGGACTTGTGTTTTGGAAATGTAAAGGAAGGATATAAGTCTCTTCTCATGCCAGGGTTGGGGGCTTCATATCATAACAGCATCTTCCTTGTGCCAACGTATGAACCTTGTATTAGACGTCGGGAGGGAGAATCAAAAACTGTTAAACTCTGGACAGAGGACGGTATATCGTCCCTCCAGGCGTGTTTTGAGTGTACGGACTGGAAATGTTTTTTTGATGGTTGTGGGGATAATATTGATGACCTTTCAGACACGGTTTCATCCTATGTCACCTTTTGTGTGGACACTGTTATCCCAGTCAAAACCATTATCACCTTTCCCAACAATAAACCATGGGTTACCAAAGATCTAAAAAGAGTGATTAACAAGAAGAAAAAGATATTTTTTACTGGTGACTCATTGGAAAGAAAGTCTGTATCCAGAGAGGTTAGGGCTGAAATAGTTAAAGCCAAAAGTAAGTACAGGGAAAAAATAGAAAAACAATATGTAAATGGCGACCTTAGGTCAGCATGGCGCGGGATTAAATCCATGGCTACAATTAATCAGTATGATAAGGAACTCATGCAGCAGATCAGCCTTAACAGTGTTCAGGATGAATGTTTGCCTGATGCTTTTAATACTTTTTTTTAAAGATTTGAAACGTCTGATTCCAGGCATGATGTCTCCAGGCTGACAAACTCCTTGACACCATGTAATGACATCAAAATTTTCCAAGAACAAGTAGAGGTTCAATTTAAGAAAACAAAAGTGAGGAAAGCCCCAGGCCCAGACCTTATTTGTGGTCACACACTACACCACTGTGCTGGACAACTCAGTGGTGTTTTTTCCCATCTTTTTCAAATGTGTGTTGATAACTGCAAGCTCCCAACTATTTGGAAATTGTCTATTGTTATTCCTATACCCAAAATCAATAGAGCTAGGGAATTACTAGATTTCAGACCTGTAGCGCTTACCTCTCTTGTGGTAAAAAACCTTGAGAAAATCTTAAAAGAAGAGGTTCTCACCTTGGTCGACGGCAAACTTGATGCTCTTCAGTTTGCCTATCAGAGGAATAAAGGTGTGGATGATGCTAAGCTTTTTATTTTGGACACACTTTATAAGCATCTGGAGAAACCCAAATCTCATGCCAGGCTTTTATTTGTTGACTTCTCATCAGCTTTTAATAAAATGCAGCCTCTCATTTTGATTGAGAGGCTTGCTTCTTATTTTAATCTTCCTGATCAGCTTTTGGCTTTGTTCTTAAACTTTCTGACTGACAGGATACAGAGGGTTTTAGTAAATGCAGTTACTTCAAAAACCCTAGTCTCCATCACAGGTTCCCCTCAAGGCTGTGTACTTTCCCTGTTACTGTTCATTTTATACACAGATAGTTGTAGGTCCCTTAAAAAGGATAGTTTTCTTGTTAAATTTTCTGATGATACTGCTCTGCTTTCCCTTCTCCATGGCACAGAGTCAGATCACGGACGTGCACTTCCTGATTTTTTCCTGAAGTGGTGTGAGGACAGCCTTCTGGACCTCAATGTTCTTAAAACTAAGGAACTCATTATCGATTTCAGAAAAAAAGGGACAAATACTTCAGTATGCAGGATCCATGGCGAGGATGTGGAGATGGTAAACCATTATAAATATTTGGGTACAGTTTTTGATTCTCAACTGAAGTTCGAAAGGAACTCTGAAGCAGTGGTCAAACGTGCTCAGCAGAGAGTATATTTATTGCGCAGGATTAATTCCTTCGGGGTTTCTAAATCTATACTGTGCACAGTGTATTTGTCTTACATCGAGAGCCTTCTTACTTTTTCTTTCATTTATTGGTTTGGCAATATTTCAGTGAAGGACCAGAATTGTCTAAATAACATTGTTAAAATCTGCTCCAAAATTATTGGAAGCCAAATGTGCGACCTAAACTCTCTATGGGAGAAACGTGTTCTTCAAAAAGCAAAAAGTCTGTTGAACCAGAATCATACTTTGGGGGACGAATTTGTTCTTATGCCATCAGGTCGGCGTTATATGCAGCCCCCCAGAAAAACAAACCGTTAGGGGAGATCATTTATTCCTTCAGCAATTATGCTGTTAAATAAAGAGCTGAGGAAATAATTATGGAGATTTTATTTTTCTGCTGATGTTTTTTATCTTTTTATCTTTTAGTTTTATTCTTAAATTGTTCAAGGACCCAGGTCCTATCATGTTACCTTTGTTATATACATGCGTCAGTTGTGTGAATGGGTGTATGTCTGGACGGTGTACTGTACTGTAGAAACTGAATTGCCCTTTGGGGATCAATAAAGCTATCTGTATCTGAGTCTGTATCTGAGTCTCAGAGAACCAGCTCAGTGAGAGGCTGGAGGCTGAACTCTTAAAGAAACACCTTTTCATCCTCCACTGTCCACCTGTGACACAAACACACCTGGGCTTTCACAAACTTGAACCCAAACTGTAGGAGGACTTGTTGCTCTTTGTGAGAATCTTGTTTGTAGATTAGTGATGAAGTGTGTTTTTACTCACAGTGCGCTGCTTCCTCTGAGCTCTGGGCCTGAAACAAAGCACACAGTCTTTATCTCCACAGTCCACTGGCTTTGTTTCATGTGACTCTGGGACCAGTCCTACCTTTAGTCCTGGTCCAGACCAGAACTGACCAACACACATGAGAGCTGCTGAAGACACACTGCCTCCAGTCTGTTCCCTCGTGAGGTCAGTAAGTAACACAATGGACTTTAATGTGTGTTTTATTTGCACTCTTTCTTTTAATTTTCTTATTCTAGGTTTAAAATACCCTCTTATCTAAAACAAAATCTCCTCTGAATGTGTTTACTTGCAGAGAGCAAGCTTGACCCCTGGTGGCCACCTTTAGATCCTGCAGTTTAGGGTTTTTAGCCTGACACCAAGAACATGAAATTATGTCTAATCAATTTAAGAACGGTCAAAAACAGAGCAACCGAATACCTCTAGTCACAATTAAAACTACACTATGCAAGTTTGCCATAAAACAGTCAGCATTGAAATTATTCAAATAAGTTTTTTTTGACTGGTGAGAACAACACACTGGACTGCTGTATGGAAGCTCGGTCTGGCCTCTCGGTCCGGCTCAAGCCCCAGATTCGGAGGTTTCTCAACATCTCTCCTGAACTGATGAGAGCATCTCCTTTAAAATCTATAGAATACAAACCATAAGACTTGCAGAAGAATAGCTCATGTAAGAATATGTGTGTATGCCTTCAGGGAGGTGCTTTAGTGCTGGAAAAGAACAGAAATAAAAACTCATTGTTCCACACTCTGTTACTGTGCTTAACCTGCAGAGGAGCACAATGCTGGGACTTCCTCCTTCTATTATTACCACATCTACAGATATTTTAGTTTCTTTGTGATGTTGTGATTCTTATTATATCTTGCATAAAATTGGTTAAACAGTTGTAATGTTGACCTAATTCTTTATCTTTTCCTGTAACATGCAATTTCTTATTTAGTTGTAGTCCCACCGCCTCAGCAGCCCCCTAATGGGTCGAGCAGTAGAAAATGAATTAATATGACCATGAGGAATAAATGTGACAGAGGATGTAAGGGATTATAATAATACACTAAAGAAATGAGATGCCACCTCACCTGTAGACACAAGGATGTATTATATGATTCACAATAATGTAAGGTCTATAAAATAAATAATATAATATATACAACACAGTGTACTACTAATACACACATTGTGTACAATAATGTGGCAGTAACGGTGGATTTAAGCTGGTTTATTGTTTATTGTAGATGTGATTAGTCGTAGCCTGTATGCACTTTGTTCTCCTGTGAATATAATGAAAGAGTACTTTGAATGGAACGTTCTTTATTATTCATTTATAGCCTACTCCTATTTACTATGTGTCTCTTAATTAACCTCAAGCATGTTTGAAAATGGCCATAAATCATCTAATATTCAGCCTTATGCAAGAATATAAAACTTTTTGGGAAGTAGTTCAGGTCGGACTGGGGTCTCAAGGCCTCGGACCAATCACCTGTCAGCGTCTCATTAATGTCTCTGAAGCACTGAACTGTTATCGGCTCACATTAACACCCAGAGGGGCCTCACCTGACAGTGTCTCCTGACCCCTCCCCCCACAGCCAGACTCATTTATTTCCACGACAGGCCTGAGCTGATCGATGATGGCACTCGTTGTTGGTTAAAGGTTAAAGCGAGCGTGACAGAGCGCGCTCCGTGGGCTTGTGCTTGCTGCTGAGGGACATGGCATTTGAGTCGATGCAGCTGCAGAGAATCATCATTAACCTTTCTAATGAAGCAGTGTTCGGATTTGAGTTTAGGAAACTACCCGAAAGGCTTCACAGGAACATTTTGTAGTTTAAATGGTGGACTTTCCTGAACTGTTTTATTCAATCAGAGCAGCACCGTGTTATTAACGTTTGTAATGTTAAAACTGTCTCTACATCTACAAACCAAAAACACAGCAAGACCAGACCTGGACAAAACACAGACCTGGACAAAACAAGTCGGTAGAATAAACTAAACTTAACTACTAACTATTAAATTACATGAATTTACCAATCTTAAGGTCACACTAGATTCAACTTTGACTTTTAAAAATCATACTAAAAACTTCTAATGTACTGTAACTTCCTAAAATGTAACCAAACGTCCTGCACATGCAGAGGTTACTGACGACTGTGGCTTCATGCATGCATTTAAACTCAATAATATTGTCACGTCTTTATTGTGTGACCACTTAGTCTCAGGCGTGAAAAACAGCTCTGAAGCCTGTTGACTCCTTATACAAACGTACGATCATGATAAGAACCCTCCACAGTATCATCACTGCCCTTTTCTCACTAAACATGATATTTCACATTTCGATAATCTGTTAGTATACTCGCTTATTATATTCACTTATGCTTTAAGATTATTAATAATATTACCCTTTGAGAGGGTTCAGTTCCTTGACCACAGAAAAAACAGTTTGGGTCACTCGGTCAGCCTCCAGAGGAGAGTGCAGCGTTCCCAAATGAAGGACCGCTTTTATCAAATGGAACTTTACCTTTGTTGCCATAAATCTTCTCTGGAATAGTTTGCCGACTAAAATTAATCATATGCACTGGGTTTCAAATGTTTGCCTGGAAAATAAATGGTCCTTATCTCAACAAGTTTGCATTCATAAGGGTTGAAAGTGGTTATGGATGAACATTCATAAGGATTGAAAGTGGTTATGGATGAACATTCATAAGGATTGAAAGTGGTTATGGATGAACATTCATAAGGGTTGAATGTGGTTATGGATGAACATTCATAAGGATTGAAAGTGGTTATGGATGAACATTCATAAGGGTTGAAAGTGTTTATGGATGAACATTCATAAGGATTGAAAGTGGTTATGGATGAACATTCATAATGGTTGAAAGTGGCTATGGATGAACATTCATAAGGATTGAAAGTGGTTATGGATGAACATTCATAATGGTTGAAAGTGGCTATGGATGAACATTCATAAGGCTTGAAAGTGGTTATGGATGAACATTCATAAGGATTGAAAGTGGTTATGGATGAACATTCATAAGAGTTGAATGTGGTTATGGATGAACATTCATATGAGTTGAAAGTGGTTATGGATGAACATTCATAAGGGTTGAAAGTGGTTATGGATGAACATTCATAAGGGTTGAATGTGGTTATGGATGAACATTCATAAGGGGTGAAAGTTGAGGTTATGGATGAACATTCATAAGGGTTGAATGTGGTTATGGATGAACATTCATAAGAGTTGAAAGTGGTTATGGATGAACATTCATAAGGGTTGAAAGTGGTTATGGATGAACATTCATAAGGGTTGAAAGTGGTTATGGATGAACATTCATAAGGGTTGAAAGTGGTTATGGATGAACATTCATAAGGGTTGAATGTGGTTATGGATGAACATTCATAAGAGTTGAATGTGGTTATGGATGAACATTCATAAGAGTTGAAAGTGGTTATGGATGAACATTCATAAGGGTTGAATGTGGTTATGGATGAACATTCATAAGAGTTGAAAGTGGTTATGGATGAACATTCATAAGAGTTGAAAGTGGTTATGGATGAACATTCATAAGGGTTGAATGTGGTTATGGATGAACATTCATAAGGGTTGAAAGTGGTTATGGATGAACATTCATAAGGGTTGAAAGTGGTTATGGATGAACATTCATAAGGGTTGAATGTGGTTATGGATGAACATTCATAAGGGTTGAAAGTGGTTATGGATGAACATTCATAAGGGTTGAAAGTGGTTATGGATGAACATTCATAAGGGTTGAATGTGGTTATGGATGAACATTCATAAGGGTTGAAAGTGGTTATGGATGAACATTCATAAGGGTTGAAAGTGGTTATGGATGAACATTCATAAGGGTTGAAAGTGGTTATGGATGAACATTCATAAGGGTTGAAAGTTGAGGTTATGGATGAACATTCATAAGAGTTGAAAGTGGTTATGGATGAACATTCATAAGGATTGAAAGTGGTTATGGATGAACATTCATAAGGGTTGAAAGTGGTTATGGATGAACATTCATAAGGGTTGAATGTGGTTATGGATGAACATTCATAAGAGTTGAAAGTGGTTATGGATGAACATTCATAAGGGTTGAATGTGGTTATGGATGAACATTCATATGAGTTGAATGTGGTTATGGATGAACATTCATAAGGGTTGAATGTGGTTATGGATGAACATTCATAAGGATTGAAAGTGGTTATGGATGA
>JALDNG010000041.1:10282500-10417500 GCA_024349245.1 Neodontobutis hainanensis | reverse complement strand
GGTTTAGTAATGACTTATTTCTGATAGTCTTGGTGAAGTCCTGGTTTAGTCTTGGGTTTCCTCATGGGTTTAATTCTGGTTTTAGTCTAGATTTAGTCCCTGGTCTACTCTTCAATTAGTTCTATTTTAGTCGTATGTTTAATTCTAGGTTTAAACTGAAGTTTTAGTTAGTATTAGAAGTTTTTGTCTTGGTTTTTATTATAGTCTTGGTTTGTGTTAATCCTGGTTTAGTACAACTATAGCCCTGTAGCACACTACTGCACAAAGTAACTCATTTACTACTAATTTAAACTAAATATAAAACTAAACCTGCCTTGTTACGGCTGTACAGAGTAGTTATTGTTAAAGAATACACCAAATATTAACTAAACACCTGACAAAACTGAATATTTTACAGAACAAAAGGTACATGATGAGTTTGTTGATGCATGCTCGGGACCCTACAAACATCTAACGCCAGGAAGTCCCGGCTAAAAAAGGTGCAGTGTTTTTCTTTCCCCTCAGTCTTGACTGGCAGGCGCTGAAATGTTTTTTCTCTCAGAACAAAAACAAAAGGAGACTGGATTGTAAGCATCCTCTCCTCGTGTCCTCCTCGTGTCGTTTCCTCTCTCCTCGTTGGAAAGCGTAGGCGCGGATCGATCGCCTCGCCCTTAAACCACGGTGCTGACAGACGGGTCCGACAGGTTGAGTTGGCCCGTGATGTCAGTGGGTGGGAATTGCTGCAGAAGAGACGACAAATACAGAAGGGACATGGAAGTAGACAGTTATTTCTGAACATGAAGAGGATTTGGAAAAACCTTAATGCGGCTAGTTAAAGGGACAGTCTGTTTTTTTAAGTGGGGTAGTTTGGGAGACGCAGATCAAAGTAACACCGTTGTGCAAAATGTTGTGTCTACGATTGAAGAGAATGGAACACATTACTGTTTTCAGTAAATTATTGTCCCCTCAAACTTTGTTTATCTTGGAAGTAGACTTTTAAATGATTTTATTTCAGATGTTTTAAAGCGAAATCACCTTCAGAACTATTTCCACTGGGTTTGTTCAAAGACAACAGCATGTCCCTGCAGGGCTACCATAGCTGTTCCTGGGAGTGTAAACTGTGAAGTGTGATCTACATTTTCAAGATATCACCAAAAGGCCGAAAACTACAAAACCTACCTTTATTACTGAACTTATAATTATATTAAAGGATTAGGTTTATATAGCGCTTTTCCGGGTTCATTATTAATTCACTCCACAGTCACACACTGGTGGTGGTAAACTACTTTTATAGCTACACCTACAGTGTTTGCCTATTGGAAACGTTCTGTTAAGTCTGTCCTCGCTGGTCAGTTGTTGGTCAGGAACAACCACTGGGTTGAATGGAGCGTTTAATGTATATTTTTTTCAGGATAGACAGACTGTTATTTAGATTCTGAATGTCATGGATATATTTAAATGTCTAACTGGTATCAAAGGTCATGGTCTGTAAATGTAAAAGTGAAAGTTTAATTAAAGATGTGTTTGATATTGTGTGATTAAGCTACAGCATTCTTTCATTCTTTTAATCTTTTGGAGCCGCTTCGTTTTGGCGTCGTCAGGTCAAGTCAGGACAGAGCCTAAAGCGACACTGTACGGTCAGAGAGGTGTTACCATGGTAACGCACAGGTACTGCATGATCCTGTTGCAGAACAAAGAGAACGAGATGGACTTGTGCTTTGCATCATAAAAAACCTATTATTATTATTATTTTACCTTCAGTTTTTCAGTTAAAATACTTCTTTAAGACATATTTTGTTTTTGTATTGCTGGAGTATACCGGTCTTTAGTGCGGTATTTTGCCTCTAGTTACTTTAAATCGTTGCTGCCTTCACAAGCAGCTGTTGCAGACGTACAAAATATTTTTACTAGTTTTTATTAACAGCAGTTACACTTTTTTTTTACGTGTCTCTTACATTTACATTTACATTTATTCACTTAGCTGACGCTTTTATCCAAAGCGACTTACATGGTCCTACAGTAATTACCAGTGTTACAGCCACTGGAGGCAAGGTGGGTTAAGTGTCTTGCCCAAGGACACAACGACAGTATGAACTGTGGGGAGAGTGGGAATCGAACCAACTACCTTCGGGTTGAAAAAACGACTGCTCTACCCACTGAGCTACTGCCGCCCACACATCAGCTCTTGCTGATGTGTGGTGTCTGCTTCTCTAAAAATGGTATTGTTATGATCAATATTTAACCCACTTCAAAACTGGACTATCCCTTTAACACCTTTACCATCCAGGTAACCTACACTTGATTTTTATAGACACTTCAAAGCAGAAAGATGGCCTAACCCCTCTCAGACAGACCATTCCTCAGCCTCAGTTTCAGAGGTCTGAGCTGAGGTGGGTTAGACTGGAGCCGACATAAGCTTTTGCAGCACTTTGGAATCAGCCATCACTCCTCCGCCAGCGTCCGGCCTTTACATAAGTGTGCGTTTAATATCCTGCCAAAGGGTGAAGCGGACAGTTCATTTGTCTCTTTATGCAGGTCTAATTTTAGCCCTCGCTGGGGAGAAGAGCGCAAATTTTGTGTCTGATTTCAAAGTGCTGCCGGAGTCTTGCATCCGGCCCATGTTCTAGTTTTATAAAGCAGTTGCATGGTGGGCGTCCATTGTACCGAGTGGGCACATCAAGATCCCACATCCGTGCAGCCAGGTGCTTAGTTTCTATGGTAACCCAGTTTTTATATGTCTGTAGAGTGTGTGGACTGTTGGCATTAAGCCATACTCCGACAGTGTAATCCTGTTATTAATCCTATTTATCTTTATGTGCAGCGTGTTGGTCGTGTTTATTCACCGCCGCAACATATTTCCGAGATGCCAATTAGAATGTGTGAGTGATGTTAATTTGTTGAAGATTATGCAAGTGCTTAGTCCTTGTTCATTTTTACATAAGAGATTAAACCCAGTCACCAAATAAATATTGCCATAGCTTCTACAAATGAGCATTCTACACCTGAGTGTTTCAATGTCATCACTGCTGGGGATTTTGTTAAATGTTCATCGAAATAAATCTTGCTTATGTTTCTTCTGTGGCTCTTCATATGTTTGTTTTATCGGCTATTAAGAAACTAGCTGTACATAAGAAGTGTATTTGTGCTTCTGTCCTTGTCTCTCTTTGCCACTAGCTGTTTATTGAACTGCACTTTTGTTGTTCAACCACACTGATCCTACACATTTCTAATTTACTCTCAGTTCCTGCTGTAATGTGGTCTTTGACGCATCACAACCCTAAAGCACTTTAGTTGAAGATGTTTGATTGTTCAGAGGCACTGACTAACGGAAAAGCACATAGGACCAGCTAGAGTTAGCATAAAACTAGAGTAATCCAGACCAGCTAGAATAGCACTACTGCATATATACAGTTTAGTCGGACTGGAGTTGGACTAGTCCTCCACAGTTTCCTGCACAGGAGAAGTATAAAAATAAAAAAAGGTTTGAACTAACAAAAAGACTGGTAAGTTATTTTAAATAGCTGGCTAGCTTGTTTGCTGGTGGTTATGTCTCTGATCGAATGTACAAAGGTCAGCCTGTGAATGTAAACTCGACCCAGGACAACGCACATACTATATGTCTACAAATAGGTTTTTGCAGCACTACAATGGTTCAAACGATATTTCTCAATGGCAAGAGTTATTTTGGTGACTGCGAAATAGTTTGAAATTTTAAACTAAAACATTAAAGAATATTGCCTCAGCAATAATCTGACTTTCATAATTAAAACGAGATCTAGTGCCTCTTGTTTGAAGCCAGTACTATTCAAGCAAATATGATGCAGCTGCCATGCTTCTGATGAGCTCACATCCGGACTGTAACTATCTCACTCTAGCCTTCAGAGAGGATGTGGCCCATCTACTTGTCCGCAGAGTTGCATCAAAGTATGGCTTACAACCCCATAAGGTCCCCTCAAGTCTCGAAGCTTGAGAGCCCGATAACAGCGCACCCTGGAGACACTTTCTGTACCACAGGTCTATAAGCGTACTCTTATCTTAACACATGACACAGGTTTGTACATATGCTCTACAGTCTACGTCTACGACAGGGACAGTCATGCTTGCAGAGTTAGAGAGGAGCAGTGTGGCATGTGAGTGAGGGACACTGACACTTAATCCATTCATATCCATTAATAATAAAAGAAGAACATTTATAGAAACTTAAAATAATGGTCGAAGACTGGCGATGGCACTTAGAGCGTCTTGAATTGAGTAAGTCTAAAAATCCTGTTTTCCAAGAGGAGGCTTTTGTTTGCACTAAATACAGGCATTAGGTGATCTTGTCTTCTTTAAATTGAGAAACCTCCAGAGAAGTCGACACAGCCGTTAAAAAAGATGGTTAACACAAGAGAAAAGGAAGATTTAAATAAAAACACATACAGAAAACATTTGTGGCCTGTTAGCTTAGCTGCTAAAGGCTATACCTCCCGTGAACAACACAGTCAGAACCCACGGTTAGTTCAGGAAGCCTCGGTGAAGGAGCTGTAGCTGATTTTTTTTTAGAAACTAGATTGTGCCCAGGCAGCTGGGCCCGGATCAGTGCGGCCCAGTGCTTTTTGAGAGCACAGGCAGCTTGTGGAGCCTTTCAAAGTGCAGCAAGCGAGGCTTTTCAACTGGAGTGTAAAGAATCTGACAAACCTGACACTCTCATTGTGCTGCAACAAAGACGAAGTGAATAAGGACAGAGCTTTGAGAAACACCTTGTGTTTTGTCGCAGCGCAGTGAGAGGGACAGGCTTTACAGTTTGTGGTCCGAGAATGGCAGATTGCAGGTTGTCCACTGGACCCTGGAAGATGCATGCACATTTCTGACAACCTGTTTTCATTCCCAAGACGTAACATAAGCATATTGGGTTATCTCATCCTTCACTGATGCTGAAGGTGCATTTGAAGTCCGAGTATGAAAGATACATACGGTTCCCCTTATATCTAACCTGCACAGCTCCAGTATAAGCCTCACTGTTAAATGAAAATTACTTAAGTGAAAAATGTCATTCATGAAGCTACTTATGCCCTACATTCACCGATGTTTACTTAAAGCAGCACTGCGTAACTTTTAGCTAGTAGCAACGTGTAACTTTATTATTGTATTGATTTAATGGTTGTTATCTCACTGACAGTGCCCCACAGCTGGACACAGACCTCCAGTATAAATGACACTGATAATTCCTGTCTCCGGGACACGTAGACATGACGTGAGTGACAGAACAGCAGAACCAGGCCAGTACCCAGGACCCTAGCAGAGTTGTATTTGTACAAAATCACTAAAATGACTCAGGAGACATGTTTTTTTCTTGTTGGTTTGGATAGTTTCCTCTTGAAAACAAACATGTAACAACACTGAGAGTTTGTAGAGAGCTCTGTGCCCCCTACTGGACAAAAGTTACACAGTGTCGCTTTAACTGAAAAAAGTTCTTCAAAGAGTTCAAACAGAGTTAAGCACTCGTACACACACCTCAGCCCAAAAAATACAGTTTTATAATATTATCAAACTTACATTAAAGCCAAATATGAAATTAAAGGATTGTACCACAATATTATAATTTTTTTTATTTTCCAAGCACCTTCAGTGAGCTCCTGTCTTATGTCCATATTTGGGCTTTGGCAGGGTGTTCCTTATGAGGATGCACTTTAAATGAGGATGGGGCGACACAGAGTTTAGTGTGTGGCTGAGAAGAATCACGCTGTCACAGAACGCTCCATAAATCCCACGCAGCGCCTTCTTAGAGATTCTCTTACAAAGAACGTTTATGAAGCTTTTTACAAAATCATTCACGAATGAGGCCTAATGTTTTAGTCACTTAGCCCAGGCTTCAGGAAACAACTTTTATTTAAGACGCATTGTAGCCTACATATTGAGCTGCTGCCTGATAAAAGCCTGTGTGACATTAGACAAATCTCTTTTTTAAAGTGTTAATTATGTTGGTGTGATATGGGCTCTTATAACACTATACCATGTTTTGCATCTTGTTGTCCTCTGTCAAGTCTGTTTTTGATGGTAGTGTTGCTTAAATAGTCATGTCTTGTCCAGATCCTTTTCCTGCCTCAGAAGAAAAAGCTTCTTCCTACCCCACTTTGTCAAGCAACTGTTGCATAACACAACGCCCTGTGGATAACCTGGTGTCAGTATTAAATTATACAGGGTTTCCATCAGCATCAGTAGAAGGCATGCTTGGCCAAATGACCAAGCGCCACCATATTAGGCCTTGGGGATGATAACGGATTGGTTTAGAGCACAAGGACACTGAAAAATAAACAAAGATTATGACAAACCAAATATGACAAAGTAAAAACAGATCAATTCAAATCCATGAGTGTAATCCTGGAAAAGATATGTTTGAAAAATAACAACACATTAGTTTTTGTCATTGGAAGACTGGACACCATCATAATCTTTACCTTGGAATGGAGTAAAGGAAAGACAAAACCAGAAGCGCATGCAAACCAAAAAGCAGAATATACCACAGGATTGGAAGTGCAAAATAACAATGGAGATACATTACAAAGGAAGAATCGAGCGTTCAAAACTGACGGGACAACAACACAAACATATATATACAGACTGTACACGCTTCGGGTACTGTTCACACATCACAACACCACCATTTGGGACACAATCGCCAGAAATCCACGTCCAAACCAGCGCCAGGGAGGAAGAGAAGCCCAAGACAAACACCACTGCTTGCAGACTGCTTGCGTATATTGTCCCCCTTCCTCAAGGAGAAAACCCCCCCAAAAAAACATCCCCCAAATTTGTTGTGGCCTGACCTGACCTGCACTGGCACCCTCCAGTCTTTAGGAGGCGCTAAAGATGCTAAATGGTAATGGCTGGTAGGTCGATGGTGAGCGGACAGACAAGTGGCAGAGGTCGCCGAGCCGTGAGGAAATGGTGAACGATGACAGTCTTGTCGCGGGTTGGACTATGGTCATGTGATCAGAAAAAGGACAGCCGAGACAGAGAGATAGGAGAGGACAGGAAGTATGTTGCTTCTTTGTCTCCTTACCGTGTCTTTGGAGGACCTACGTCTCTTGATGCTGGACGCCAGGGTGGTACTGATGGACCTAAAAGACGCTTTCTTTTTGGGGTCGGGTTCTGCTCTACCACTTTTTCTATCCTAAAATAAATATATGTACAAACATTATTCATGATCTCTGGCTCGCTCAATGTCTCTCAATGTCCCAACATCAACACCACCAACAACGACATATTCAATGACCGTATGGATTTGACTAAAAGGTGGGAGGGTCAGAAGACCACAGCATTTGAAAATGTTAAAATGCGGAGCAAAGCGAGAGGGAGAAAGAAAGGGATACAGCCTTGTTAGATGTTTCTTAGACGCCAACCTGGTCTCCCAAAAATCCTGCAGCTACATAACGTTTCTGCAAATCGTAGATATAAGGAGTAGTTATTTTCCTGTGGTAGAATACTAACATCTGAAACACAAGATTTTTCTTTTGACGAGAGAAGTCAAGGTGGGGGAATAAATAATAATAACTAACTTTAGCAAGATTTTAGGTTTCGGGTAAATAAAAGTGCTGTTGAAGGGGCTAAATGTAAATCTGACGGCAGTAAGTCAGAATTAACAGAGCAGATCTCGTAGTCACAGTCATTTCAAACAAACGGGGATATGTTCTAATAAAGGTGTTTATACATCTTTACCAAATTAAAGGTGTGCTTTTTTTAAGCACTTCCAATGTCAAATCAACACTTTATAACTGTGGTAAATATTTATAAGAACTTGTGCTTCCATGTAACCGAAAGAGTAAGAGCTAGGGTTCATACAATTTACACACTTTTTAAAGAACTTTCAAGTTTTAATCTATACTTCTGGAAGCTTTTAGCTGTAGCACTTCTTTGTCTTGTTTATACATTACCTCTGGGATGCCATCAAGAGTTTAATTTCTAAGCGCTAAAACATATTTTAAAATAATCAAGAGAATTTTTAAAGCAGCACCACGTAACCTTCGGCCAGCAGGGGGCGCAAATCCCTCAGTGGCACAATATTTGTTTACAAGAGGAGACTGTCCAAGCCTGCAAGTTTGGAAAAAAACTGTGTGTGTATTTTGTACAAGTAGGACTCTGCTGGGGAGTTGGCCTATTTTCTTTATTATTAGCGTTGTGTGGTAGAGCCTCATTTACATGATCGCTCATGATATGTCCCCATCCCGGGACAGGAAAGTTATTTTGGAGGTCTCTGTCCACCTGAGGGTACTGTATCAGTGCTACTTTAAGTCAGTTGGATTATATTATACATATAGTCACTTTAAAAAAATCCTGTCCATATGCTACATACTCCTTTTCTTTAAAACATTAATACCCCATATAGCAGTGATTTGCAGAAACGTCAAAAAGATACATGAAATTTGAGGGACCAGGTCGGGGCATTAGTCTGTTCTGTTTTCACAATTTCACACTTGGACTGCACAAGATGGCAGAGCTGTTCGCTAGGAATGCATTGAAATGAGTGATGGCTATAAAGATGTCAGTGGGTGTTAAATAATCTGCCTCGACACTCGCTAAAAATCCTTGTTTCAACACACAAGCTTGACAAAAAATATGACTAGGATGAAGCATTTTCAAGCAAATATAACCTGTCTTTGTTCAGTATGTGAGCCAATTGTTGCCCTTCCTCATTCCATCAAAGCCCACACTCTGCTCAGTAACTGGGTGTTGTGTGCAAAATAACTCGTATTAAGGTATTCTTACATCCTGAGTCTCTAGAGAGGAAGAGGGCTGCATAGGGGGAAGAAAAGAAAAAAATAAAATAAATGTCCATCCACTTGCTGTTAAATCGTTATTACTTTAATTAAATAAGAGCCTTAAAAGCTAAAGCCAAAAAGAAAAAGAAAAGTAGAAGAATAAATGAACTAGCAAAGCAAACATTCACATTCAAAGCCAGGCAGGTATAAAAAGTCCAGAAGCCACTAAAGTGCATTCAAAGAGGGAAAACGACCACAAAAAAGGTAATTAAAGCCCATTGAAAGTCATTATACCGTTCAAAGTGGTATAATGGAAATTCACCCCACACAAGGGAATGGGATGACAATGGGAAAAGAAAGAAGAGATGAAATAAAGTCATGTTTCTGGTTGTGAATAAAAAAATGAAAATTAAATGGTGCTACTTTTAAACAATTAAAGTGTCTGTGTGGAACATTTAGAAAACTTTATGAATAAAAATACTACTGCTTTAGTGGTAAGTGTTGAATTAAAACCTAAGACATTGGTCCTCTAAATGTTGTATGAGTACTTTTCATAACTTTTGTTTTTAGATTTCAATTTAAAACAAAAAAACAACAAATATATCCTTTTGTTCTTGGACTACTATCTTAAATATTATTGACGTTTAACCTTTAGTCCTGGTTTAAATTTTTTTTAAGCAATTTAAAAGCACTTAATAGATGTGTCTTTCTATTAAGTGATGTTTTTTCCTGTTGATAAGTGAAAAGTAAATGAATATTCTTAGGAATACATATGTTAGCTGTACAATAACTGCACCTCACTTACACTTCTCTGTATTTGACGACGTATTGTAAATGATGTAGAGTACGCTGTACTTGGAGAAACTAATATCTTATGAGCTGGTACTTATTGTGAAATGTTCGAACATCATTGGCCTAAGACACAGGTAAATCTATATTACATCTGTTTTTTAAATAATATAGTATATAGTGGAGAAGCTTTTCTAGAGACGCCAGTGGCCACATTAGGAATCAGCTCAACTTTGGATTATACGAACAATTACGAACAATGTTTTTAATGTTTTTCAATAGAAAGCTGTCCAATACACTGCATTATGTTATCGTTTGTATTTGGTAAAACCCTCTCTGTGCTTGGTCTAACTGTTCCACACAGAGGCTTTAAAGATGTGGATGAGCGATGGTTGGGGGGGGTAGGAGGGCAGTGTGGTGTGAATTTCAACATGCCAAAACGTCCCATGGATGGAGGGGTCAAAAAAGGGAGGGATCAACATATAATATTATTATTCATAATGATAGTCATAAAAACACAAAACAAAGACAAATCAGTCCTGGCCCCGTAATGCATCCTTTTTCATCAGGTCACATGACTAGGCTCTTACTGTGCGGACCACCCATCACCCCTCGGCCTGTTCCCTCAGCAGGAGTGATGGGTGCACAGCGCTTTAGCTCAGAAAATAAATGAATTGAGTTTTCCTGTTGGAAGATGACAGCTCATGTTAATAAAGCCAAAAAGAACAAGTGGTGCCTTCAAATAAAACAGTGAGTAAAAATCAATGCCCAAGTGACATCTCTTCTTCTTTGCTTTAAGCTCCTGATGAATAGCTGCTTTTGCACCATAGGCAGAAGTAGAAATGGTGGACCTTTAGACCCATGTAAACCTGCTATGGCCTCAGGGAGCTGTGGAAGTCAGCAGACTGTTTATGGAACCAGAAGCAATACTGTGCAATATTGACGGAGGGCTCGTACAGGAGGTCCTAACCAGAGGTGCCGGCATTGGAACACCTTACTATCCCCTTGGAGGAGGTGTCTAGGGAGCTGCTTAGACTGCTGTCCAAAAGCCCAACCCAGAGAAGCGACAGTAATGAAAAAAAAAAAGACCAGAAATGTTCAGAAATCTATGTTAGCTATAAAATAAGTAGCTAGTGATGCTAAAAACCAGTGAAGTACAGTGGTGTGTTGGGTTCAGAATGATCCGACCCACAGCTCAAGCAGAAGAGTCATTAGTGTAATGATTTCAGCTACTTAAACATAAACCTTTAAAGTAGTTAGTGACAGAGCATGTTATATTAATAATAGGGGTTTATTAAGTCGTTTTTGTCTCACTCTTTGTGATGTATTTTAAATTGGAGTCAGGCTTCTTCCACATGCAGCTGTTTCCTGGTCCACTACTCTACTACTGTCTACGGTTTGCACAGTCTGCACCATGCAGGGCATGCTGGGCCGTTGTTCGACAGCTGTCTGTTTCTATCAGAAACAGCCCGCCGCAGTGCATCATCATTAAAAAACTATCACCGTCAGGTCAAGGGACACCTCGTCCCAAAGTGACACCAGCCCCACATTGGTCCAGACGGTGCACTTCTGAGTAACATCTGTTCAAACAGCTGCAAAATGTGTAGCCTTTTTGGGATGTAAAGAGCATCAACACTTGGTTAAACCATCATCTCAGGCTTCTGCAAAAAAAGAACTGCGATGTTTTCTGTCAAAACAAGATCGCAGTGAGACTCCTCTGAGCAGGCTTGTTTATTACCATATCAGAAACATTCACATCTCCTGGAGCTCAGATCCAGAGCTCTTCTCATTTTCTGACACAAACTCGTCTAGAAATCCCAGTTGTGAAAGTCAGACTGCCAGTCAAAGGCATGTTACGGTTACTGCTGTTCCTGCCAACCAGTCCCCAATAAGAGAAGAAGGTAGAAAACAAATCTAATTTAAAAGAACCACAACTCTAATAAATGGACCATGTACAGTATTTAATTGGATACTCCATATAGTGTCAATCATAAACAGGATAAAGGAAATAAGAACTTTGCCAATTCAGTCTGTGGCATCATTCCTGCACGGCCCAACATAAACCTCTTTTAGAGCCAGCTTGTAAACTATGTTAGTCAAAAGTGCACCGCCTCTTACTGCTTCTTTGCATTAAACACTGACCTGACGCAGTAAAAGCACATATATACAAGCAGTCAAATGCTGAGCTAAGGAAGGAGGAGGCCACATAAACTGTGAACCTTGATGGTGATGTTATGACGAGTTTTTGCCTCAAATGACAGGGCTGCCATTTGAAATCTGCACCAATGAGATCAAGTGGCTAATCCAATCAGTGCACCCAAACAGTGTGAGTAATATCCAGAAGAACATGCATGCAGCATGTTGTGTGAGCCCCCATTACAGCGGTTAAAGTCGCAGCAGTGAAGATTGGATGTTGTTTTAGCTGGAGGCCCACAGCGGTGGACGATTAACTGCCATCTTTGTTCGGCGGTGCAGAAAAATCAAAGTAATCCCAGCTGACATGGATCTAAAGCTTGTCTATGTAAGTTTAGTGTGTCCCACTCCTTTCTAAGCACCCTGCGCCCCAGGCAGGCCATACGGGACACTCACGACATTGCACAAGTGGTCCGGTTGGAGCAGACACGACTGGCTGACAGGCATTTGAGACTGTGATCATATACTGTACCTTCCTCCGGCACATGAGCACCGTGTGTCTGGCATTTAAACGGTTAACCCCTGAAACTCCTGTCTAACCGATCAGGAGTCAAACCATCACAACAGAACAGTCCCGGGGGGTCCTCCATTGTTGCACACTTAGTTTCACAAAGTAAATTGTGTTCTCCAGTGGCAAGAAGCTCACACAAACCCTGAAGTTCAGTTCAATCAGATCACAAATAACCTTTTATTTAGTGCAGCCAAAAAGAGTTATTTTGAGTCGTCATCCAAATATCAATCTGGAATCCAGCCTCAAAGGGTTACAGGTGTACCTTTTGTGTTTGTCTTACCCCAAAAAAGGGACTTTTTCAAAATATGATGTGCCATGTAAATGCAGACTATGTCTTTCATTTATGAAGGACATAGATGTCTTATGTCTTTTATTTTACATATGTGGCTGTCTCTAAGCGTTAGCCCTGCGACTAACTGGCCACTGTCCTGGGTGTACCTCGTTTCAAGCCCAAAGCTGATGGGATAGGCTCCAGTCACGTGCGACAGCACTAAGTGGAAGAAAATGAATGAATAATCTGACCATAGAGCTATGTTCTTTATTATAAAAAAAAAATACTTTTTGGGTTTAAAGATGGCTGCTTACCTTATGTTGTGTTAGCTTTACCATACTTCCTGATGACATAGATCGCCCACTAACACATGTTCATGTTGAGAAAGCATGTTTACAAGAGGGGCTTTTGTTCAAATGGCAGAACAGCCCCTTAGATATGACTGAGCATAATTGAAAAATTGCGCTTGTAATTTGCTTGAACTGAACCATATAATTGACATTTTGAAGCAGCTGATGAGTCTGAAGCCTCTGGCATGCAGTTTGTGCGTGGATAATAATTCTGCAGTGTTTTACTGCTGTCGATTGGAGAGTCACTGTTGTGTAATTAGACAGGGCATTGATTTCATCATTTTATGCTCTATTTGTTCTGTACATCAGTCCACGATGTTGTTGTTGGTGTCATGCCTGACCAAAGCTCATGGCTCATTATCTTCCACATCATCTGACCTTATGAAGACCATACAGCAAGCCATGGACATGAATGTCAACAACTGTCCATCATTTATTTGAATTGTATTCCTATGGGGGTATATACAATACTGCTATTAATTACATACTAAAGAGGGGGTCCTGGCTGCCGCTTGGCTTCCAGAGGCCTCTTTACTGTCCTGTGGAACATGCAAGAATCAATGTTGGCCTCTGGAGGACTTTTGTGACCTCCAAAATGACTGATGGCTTGACCATAGAGGGTTTAAATATTTTCCAAAAGTTATATATATTATATTATTATATAATAATACAATATTATATAATTAGAAAAGATAAAAGATAAAAAAAATACCAAACCAACAACAAAACTCTTTAAAAAAGACCAGAATGATCCAGAGAAAAAAGGCAAATGCTAACTGATTCGAACTAATGTTAACAATTTGCAAGGGTCAACTAAAATTAGAAAGGTTAGCTGATAGAGAACTCATGACCAAACAGGTTAGCAACAATTTTAGCGTTCGCAAATCGACTTTGAGTGAGCACTTGGAGTCTCTACCTGCAAGTTCTTCCTCCAGACGTTGACGGCCGCAAAGGCTAGCTGCATCTGCTTCCTGCGAGCGTCTTTATGTCGCTTATAGGCGATTTCAATAAAGATGAGGAAGATCCCTGCCGCAATACCACCAGCAACCAGCATGAAGACGCCTGTAGTGGGGGGGAGAAAATGACACGGAGAAGGACAACGCAAACAAAATAGGTTAGATAATTCATAAAACTAGCGCTGCCGTCGAGCACAGATGTTCAGGCATGCTCTCCGGCTGCCCCATCTTTTTCTACCAGCTGCTACTGACGACCGTGACACCGAATAACTACCACTAAAACCGCACGGACCCACAGCACTATACAAGATACTAAACACTAGACAAAAACAACAACTTTTTTTTTTTTTTTGTAAAGGTATTGGACAAAAAAGAGCTACAGTAACTTACCACTGCAGTTTTTGTCCAATCACTTTTTTAACGGTTTGCCTATCTACGCTCTATGGACCATACCTGCCATGTTCTCAAAGGTGAGTGTGGCTGGGGCATTGCTCCTTGAGTCACACTCCTGGTATCTCACCCAGGTTTTATCTAGGTCCTCCATGAAGCCGTTCTCATGAGAACTGCAAGGGGCGGATGGGAAAAAAGGTGACACAGTTAATAGATGTGGCAGAAAAGGAAACACTTCCCCGAGTGAATGACACATAGATAGCTGATGTGTGGAAGCACATATACATAGCGGACTGGTTGACAGACATAGTGACAGACTGACAGACAGAGGCAGGAGAGGGGAGATACACAGAGAAGATGCTGACATAAAGGCGATGTACTGAAAGCAGAGGCAGGACATAGTCACTTTTTATCAAGTCTCCAGCAAATCTCCCGTCAGGGCTTTACACTGTCAAGTAAGATTTATTACTGAAGCCACCACGTCGACTGCTTTTCTACTGAGGCCAGTTTTGGCTTTTTTGCTGTTTTCTGGCAGCAAGAAATAGTTCCTCGGTGAAAAAACAAACAAAACTGTTTAATATTGTTTCGTTTGGCACAACATTTAAAGCAGCACTGTGTAACTTTTAGTCACTAGACGGCGCAGCAGAATATTTGTTTACCACGGGGGACTGTCCAAACCGGTAAGTATTTAGGAAAAAAACAAAAAACATGTTTTCGGAAAGAGTAGGTCATTTAAGTGTATTTCATACAAATAAGACTCTGTTAGGGTTCTGTGTATCGCCCTGTTTTGTTTATTACATGCGCTGTGTGGTAGTCATGTAATCTCTTGAGATGTGTCCTTGTCCCGGGACAGGAAAGTTCAGGAGGTCCCTGTCTAGCTGAGGGTACTCTGTCAGTGAGATGGACATGATTCGATCAATCTCATGTCTAAGAACCATCAACATGATTTTGAGAATATATTTTTTTTGGCTAAAGGTTAAGCGGTGCTACTTTAATTGCTATGAAAGTCTTGTTTTAGTGGCATTTGTGCCTTCTACTCACAGGCAGGTTAAAACTGTGGTAAAGAATGTCTGTGGATAACTGCGTGCTGACTGTGGAGAGGGGCTTTCAGTGTTAAACAATGTGCTGTGGTGTCTATGGCCCCATGTTTTTGTGTTTCCTGAATGCTCGGTACATTTATAATTTCATTTTACTTTTATGATGGATATAATGGTCAAAATGCAATATTTCTAAAAACACAATAACAATTTACAAAAGATTTTTTGTAAAATATTATTGTTATGAATAATGTGTGTTTTGTAAAATGTGTGAGTTTAAGAAATGTTGTATTTGACCATCAGGGCCACCACAAAATGAACAATCACATAAAGATACTGATATAGGGGAACTCTTCTAACTGTCAAGTCCATGCCTCTGGCTGTATGGTTATAACCATGAAATTATACTGATAATAAACAAAATAAATCATACGAGTAATGCAGCTTCGGCTGGGACAGACCTGAGAATAGCCAGGGACACATTCTGTTTCCAGGGGCTGTCCTTGCGCATGCCTATGCCAAAGCCCGAACGGAAAAACAGCTCTCCCGTGGTCACCAGGTCGCACTTCTGCGAAGCTTCAAACTCCAGCACCGCAGAGTCCCAGATGAAGGCATGCAGCTTGCTGTGGGGGGGCAGGGAGGGGGCAGGGGGCAGAGGGGAGGGGGAGGAGGGGTTACGGTGCAACAGTACAATGATTTACAAACACATTCACGGCTTCAGCACGCTCTCTCTCGCCCACCACATGCTGTGTGTCGGTCAGCGTTTACCAGCATCTCTATGGTTGCTATGGCCCAAAAGAAATCCAACCAGAGCCAGATGGGTGAGGGCGCGTCCCCCATGGGTCCCCCATCCAACGTCTGGGTACGACCTGAAAAAGTGCGCTCCTGGACTCATTGTTAGCTCATCCTCTGATTGGTCCTGTCCCTGTGATGGGCGATGGTCCGGGACCACTGAGTCACTGCAGTACGAGACTAGCCACTCTGTGGTCCAAGCCCATGTCCCGCACTATTCTAACCCTCTCTGAGGTGCAGCCTGGCGACGGGCTGACCTCGGCCCGGTCCACACTCACTTGTCTCGTACGGCCTGGATGGCCTCGGCAGCGCTCTCGTAGTTGTGCTTCTCCATGTGGCGGTACATGGTACTCAGCTCCACCTGCCGCCGGAAGTAGATGTCCACAGAGCTCTGCTTCACTGTGGCATAGATGAACTTGTCCGATGGGTTTCTCAGCTACAAGACACACACATATTTAATTACCATCACTGTGCTTCCACAAAAGTTCAGAATATGGTTTCCCAGAGACTTTCCTCAATAATAATACAACCAATTAGACCAGCTTTTACACCTGAAGAATGTGTTTCTTCAGTGATCTCATAATTTTGAATTTGAAGTTAATTTGTGCTGCCATAAATATTAAACCCCGTTGTTTGAACTACGTGTCGCACCCTTGGGTCGTTGATGCCGGTGATGCGCTCCTCAGGCCGGTCCAACACCAGGAAGGCAGCCAGGTTGGCAGTGTAAGAGGCCACAATGATCATAGCAAAACCTGCCCACACCATTCCAAGGATTCTCGCTGAAAAGCTTCTTGGGGCACCTACACAGTTAATACATTTGTATTAAAAAACTGAAAATTCACATGGGTTCCTCAGGTTCGCAGCCCTAGGATGGACCCTATATTCACAGACTTATTTGAAAAAGAAGTTAGCTCTTCACACACTTTCCACCTGTGTAAAGATCAAACCAACGAGATTATAAACTCCAGCGGCCGTTGACTCCTCAGTAACTCATTAAAAAAGCTCAAAGTCAGACGTTTGTACCTTCTCCTATACCGGAGTTCAGCAGCACTCCCCAGGAGAACCACATGGCAGACGACAAAGTGAGGGCATCTTCCTCTTCCTCTTCACTGTTTACTTTAAATCTTCCAAATGGGCTACAGTCGGGAAGGTTGTAAAGAAAGACTGAGTGAGACACAATAATGATGATAATGCAGTGTAGGGAACTTCTAACACGCCCGGGAGGGAAGGGCAACTGAACATGAGCGAGCGAAGCCAAAAGAGACACACACAGCAGTATCCACACTAATGCGTTTTTTGTTTAAAGTCAGAATGAAAATGAAAGAATGAAAACACAAATAAACTCCTCTCTGTCTTGATTAGTGTTATTCCTAATTAATCATGTGATTCCTTTCGGTCCGTCCACACATTTTAAAATTATATTAAAATAGTATATTGAAGACTGTATGAATTCCAGATGAACTTGTACTTTTTGTGCCAGAAAAAAATATTTCAGGGAGACAATAGGGTTAAAGTTAAGACACTTAAGAGGTCGTCTCTCTTTATTTAACTCAATCTTCTTCTTCTGCTGGACTTCAGTACCTCTCATGCTGGGTGTTGTTTACCATTTGCTGTCAGAGCTGTATATATAAACTATGTTTTGTTGCTTTGCAATGTGCATGCTAATCTAACTTTAAATGTCTTGTCTTTGATGAAGAAGCACAGGTCCTAAAATAATCCTTGCCTCCCTGGCTCTTCCTGTAAGTCCCCATAACATCCATTGACCTTTAGCATGCAGCCATTAGCTGTTGGAACAAATAAATGTTCCTTAAACTTGAGCATTTAATTATCCAGCCACTTCCTAATGTGCTCAACACACTCACTGGCAGCACACCTGCCTACAGAATTTACAGTTTTTCCACAAAATAACTGATTATATTGCAATCATTCACACTTTGCACTAACCTATTCCAAATGTGATTCTGAAATATTGCAACTGAAAGTGAAATGAAGGGCAATATAAAAAGTCTGTTTATTACTTTTTAATTGTGTTAAAGAGTGGACAGAGAAAAACAATCTGGTGCCCATGGAAACCAGTTTACTCTAGATCAGTCAATAAGTCTTAGCCTTGTGACAATGTAGGGGTATTATTTATATAACAATGGTTTGGATAAAGACGATTCTATAATGGAAACACATTTGTGTGGAAATAGCCCAAGACAAAAGCAAATCCGACAGACATAAAGGTGCAAAGGGACAGAGCGGTGGGATGGTTTGTACCAATCTTCCCCTGGGTTTCCTTCGGGTCCTACAGAGGGAAGATCTCAGAGTGAGACACACACTAACAGACGGACACAGTCCTCTTGTACCTGAACCGGTCTAGTAGGTAAAGCATCACCGCCACCACATGCACCGACAGACCCACCAACAGCCACAGCGTGCTCTGGAACGGCTGCATGAACGAGTCCAGCGTACTGCGAGGGATTTCCTGCAAATACACCACAACTTATTACACGTCCGTGCAGGAGAGGTTTTGAGACTGTAAACCAGCAAATAAGAATAATATCAAGGGGCAAAATGTTCAATTAATTGCTCTGGGTATGAAATTGAAAATAAAATAAAATGGCCCTCTGGGAGGTAAAATCCAGTCAAACCCAGTTCCAGTCCAGGTTAGACACCTTTAAACCCACCCAAATCCACCAATAACCAGTTTAAAGCTACGTGTTAGCAGCTAAGACCCTAGCAGCTTAGCTTAACTTCTGTTGCCAAATGTGCACACAGCTTAAACAAGGGTCTTCTCCATCAACAAGTGGTTTCTTGTTCATTTAGACTCGTAGGTTTCTCCAATTACCCACAGATTATAGATACAAAGCCTTACCTTGATTGGAAAAATAATGTACTTTTTGCTTTTTATTTGCATCTACTCTGTTAAGGATTGACTAAAAATATTCATCTAAATGTGTTGATTGACTGATTTTTTTGAATGATTTGAAATCCTCTTCCGGTGGTGACTCTTTGAAGTTGAAAGAGCATGCACCTGATTTTAATTACAGCAATATCCTAAACACCTGTGAGTGAGCGATTATAACATAAACGGTGGAAAGGGAGTATGTGACTTAGATTTCACGGCATGTTTGTTCCCTGAGGAGATGCTGCATATTAATTTACCTCCCACTCAGCCTCTATTTTCAGACACTCAATTATGAAGCAAATGCATGTCTCTCACTCACAGACACTCCTACACTGGGACACCGGGGTGGGCTGGTGAGTGCATGGGCTTGAGTCATTTTAATACATATCTAAGGTTATATGTGAAAGTTTATAAATAGTGTTAAGCAGCGTGACAGTGACCACCCTCGACCCGTACCTTTTTCACCAGAATGGTAAGTCCCTGGTACTTGAAGGGTTTGGAAAACTCAATGTACTGCGCCCTTTCGTTGTTAATGGTCAGCGGGGCTACGATCATGTCGGCCAGGCCGCCCAGCAGCTCTCCCATCATGCCGTTCCACTCCTTCTTGTTACTGTTGTTCACCTGCATTCCGCCAACAAAACAAGATCGAACAGCAGACAGACAAATGCAGCTCTAGCGGGCCGCACACCTGAGCTTCCAGGAAATATTAAACATTAAACGGTTCACTTTGACCTTCCACCTTAAACTGTCATTACCAAAATCTAGCACAAGCAGATTTTTTTTATTTCCACATTATCAAAGAATTTTTACTCAAAATCATAATTACTCACCTTAGATTTAAGATTACTTACAAGTACTCACCTTTTTACACTGTTGAATATTTATTGCATTCTTTTACAGCTGACTGATTTTGACATATTTTTTTATAGTTTTTATAGTGTGTAATTTATTATTTTGCATAAAAATGAATAGTTCTGAATACAAGCAACATCATCAAAAAGAGTTTATATTTATACATTTTTTATTAAAGCCCGGAAGCTGTATTTATGCAGTGACCCATTTGAATAATGTACAATGATTTTAATTGTACTTGACATAAACAAGAACATTTGGCCCTTTTTATGGATTTAACAAAAGCCTTTGACACTGTATATTATCAGATACTTATATCATCAGATACTTTTGAAACGCCTGAAAAGCAGTGGATTTGACATTAATGCATTTAATTGGTTTTCTAATTATCTTTTCAACAGAACACAAGCTTTTAATCTCTTTTAAGTGTAGGAGTTCCACAAGGCTCCATTTTATGTCCACTTTTATTTACCATTTGTTTTACCATTAAAGCAACACTGTGTAACGTTTAGCCACTAGATGGCACAGATCCAGCTACAGACTGTCTGTGTTGTTTGTTTTTAAGAACAAGCACGTTTGCATTTTCTACAAATGCATTGAACTTTACATTGTTGTGTGCTACTAGTTAAAAGTAATGCACTGTTACTTTAACACTGGTCTCATTTTTAGAGACAGTTTGTTTGTATAAATAAAGCCACTCCCTAATGTTGTCTACCCACTCACTGTCAGCGCACATACACTTTTCATTTTTGTGTGGCTCTACCCTTTCATCTATTAAAAATGTATTGTAATCTGCTTAACTAATGTGGCCAGAGTGTGCATGGAGTTCATGTTGTTATCAGAGCCCTACTCTAGACTAACATGACCCAAAAACCTCAAATCGAAGGGAAATAGTTGAATAGATGTAAAGTTACTACACTCACAAAAAGCTGCATCAGGCTGTTACCCCAAACACTGGAATCATGTTTGCCCACCAGACTATGTAGTGCCACTTTAAATAAAACTCACCTTGTTTATCCCTAAAAGCTGAAAACCACTGAATATATTGCTCTTTTTTTTATAAATCTTTTACATCCGACTGCTTACTGTGTTAGTCACAAACGTTCACCTCAAATACTCTGCCCCTTCAAGTCAGGATTGTTATGTAAAGCTAGACTTAGCCCTCTTTTCAAGGTTACACAAGCAGAAGGATGCTTAAGACCAAACACCCAGAGGGTAAAACTGCAGTAGCTGTATTTTTGGAGCATTATTTTGTCAATGGCTTTATTGGGTTTATTATTTATTTGAAATAATAAATATTAAATATATTCTTTAGATGGCACATGAAATGTTGAGTTATGAGACTGACCCGCTCCTGTGTTCCAAACTTCCCATCAGCCACCAGGTGAACCTCGTAGGTGAAGTTCATGGTCATGGCCAACTTAATGAGGAGGTCCACACAGAATCCGTAACAGCACTGAGGGACGGTCGGGCGACCTGTGAGAAAAACAGAGTTGAGCTGAAGTTACACAACGGAGGAGAAAACAGTGGTAATACTTTAGAGTGTCAGCCCTGAAGGGTTGAGGTCAGTTAAGACGATTATGGACAAAATGATAATCACAGTTAGTTCAGTTTACATTGAAACTGTGAGGTCACTGAGGTCCGAGAGTCTGCTCCAGCTCATGGTTCCTAAAAGAGACTTAAAACCAGAGGAAAACGGCCCAAAACTTCCTCAACGACCTCAAAATGAGCTCCTACAGAGTCCTAAGAGTTTAAGTCTCGTCTTAAGACCCACTTTTATTTATTCTTTGGCTTTCACCCCTACATGAGTTGTGTGGACCTCTATTGTTTATTATTATTATTATTATTATTATTATTATTATTATTTTTATTTGATTTTTTTACTTAATTATTGCTTTTATTTAGGCATTTGTTTATTCTAGTAACTACAGTATTATTATCACTTTTATTATTTTTTTCTGTGCAGCACTTTAGAAACTTTGTAAAAACGAACCATATAAATGAAGTGGATTAGATTTAAATCAACAACAATATTGTTTCATTTCCTAACACAGTGCATGTGAGTTTTGAGTAGCAGGGTTTATTATAACATTATTTCCCTAAATTGTCCTACAAACATCTGCTCCTGATACATTTAAATGATTACTAATTTCCTCCCACAAACGCTGCAGAGACAGGATGTTGACAGGGTCCAAGAATGTTTTACAGCTGAATGTATCTTTGGGTTTACCTGAGAGCCAGACCTTGATCTAGTAAACATGTTATTCACGGAGCAAACTGGAGAAAGGTAGTGCGTTATGTATGTAAGCGCGTCTGGAGTGAAAAACGCACACAAGAGGTGAGGGTTACCTGGGATGGTCTCGTTGGGGCCTGTGCAGATAACCTTTTTAATCTGGACTCCGTTGGGAGTCAGCTCATCCTTACACGCCCCGTTACTCTGAGTGGGCTTCACATAGACGAACGGCTCCTGGTGTATAGTCACGATCTGCAAAAGAGCGAACACACAGACTCCAGGATTTGTCAGTTCATTCTTTTTTCTCTTTGTTCTTTCTTGTTTTCTTTGATCTGATATTTTGTTTGCTTCTAATTTATTTCACAAGACATTGTTTTGTTCTACTTGCTCTTTGTGGTCGAGCGGCAGAGACAAACAAAGAATAAGAGACAAATCTGAGCAGATAAATGCACAGCGGCAAGCTTCACGGCAGGCTTTACCACGTCAGAGTCTAGCAGCGTCGAACTGTCCGCACGAGTACGTCAGCTCACATCCAGCCACAGGACGGCCTACCTTTAGTCGAGTGGACATCTGGAAGCCCTGTGGTTTCTCCGTCTCTCCTCCGGGCCAGATGATCTTCCTCTGGTTGTTCATCACCACCTGCAGAGTCACACAAAATCCACATTAACACTTTTTTTAACAGGATTCAACCCTGAAGTCCAGGCGCCATTTTCTACAACGTCTGTTCGACATTATTCTGTAGGCTTTAGGCTAGTCTAGTATTAACTTCTGACATAAGCAGGAGATGTACAGAAGATTAGATAGACCATTTAGGCAAAGAAATCAAGTTAAAATGGATTGAATTTTGCTGTGTTTAAGGCTCTGGGTATAACCAGTTTTAATTTGTTCAAAGGTCCACTTAAAACTTTTATAAATAAAAAGTATCACAGAGAGGAGGAGCCACAGATAATAAAGATAACATAATTTATGTTGGGCACTATTAAAACATATTCTGAAGAATTTATGAGAACAAGGCTGCAGTGAAAAATCTCACAATGGATGACATTTACCTCAGCCTTTTTCCTTTCTAAAGATAAAAGAAACAGACAGTATATTATACATATTCGAACACTATTATAGGATCTGTGCTAAGTGCTGGGGGAGCTGACAGAAGGCGTCCTGCAGATGATGAGGCAGCGGGGGGCCTCAGTAATGAGCCAGAGATATAACACTAACTCAGCACCTTATTATTAAACCCTGTGACCTTTGACCTCGGCAGATGAGCCTTTCATTATTGCTGCTGAAGAAACTGCTGATGCTTGCAGTCTGCGTTCAGCTGCTGACAGGTAAATCCTGCAGGGACCCTTGTCCTCTTTCCACTTTGAGATTTAACTTTGAGATTTAACGTTAGTGGACCATCAGAGCAATAGCATGGCCCTGGAAAACCATCATCAGTCTTTCAGAAAAGGTTCATTAAACAAACATGGAAGCCAGTATTTACAATTCATCTTCTTCAAACAAACCTGGAAAGAGAACAGGTAGACCAGTCTGGTACGAGGTAAGACAATAATAGAGTTATCTGCTAATTCACATAAAACAAGCTTAAAACATGGGCTGTTTCCATCCTCCAGGATCTTTCCTTCAGAGGAGGCTCCTCCAGAGTCACAGAAACAGAGGACCTAAGTTCTCGGGCGTTCTTTGAACACTCCTTCAGCAGCAGATGAAGACCTGGAGTCCTCTGGGTTTTGGAAACAGCTCTAGACTTGACACTCCAGACCAGGTCAGTGTTAGTCTTGTGCACAGAGTTGTATTTATTTATTAACTGTCACAATAGTCTGAGTCATGAGGCGACCACAGGAGCCGCTTTGTTTCATTCATAATCACACTTTTCTTTTTCTGCAGGTATTGTCTGCTCGTCTTGTGTCAGGTTTGTTTGTATATATTTGTGTTATTCTTGGCCCTGACATGTATATAGTGCATAAGCATTGCTTTTGTATCGAACTTTGATTGTATTTGCATTTGATTAATGCTAAATTTTTATTGTCTATAATGCATCTCATACATGATGCGTTACCTAAAGAATGAATCAAATATGTATGGACAGTGATATTCTCAATGCAATTATGGACTAAATGCCAGAATATTTGTACCATAACATGTGCATAATTGTGCCTTTCTCAGCGCATTTCCAGCAGAAACATATTTTTTTTAAATCTTTTTTTGTCATTACATTTAATACATTCTGTTTACAGTTTTAAACTGAGTTAGTCTGGTGCTAATATTTTGAGACATATGTTAGGAACTACGCAGAATATATATGACTGTAAGCTCCAAATCCCTTTCTAAAGCAGCTTTGAGAGTACAGCAGCTTCCTGACCCTTCCCAAAACGTGACAGAATCAACAAGCTGGAGCCTCTTCTGTGAATAAACCTAATCATGAAAAACCTTACTCTCACTGTGGCCCCACATGTTTCGAGTTGAAGATTTTGGGCTGAATGAGGTATCTCTGGTCTTATCTGACAAATAACAGCACCAGCCTTTTTTAATCCGTCCTAAATCAAAATCCCATTGTCTGTCATTACGGCGTATTATGTAACAACTACAGACCACTGCAACCCAATGACACAATAATGTGCCACATGCCAGCCTGCTGTCTGTTTGAGCAGTCCCATCATTATCTGCCCCGACAACAAACACTCATCATATGGCATTAACTGGGTCACATGACTCTGTGGCAATAGTAGATATCAGCACCGATCTGTGGACTAACCTCAAAATGAGTCACGCAAACAGGGATAAGATCAAACCTGTATTAAAAAGTACCTCACTGGGATTTGTAGAAATGTTAAAATAAGAAACACATTCTTCCACAGAGTGTATTAGAGTCATGTGATCTAAATAAGTCATGTTAATGAGGTGGACTTGATGCTTTCTGCAGCAAGTATCCACCATAAATTCCATAAAGCATTTAGAGAAAATATTCCCTCCACAGTTCATATCACGAGAGCACGCTTCATGAGTCATGCAGATAGATTAACGAAGGGTAAAATATCTGTCATAAATGACAGAAGTCAAACCCAGAGTGAGTGCTTGAGGTTCAGAGAGTGACAGCAGCCTGGTGTTACTTTGGGCTGAACTGCAGAGGAAAGAGGGTTTGTCCTACAAAGACTGCGCTGGGCTAAAGATAGAAAACTGGGGCTGGACGTCCAGCACGGGAAAGAAGGGCAGCGCGCAGATGCAAGCTAAAAGATGCACTGAACAATGTAATAAAAACACACGAGATCTGTGACAGTCAGAGCGTTTGGTACAAAGAATTTAAGAAGAAAACATGAGCTTTATTTATCAGTCTTTAAACATATTAAACATAGTTAAATGTGAATGTGTTAGAGTGGATTCACACCAATGAATGGACACCAGTCACTTTAGCAGCTCGTGATGTCTTTGGTGAGACTCTACAAGAGCAGGTCTCATGCAGACCTGAACCAGTTTAAAATCGATTTAACCTGGGTAGAACTGGAGTAGAAAGTGGACCTTTGAACAAATTAAAACTGGTTATACCCAGATTTGAATGATTTTGAGCCTTAAACACAGGAATAAACTCTATCTTTCATTTAGACCAGACTTTTGTTCATGTCTCACACAAACGAATGAATGATTGACTGAAGCATGATGTAAATCACTGTGAGTGCCCGAGAAAGGTACAGAAAAGCACTAATAAATACACACCATTTACAATTTACTTTCAGGATCACACTAAGAAATGGAATAAATCTTCCTAAACCTCTCCATTTCCGTGGAGTTTGATAACTTCTCCGAGGTTTCCCTGCGTGGACAACAAAGGACCGACCCAAAGAGGAATAATAGTGCGTACCTGTGTGCCGTTGTAGATGCCGACCTGGATGAGCCGAGTCTTCTGGTAGTTGAGGATGCTGTAGTGAGCGTACTTCCTGTCTCCGTCGTCGTTGAACTCCACGCGTCCCGTGAGGCCCTCTGGGTATTTGGAGGACATCAGGACCCTGGGGGGGGGGTGTTGTTTAAATGTTCAATTACACATGGATATGTCTGTTTCAACAACTGCATTATTTACAGATATTATGGGTAGAAGTTGGCAGAGTAACATTAAATGGCAAGCAGCAAATAAATAAAAATAAAAGAAATGGAAATAGAATAAGATAATAAACCTGAAGAATCAAGAATAAAATCAAATGAGTTTGCACAAAGCATTAAATGTTGTGTTGTTGTGTGTACATTGTTAAATGCTTATAAATGATGATCACTGACAATAGGTCAGTCTTACCGTTTGAAAAGAGGCCCTGTTTTCCAGATGTTGGTGTTGCCCACACAACCTTTGGGCGGCTCGGTGATGTTCTCCTTCTCAAACAGCTCCTGGATGGACTGTGCGACCACAGCCACGGCGTCAGTAATGTGCGCCGACTCGTTCTTCCCGTTGATGAGCTGTAGGCCGATCAGACCTGAGGCCGGGGCCGAAAACAAGCACAATCACCAAACCAAGCTAAATTCAGCCGAGGTGGATCCTTTTGCAAAGCACACGGGGTAAAAACTTATAGGGACTCAAGTTTAGACATCCTGAAACAAGGCCAGACGTCACAGGCATGATCCATCCTCAGTCCCTGGAGTGTCTTACACTGTTCGAGGAACAGGAGCACCAGATCGTTTCTGCTGACGTCACTGCCTTTTAACAGGATGTGTAAAGAGTCCCTTGAAGTTGGATCTTTTTCTAATCCAGACGATTAATATGTTAAAGCAACACTATGTAACTTGTTTTGTTGAAAACTCAAAAGGTGCTTTTCTAAACAATCAAACTTAGGCTCATTAAAAGTGGACTCCAGGTAAACGTCTGAGACCTTCTGGAACCACTAATCAGAGTATACTTTTAAACTTAGATAATATTGTTCATAGAAGAGCTACTGCTGCACTTACACAGCCTGGTCTGGACTGGGCTTCAGCTAAATCTGCACAAAGTAACCTGAGTCAAAAAGAAAAAGCTGAAGGCAGTCGGAGAGCGATGCCAGGGACTTATTTTTCTTGTTTTTTTAGCTCAATGATCTGACTGCTCATGGCTCACTCCAGAGTCACTCCAGTGTGTTTAGAGTTAAACAGTACACCAGTAAAACTGTCTAATAAGGCTGTGACTGTAGGTTGACTAAGCTTTGCCTGAAACCAACTGAGTGGTACACTCACGGATTGTGTCCCGTCTACTGCATTACAGTCTGTTTTCTTCTATCTATTCATCTAGAATCCTCTTTTATCAATATGTTTTACAGTCAGGGCATAATTTTACTTAACATTAGAGTCTCATTAGAGAATTGGATTTGCAGCGTGGTAAATATATTTATTAGAGACTACCGTGCTTCTCTAGTACATATTTATCTGTTTGTGTACAAGAGTTAGGTCATTTTTATTGGATGAAAAGTTTCTAAGCTCAAACCTTATTCAGCAACATTTACACTGAGTTATATTTATGCTACATACATGTATCTGTTTGTGAATTGTTTTCTTAGTGACACTCTCTATCAAGGCTTTGTGCAGCCTTCTGTCGACTCAGCCGGTGTCTGTGAAAGACTGGCTGTTCTGTCCGTCGAAAGGACTTTGAGGCTATCGTTTAATAAGATAAAAAGCGACATAGTGTTGCATTAAGAGACTATCAGTGAAGAACCAACAGAAAACACCATTTAACCTGAACATAAATCTAAAAACAATCCAACTTCAGCCCTAAAGGAAGTGGGAACAGGACAGGACCACACAGTCGGCACGAGGAGGTAGTGTCTGTGTGCCTCGAGACGCTGGACATTTGTGAGCACAAAGTGATAAATTATTGTGAGCGAAAGGTGTTCAACTTCAAAACAGGATAAAAAAAGGCTGTTGCATCTTACCATTCACCAGAAAACCCTGCAAAACTCTTTTTTTAACACAATAATTAATTAGAAACTGGGGCAAAGGCAAGGCAGGACATGCATTCAAACCTTTAAACATTGCATGCTTAAACGTTTAAATGCCCAGCACATGACAAGCATTCATGATTCTTTAATTCATCCTCTCTTAATGATTACTCTGTCTAATCCTGAATGTGCTGCAGTAAAGCCCGGTTTAACCCATGTATTTCCACATAAACTTACCGTCTGGCGCCTCACTCAGGGCTTTACCCGACATCTCGCGCTCGCCGACCAGCCACACGTAACCCGATCCCGTCATGTTGAGGAACCGAGCAGCTTTGTACACGGCAGCAGCGTCCTCCTCACTGTTAGGACATCATTAACGATTTATACACTCATTTATTTGAGTTTTTTATGTATACTTCTAGACAGACCTTCAGTAGATGAAAGCATTTTAAAACTCGATGGTAGCTCTTAACAACTTAGAAAGTCCATAAGTTGTAGTTCATAAAAAATAATGTCTATTTAAATGACACTACATTATTTAAAATACATTACAGATAAGCGCACATCATTATTTAACTTTTACCTTCTGAAACAAACACACATTTAATTTCAATATGTCATAGGCTTTTAGGAATTTATCACAACAACACAATCCGTTAAATACAGCAGGATCTACAGAATTATATGATTCCTACAAACTTATTGCATTTAAAATTTCTTATACACAACATGGATTGGGAAAATATAGCGTTGTGCCATAAAAAATGAAAAATAGTTATTAACTTTGATATTTAGTTTGGAGTTCGTATGTATTATAACGTCTGTCTTATATTCTCCATATTTCGTACAATTTAATCTACAGTAGCTTCTACAGGTTTGTCACAGTACACATTAAGTTAAACACGCTGAGGCCTGGGAAATAATTCGATATACAGTTTTGTAGTTTAACTAACACTGCCTTTTTAACATAATACTGTGGATGAGCAGCAGGCCAAAGACTGAGCCCTGAGGAACTCTGCAAAGATAACGTGTGGACAGTATGTCACTGTTTTGATAGCTATTGCTTTAAAAAGGTGACAGTGCTATTTATTTACTGCATTCTGCTTTTCAGCTCAGAAGAAGAGGCTGAATATTTAGGATGAAAAGTTGAATAGATCTAGTCATTTTGGAAAATGGAAGGCAACTATTTCTGAGCCATAAAAAACATTGACCACCTCATTAGCATTATCTCGGCTCTAAAACATGTACATTAGGTTTATTCTCCCGTCACTGCTTCACATCTGGAGTCAGCCCCAGGGGTCGTCTCTTAATGGATGTCCCTGAAGGCCACGGCCATTAGTTTAAATGCACAGAACATATTTTTTAAATGGCAAAGCAAAGATGATTCCTCAATGAAAGTCTGACAGAAGAGGACGTGTTTAAAGTTTTATATTATTCTTATAAAATTATTCCATAAGATGTGTAGAGTCCTGTTATTTCAGTCAGAAGCTGTTATGGTCACACTTCTGAGTTGTGCTATTTGACTAGGATTCTGTTTTAATCAGCCCACTGCAGTACATTCATTAAATATTTAACCTTTTTCAAGCCGTCCTGAAGTTTATAAGATGCATGCATTTGAGCTGAAAAACATATGCAGTAATGTAACACAGCAGTAAAGGACAGATTCATGTTCGTTTAAACCACTTTCTGAAACATAAATGTGACCATTGTCAGTCTAAATCTCAGTCTTTATAATGATAACTACTTTAAATGACTACATCTAGTGCTTTGTTCACATCCCTTTTGTAAAATTATGACCAAGCCAGTCGTTAATAATACGTACAAAAAGCTGAAAGTTGTCTTTTTTTCTTTAAACTGTTTTGTACAGTTGTATTTTACACTTCAGCTCAGCCGCTGTGGGATTTGAACCTTCTTGTCTGTTGAATAAATGAGTGTAAATGCACTGTAAAACTATGCAGAAAGGTTTAGGTCTTGTTTTAGACTCAAGCATAAAAGACTCACAATGGAAACTGTTCACACAGCCCTTTGCCTAAAGCCTAGCCCACACTGCAGGGTAATGGGGACCATTACAACGACTCAGGAACAATTTGTGCAGAGCGAGCAGCTTTCTGGCCTGACTCGGTCAAAGATTTGTACTTAACCTGCACGAGTTGAAAAGGAGTCTCACACTGGTTCCCTTCAGGCTTATTTGGACAAAAATGTCACTGGAACCGGGCACAGACACAGAAATCGATAACCTGCCCGGCCAGACCCATTGAGCCCATCTTCCACCCGAGCACAACAACATCAACGTCCACTGGAACAGTTCGTCCAAAGCAGGTTTCTTTTCTCTAATTGGTTTATTCTGTTTGTCCTGCCCCCTGGGAGTCAGACTCTGGCTGGCCAGGCCTGGAAATCCATAGTTTGAGCTCAGCGGGTTAAGACTCCAGACAAACACCTTTCTTTTGTGTGAGATGCCTCGTGATTTACTGAGATATTAAAATCCTAACGCCAGGCCAAAGAGTTTGTTTTTCTTTGTGTTTGATGTGGTTCCACAGTCACTAAAACAGAAATGTTTATGACTTGACTATTTCAATCCCTTGTTTTGCTTCTTTAGAGGAACATGTCTGTGAAGGTTCATCTTGAAAAAAAGGTTTAAGTAAAAGCATCTGGACTCAGTTTTCAAGGATTGTTTAGAGGAAATCATTTTGTTTTAATCAATCATCGTGCGCTGGAACGGTGGTATGGTAAACTTTTTCAAGTGAAAGACTGTGGAGCAAGGATTGACACCTGAGGAGATTGTTGTTTTATAAGAGACCTTGTAGAGGGCAGATTTTGTTAACAAACTCATGAAACAGGGGTATTTCTTACCTGGCAGACAGGATGATGACTCGAGCCTCCAACTCTTTGGCCTCCAGCAGCAGGGCAGTTAAGTTAGTCTCCTGGCTGAACTGGAGGACTTTCTCTGCCTGTGATCGGGGCAGAATAAAGGTCAAGCCAGCTACTTCCCCCTACACCTCAGACACCATGCTGCCTCGTTACCTGTTTGGTCTGAGCTTGAACGATTACGTTTGAGAACGAGAGACAGAGAAAAAAAAAAAAGGAAAAGCGATCCAGAGGGGAACCGGCTGAACTAAAAAAACAAAAAAAGCTTGAAGGGAAAAAAAAAACTTTTGCAACTTGTTTTTAGCATGCAAACTGAGGGTTATCAAGGCTCCAAAGAAGGACGTGCATGTGTTAGGTAGAGGGAGAAGAAGGTCAATGCAACCAGTAACTAAAAACAGGTGGAGGGGTTGACGGGTCGCTTTCGCCCAACAAAAACAAAAAATTTGCGTAAAACTAGGGAAATGCTGCGAAACAGGAGGAAGTAGCCTCTGGGGAACGGTTTGGACCAACACTTCCGGTTCTCCACAAAGGAAAGAACTTGCAAACTCTATTTTTTTTCTGGAGAGTGAGTGCGTGTTTTGAATGCATGCATTCCTTTATTGAAGGAGAGAATGGCAAATGATAAAAGTGGGGCGCGTTCATTGGTTCTGTTTGATTCAGAAATGACCGGAAATTATACATTTTTTTCATTTTTCATAACCATTCTTTATTAAAATCATATGGAAATGTCTCAAAAGTAAAAAAAAAAAAATAATAAATACACGTGCTACCAAGAGAGGGACATTTCTAAGTTGGCTGGTGACTGGTTTGGGCTGGTTTCTAAGTTGCTACGTTTGGAAAAGTTGGTGGGCGGCGTGCATTGACCATGCAAATATACCTTCGGTCCTCGCTTGTTGTCAAAGGACAGTTGGTCGGGGTTTTCATAGTTCCTTTTTTTATTCTGATGAGTAATGTGCACAGAGAAAATATGCAGACACAGAAAAATATTATAAACAGTTGAAAATGGAGGGCAGTAAAGCATTCCAACAAATCTCCACTTTTCTGCTTCAAATCGGGATCTTTAACAGCGGGGCTTGCAAAGAACATCACGTTTAGAGTTAAAGCAGCTACAGCTATAATCCTGGTGTACTTTCAAAACACTGACTGCAATCAAACAAAGACCATATTAATATTACTTAAGAATACATTTGCATATGTAAACAAAAATATAAAGACACTTTAAAGCCAAACATCTACTGAGGTGAGTTCAGACACTTTCCTTAAACCATTACAGCATCTGCAGCAAATGTTCAGTTCATTCATGTTTAATGGTGGCCATTTTAAAACTGTCTTTAAATATAAAATTTTAATTTTTTTAAAGCCTTTTTAACTCACAAACCTCTCGTACATTTGAACTTACAAATATTGCACTTTTCTCCCAAAGGACCAAGACACTCACAGTCTATTATTCATTCACTCCACAGTCACACACTGACGGTGGTAAGCTACTTCTATAGGTCACATGACCTATGACACATGACGTAACACAATCTATCAGCCATAATGGAAAAATAAATAAATATACCAGCACCATGTTACATCTCAAATGGACAGACTACATTTATCATATTAATACCAGAGTTATTGTATATCTTATCCTGCAGCAGGAATGCATTTATTAAAAAACCTACATCACACAGGCTTTATTAGCCACAGCTTGTAGCTGCTGTGACCTCGAAGTGACCCCGAAGTCACTTAAACAGCAAGACATGTTAAAGTTTATACGGTGAGTAGGTCTGTAAATGTAAAGTAAAGAGATACGAGCAAAAGGAGTTGTTTTAATTTGACGTTACCTGAGTCTGAAGAGGTTTTATTTGTCGTTACCTGAGTCTGAAGAAGTTTTATTTGTCGTTACCTGAGTCTGAAGAAGTTTTATTTGACGTTACCTGAGTCTGAAGAGGTTTTATTTGAAGTTACCTGAGTCTGAAGAAGTTTTATTTGACGTTACCTGAGTCTGAAGAGGTTTTATTTGAAGTTACCTGAGTCTGAAGAGGTTGTACAACAGAGTTAAGATAGGATCCAAACATTCTTCCTGTGTTTGTTTAGATATCCTCTTTAGCGACATGATATTCTGGTTTTCCTCTGGAGCTAATTCTGGAGTCAGTTATCTACTCTGTCACTAAAAGAAAGACATTAGCCTCATTAGCTTCATGTTTAGCCGGTTGTTAAATAAAAGCTCACATTGGTGGTTTAAATGTTTCACAGACCAATATGTGTTAGTGGGACAACACGTTACACAAATGTACTGGAAACAGTCTTGGATATGGGCTCAATGCTTTTCTACAGTTTAGTTTTTACTTACGATTGTACAGAAGCACTTTCATACTTGGGTTTTGTGACGTCCTCTCCAGGAGCTCAAGCCAGCTGCCCCGGGGCAGACTGATGGGGACATGGCAGCCATTTTGCGCCTACAGCCTCTCCAACCTCCAAACATACTCACACATTCATTCACTTGAGGCAAGCTGTTTGAAGTGTCTTGCCCAAGAACACAACGGCAGTATGAACTCGGGAGAGCAGAAATCGAACCGCCAACTTTCTGGTTACAGGACGCCTACTCTACCAATGAGCCACTGATATACTGTTGAACAAACATGTCGGGCCCATTCACTAAAAATCCCATAAGCCGTGCAGATAACAAAAGAAAGAACAAATTAGGCCTTATTAGGTCTATTTTTCAAAAGAAAACGACCGAACGGAGCATGTTCTGTGCTTCAAAGACTTCCATGAGAAGCAGAACTGATAAATAAATCAGACACACTGAAAGATGCATATGTATATATAGTATGTATAAACTACAGCTTATGGTCACTCGGTAATCCAGATGTATTTTTGCACTGAATGGAATCTTGGCACAAATGGACAGAGCCATGTTTAGTTGTGATTATAGTTCAATCGTTTTCTGGACAGAATGGGACCTTAAAGATTAGTGGAGATTTTATTGGGTCAGAAATTCCACTGCTCAATGAATATGTCAAAAATAAAGCTGGGTTATGAGTGTAAAATGAAATTCCTTTATTGGGACATGGTGTGCAGTCAGGGGGAACCATACGGACGTCCAGAGTCCTGGGGCACTTTTCAGGGGAAGGCTCCATCCGTTTTCTGCTTCATGGGATTTTCTTGCACAGCTGCTTTTACAGGGGCTCACACCTCAGTGCACTTCCCCGATTCTACAGGAGCCTACACGAGTCTACATGGGTCTACACGAGTCTACAGGAGCCTACACGAGTCTACATGAGCCTACAGGAGGCTACACGAGTCTACAGGAGCCTACACGAGTCCACACGAGTCTACATGAGTCTACACGAGTCTACAGGAGCCTACACGAGTCTACATGAGCCTACAGGAGGCTACACGAGTCTACAGGAGCCTACACGAGTCCACACAAGTCCACACGAGTCCACACGAGTCCACACGAGTCTACATGAGTCCACACGAGTCCACACGAGTCTACATGAGTCTACACGAATCTACATGAGCCTACACAAGTCTACATGAGTCTACAGGAGTCTACAGGAGTCTACACGGGTCTACACGAGTCTACACGAGTCTACATGAGTCCACATGAGTCCACACGAGTCCACACAAGTCCACACGAGTCCACACAAGTCTACACGAGTCCACACGAGTCCACACGAGTCTACATGAGTCCACACGAGTCCACACGAGTCTACATGAGTCTACACGAATCTACATGAGTCTACAGGACTCTACACGAGTCCACACAAGTCCACACGAGTCTACACGAGTCCACACGAGTCCACACAAGTCTACATGAGTCCACACAAGTCCACACGAGTCTACAGGAGTCTACACGAGTCCACACAAGTCCACACGAGTCCACACAAGTCTACACGAGTCCACACGAGTCCACACGAGTCTACATGAGTCCACACAAGTCCACACGAGTCTACAGGAGTCTACACGAGTCCACACAAGTCCACACGAGTCCACACAAGTCTACACGAGTCCACACGAGTCCACACAAGTCCACACGAGTCCACACGAGTCCACACGAGTCTACATGAGTCCACACGAGTCCACACGAGTCTACATGAGTCTACACGAGTCTACATGAGTCCACACGAGTCCACACGAGTCCACACGAGTCCACACGAATCTATATGAGTCCACACGAGTCCACACGAGTCTACACGAGTCTACACGAGTCTACATGAGCCTACAGGAGGCTACACGAGTCTACACGAGTCTACATGAGCCTACACGAGTCTACACGAGTCTACACGAGTCCACACGAGTCTACATGAGCCTACACGAGTCTACATGAGCCTACAGGAGGCTACACGAGTCTACACGAGTCTACATGAGCCTACACGAGTCTACACGAGTCTACACGAGTCCACACGAGTCTACATGAGCCTACAGGAGGCTACACGAGTCTACACGAGTCTACATGAGCCTACACGAGGCTACACGAGTCTACACGAGTCTACACGAGTCCACACGAGTCTACATGAGCCTACACGAGTCCACACGAGTCCGCACGGGCCTACACGAGTCTACACGAGTCCACACGAGTCTACACGAGTCCACACGAGTCCACACGAGTCTACATGAGCCTACACGAGTCTACATGAGTCCACACGAGTCCACACGAGTCTACACGAGTCTACATGAGTCTACACGAGTCCACACGAGTCCACACGAGTCTACATGAGCCTACACGAGTCTACATGAGTCCACAAGAGTCCACACGAGTCTACATGAGTCCACACGAGTCCACACGAGTCTACATGAGTCCACACGAGTCCACACGAGTCCACACGAGTCTACACGAGTCTACACGAGTCTACATGAGCCTACAGGAGGCTACACGAGTCTACACGAGTCTACATGAGCCTACACGAGTCTACACGAGTCTACACGAGTCTACAGGAGTCTACACGAGTCTACACGAGTCAACATGAGCCTACAGGAGGCTACACGAGTCTACACGAGTCTACATGAGCCTACACGAGTCTACACGAGTCTACACAAGTCCACACGAGTCTACACGAGTCTACACGAGTCTACATGAGCCTACAGGAGGCTACACGAGTCTACACGAGTCTACATGAGCCTACACGAGTCTACACGAGTCTACACGAGTCCACACGAGTCTACATGAGCCTACACGAGTCCACACGAGTCCACACGAGTCCGCACGGGCCTACACGAGTCTACACGAGTCTACACGAGTCCACACGAGTCTACACGAGTCTACACGAGTCTACATGAGTCTACGAGTCTACACGAGTCTACACGAGTCCACACGAGTCTACACGAGTCCACACGAGTCTACATGAGTCTACAGGAGCCTACACGAGTCCACAGGAGGCTACACGAGTCCACACGAGTCTACAGGAGTTTACACGAGTCTACAGGAGCCTACACGAGTCTACATGAGCCTACAGGAGGCTACACGAGTCTACAGGAGTCTACACGAGTCCACACGAGTCTACACGAGTCCACACGAGTCTACATGAGTCCACACGAGTCCACAGGAGTCTACATGAGTCCACACGAGTCCACACGAGTCTACACGAGTCCACACGAGTCTACACGAGTCTACACGAGTCTACACGAGTCTACATGAGTCTACACGAGTCTACGAGTCTGCGAGTCTACATGAGCCTACACGAGTCTGCGAGTCTGCGAGTCTGCACGAGTCCACACGAGTCTACATGAGCCTACACGAGTCTACATGAGCCTACAGGAGGCTACACGAGTCTACACGAGTCTACATGAGCCTACACGAGTCTACACGAGTCTACACGAGTCCACACGAGTCTACATGAGCCTACAGGAGGCTACACGAGTCTACACGAGTCTACATGAGCCTACACGAGTCTACACGAGTCTACACGAGTCTACACGAGTCCACACGAGTCTACATGAGCCTACAGGAGGCTACACGAGTCCACACGAGTCTACATGAGCCTACACGAGTCCACACGAGTCCGCACGGGCCTACACGAGTCTACACGAGTCCACACGAGTCTACGAGTCCACGAGTCCACACGAGTCTACATGAGCCTACACGAGTCTACACGAGTCCACGAGTCCACACGAGTCTGCGAGTCTGCGAGTCTGCGAGTCCACACGAGTCTACATGAGTCCACACGAGTCCACACGAGTCTACATGAGTCCACACGAGTCTACGCGAGTCTACACGAGTCTACATGAGCCTACAGGAGGCTGCACGAGTCTACACGAGTCTACATGAGCCTACACGAGTCTGCACGAGTCTACGAGTCTACAGGAGTCTGCGAGTCTGCGAGTCTACATGAGCCTACAGGAGGCTGCACGAGTCTACACGAGTCTACATGAGCCTACACGAGTCTGCACGAGTCTACGAGTCTGCACGAGTCTACACGAGTCTGCAGTCTACACGAGTCTACATGAGCCTACAGGAGGCTGCGAGTCTGCGAGTCTACACGAGTCTACACGAGTCCACACGAGTCTACGCCCAGGCCTACACGAGTCCACACGAGTCCGCTTGCGGGCCTACGAGTCTACACGAGTCTGCGAGTCCACACGAGTCTGCGAGTCTGCGAGTCTGCAGTCTACACGAGTCCACACGAGTCTACACGAGTCTACACGAGTCTACATGAGCCTACAGGAGGCTACACCAGTCTACATGAGTCTACATGAGTCTACATGGGTCTACATGAGTCTACACGAGTCTACACGAGTCTACATGAGTCTACATGAGTCTACATGAGTCTACACGAGTCTACACGAGTCTACATGGGTCTACATGAGTCTACACGAGTCTACATGAGTCCACACGAGTCCACACGAGTCTACATGAGTCTACAGGAGCCTACACGAGTCCACAGGAGGCTACACGAGTCCACACGAGTCTACATGAGCCTACACGAGTCTACACGAGTCTACAGGAGTCCACACAAGTCTACACGAGTCCACACGAGTCTACACGAGTCCACACGAGTCTACAGGAGTCCACACTGAACTGCATCAAAGCTGTGGCACAAGGAGCATAATCTATTACGCTATACATCCTCCAACCATTCACCATAGACTGCCCCACTGGACAAAACCTGGATCAGA
This sequence comes from Neodontobutis hainanensis, assembly GCA_024349245.1. Lineage (NCBI taxonomy): Eukaryota > Metazoa > Chordata > Actinopteri > Gobiiformes > Odontobutidae > Neodontobutis > Neodontobutis hainanensis. The sequence goes on along the minus strand of JALDNG010000041.1, from coordinate 10,379,665 downwards.
CCCACCTGGACACGCCTGTAAACTTATTTAATAGTCTGGATATTATCATTTTGAAGTGTGTTATTACCTAGATCCCACAAACCCACAAAGGGACTTGGATTCCAACTTGACTATTTTATTACATTTTAAAACTATTGTTAAAAGCTTTTTAAAAGTCATCTCATACAACGTTAATGAAGTTACATGACAGAAACATGACTAATAACGTTGCTTTTTCTAAATTCTTGAAGTCAATAGGTGGACAAACCAACTTTGTTTCATCTAAAAGTCCTGCCTCTGTCTCTTCTAACATTTTGCAGCACTGCAGACAAAAATGTCTTTGTGTTTCTTTGCCGAGTTTTTCTGAGAGCTCTATTTTTACATCCTCGCGCTGACATTAATATTTCATGTTGTGTTGGCCACGATTGCTCCCTGACTGACTCCACTGTGTCCAGAGCCTTTGCTTTTTCTGGTAACAATAATCCCCCCAACTGTGTGACCTCACTAACAACTTGATACCAAGCTAAAATTAAAGCCTAATTTGACTGGATTTATGTAACTGACCGAATGACTGGGTTATTACCAGCATAACACTCTCAGCATTTAATTGAGGAATAAAGTGACAGGGCTGGAAGTAAAAATGCCAAAACTACGGCTTGTCATGCCCCAAAAAGTCAGCACTATCATGAGATTTGGCCGGTAATTCATTCATAAAAACAAAAAGAGTAGCTGCATGTTTCATGTAGCTGGAGGCTAACTCCCATTGACTAATGGGGCTCTATAGCGAGAAAAGTATCAGCCTTTGATGCAAACATAAATCAGCATGTGCAGTGTTCCAGCAAGGTCTTAGAAAAAGTTATGAAATCCTATATTATAAAAAACACAGACTTTAAAGTTTAAAATTGAAGGATAAAGTATTACTTTTGATCACTAAACTCAACATTATATCTACCCTGGAGTTCCACAGGGGTCATGTTTAGGCCCATTGCTGTTTAAACTTTAATTGGTAAATATGGTGATGACATTCTAAATTGAGGTATTGTGTAGTTGTAGAGTAGAAAATAAATGGTAGCAAGCTTTGTTATTTATGCTAATATTACTGCGCTAGTGCTACGTTACATTTACACAAAGTTTTTGCCTTTGCTCTCCCTGTTTGGGTTAGTTTAGACGTCTGCAGTTTGCTTGGTGTTCACACTTTATTTGAACCACACCAGAGTTCATTTGGAAGCACTCAGAGACCTCGTCTGGACCATTCATATTTATTTGAGTGAACCGTGCTGACAGAGAAACCACCAGAGTCTGTTAGAACCCCGGCTGTGATGTGGATTTCAGGTCTCAAAAATCTTAAAACTGTTTAGAATAATCAGTTGGATATTATTTGTTGAAAATGGGATTATTTATTCATTCATTTTCTACCGCTTAGTCCCGTTAGGGGCTGTGGGTGACTGGAGCCTATCCCAGCAGCTTTGGGCCTGAGGCGGGGTACATCCTGGACAGTGGCCAGTTAGTCGTAGGGTTAAAAGGGATTAGTCAAAATACTTGTGAAATGTCTGTGAAGGTTCTCAGTCATCCAGGACATCTTGAAAAAAGCATCTGGGCTTAGTTTTCAAGGTGAAGATGTTTTGTCTCTAATTCCAAGAGACTTTATCAGTTCTGAGATCAACTGATAAGAGCTGAGTTTATATCTCTAGAGGGAGGAGTTTATCCTGAAACTGCTGTCCTCAAAGGACACTCCTTTGAGGACAGCAATGTCTGAATGTTGTCCAGAGAGGCCAGATGGTTCGAGAGAGGGCTGAAGGAAGACATTTTTGTGAAAATGGAAATCGTTGAACAGAGGAGGTGGCCTCAGATTCATGTTGCCTTGTATTTACAACAGTGTTCTTAAATCTAAATCAAAAGAGCCTCACCCTAGAACAACAAATATAGAACCTCTGAACAATGGATCAGTGTTACTAACGACTCCTGAGCCTATAACAACTCCCACATCAGGAGTCACACCTCCCTTTCATGGCTAAGGACGACGCTAACGACGATGACAACAGAACAGCCTGGTCCATCAGGTTTGGTTTCAGGGAAAACTCCTCCTTTAGAGATAAAGCTCAGCTCTCTTACAGTTGAACTCAGAATTGACAAAGTCTCTTGGAATAGAGACGAAATGTCTTCACCTTGAAAACTGAGTCCAGATGCTTTTACTCAAACCTTTCTTTTATATATAGAGAGATATAAATATATCTTTATATATGTACAGAATATATTTTTTAAACAAAGACTGTATCATAAATTAAAACTTTTCACTTGTCCCTTAAATGATCAGAAACAGGTTGAAAAGCAACACATAAGAATACTAATAGAGCGTTATTGGGAATCGGATGACTAAATACTGTTTACGGTCTGAAATAACCACATGATTAGAGCCTGCAGGATAAAAGTGATGCTGCTTTGAGCACAACGCACAGATGGGTACATTTTGAAATCCACTCCAAACCCCAATTATGCAAACATAAAAGGAGCTCCATGGGTTCTCTTCAGAGGCTTTGGAAGCTCGAGTCTGTGCTGTTTAGGGCAGGATGTGAGTCACAGATGATTTGACAGGCAGCGTCAGGCTCCTGTGTTCCTGAGAGCTTTCAATGTGATTCTTTTGAATATGAAAGGATGTAGAAGTGTGTCGACAGTAGAGACATGTCGTCACTAAAGTTTACTCAAATCCTTCTCATGGCTTTAAAAAAATGTTCTAGTTTGTTGGTTTGGCAGACATCTAAGAAGTCACTAGTCTAACTTGCTAAACATGGAGAATGAGGAGAGTATAATCAGAATGTATCTAGAATCTAATAAAATCCCTGGTTAAAAAATACGTCTTGTTTTTTCACAGAGGATTCCTAATATTCTTTTTTTTCTCAAGTATAAAAAAAACTTCAGACTTCACATTTAACTACAACATAATGCAGTCCACCTCAAAGAGAAAGGACAGTCCTTTGAGGACAGCAATGTCCGAATCCTGTCCAGAGAGGCCAGATGGTTAGAGAGAGGTAAAGAAATGGAAAAAGCCCTCTCTGAACAGAGGAGGTGGCCTCAGATTCCACCTGCCAGCTCTGAAACCTAAATTAAAACAGCTTCACTCCAGAAGGACAACAGCTGAATAATAGACCTCGTGTAACACTTAAGAATATTGATTCCCAGTTTGAAAATGTAATCTGACTGTCACAAGGCTCAGTCCTTGGACCAAAACTATTTAGACTTTAATTTAAATGATTTTTTTTCCACAAAGCTCAAATGCATTACATTTGCTGATGATACATTTCTTTGTTTGTTCTGATAATAATATAAATGAATTCATACACACTGGAGAAAAAATATTAAAAGGTGGTCTGATCATCAGAAAGCATTGTTAAATGACAATAAAACTAATTTTAGACATATTTAACAATATAAATGTAAAATTTTATTTAATGTTGTAGAAACTTTCTTCAAAACCCCACAATGATTATGTTAATACGTTCTTTTAACATTATTAGCTGGTTCACAATAACCCACTTTCTTTGTAATGTAAACAAAGAATCTATAATAGTTTTTCCTGCATTTCACAATTTCTCTGAACAATATGAAAGATAAAGCATAACCCAAGAGCAACACAACTTCTGTAAAATAAACCAACAGCCTTTGAGACTTTAATTTTAAAATGAAAGGATTTTGTAAATGTAAAGATATTACAGATTCTCAATAGAGTGAAAAATAACAATATTCCAAACTTTATACAAGAGTTCTTTAAATTAAGAGCTTGTCACTGTAATTTAAGAGGTTTTTATGTTTTTAAATCTGTCAAAGTTTGAACAAATGTAAAATTATAGAATGCATTAAATTACAAATTTAAACTTCTTTAGCAAAGTTCCAAAAATGTTCCGATAATGGTTAGGTTATGTGAAACAATTTATATTTGTCTTTTAAACCGCGACTCGTCCAAACCAGTCGCAGTTTAAAAGAAATGCACTAAAGCAGTACAAAAGGGATTTTAGTGAGTTTGTAAACTCACTGATCTAACGAGATTCCTCCTGGCTGTCAGGACTTTGGCTCCGTTACGTTTAATCCATGATGGCGTGGAGGATAAAAGAGTCATTTGTTGTTGTTTGTCTGAAAAACACCTAGCTCTGTTTCTATATTACATTATGTCACCACTGTCGTTCCTCTGTTGGGAATACTACCTTCTCATGTGACAATAACAACAACAATATAAACTGAGTTAAACCTCAGATTTGTTTGCCCTCATCACAGTTGTAATTGCCCTCCGACACCATTTTACATTCAAACCTCCGCCCTTCATTCCCCACCATCAACGAGGCTCTATAGGCACTAATCCTGGTCAGAGAATGTAAGCAGCTTTTCCTACAGATGTCATGTGTTCCAAGTTGCCATATCTAGCTTCTGATTTAATTAAACCCCTCGGATCAGGACTCATTTCAGTCTTGCACACAATTACCGCACAGAGCCCAGGAGAGGGACGAGCTAACCGCAGAACAAAGCCAGAAAATATCCCTGGGTAATTTTATCTTATTAAATGAGAGTTGTTTTCTTGCTGCCATTCGTTCCGTCTTCCTAAAGGGCACATTGTGACTAGTATGTTTGGGTTTGAAGAAGATCAGCGGTTTCCTGAGCCATATACACGACTCAGAGCTCGACTTTAAATGGATGCATCAGCTCTGTCAGAAAACAGCTTTGTATCAGGGGAACCTGACCTAACGGGTTGTGTGGAATAAATAATGTAGAGGAAACAGAAACATTAACCTATTATCCTGAAAAGCTGTGGAATGGTTTGGAAAAGTAGAATCGTACTCAGTATTTTCTGCTGTGCCAATACAGTCCATCTCATGTTCTGGTTTATTCTGCAGTTTTAAATGGAGGTTCATAGAAAGAACTGCATTAATAAGACTTTTAACATCACTTGACATTAGAAATTGTAGGGCGTGGGGTCAGTGGCCAATCTGAAAGGTCATGTGGAAGTAAAGGTTGGCTCTGAAATGCCTGGATCCCATTGACTTTAACACAAAATACTTATTTTTTTACAGTTGTAATTCTGGTCTTAAACAAGTGTTTGAGATGACTCAAAGACAAATGACTTGCCATTAGCTACAACAAAATACATTCAAAGGTTGTTTTTTAAGTCATTAATAGAATATCAAAGACACAAACTGCTCGACCGTGAATGTGTCAGTGGACAACGAGCCCTAATTACAATATGTTCTTGTGATGTTCTTTACTTGATGGAACTTAATATTACACAGTGATGTCATTATATTTGAGGCTAGTCTTGGAGATGTTGTGAAAACTCATTCTTGGTTCTTTAGATAAAGTAGAATCTAGATTTGAACCAAGCACCAGAGCTAGAAATACCTAAAAAATACCTGTCTTTACCAGGTTCTAGCAAACCCCTCATGAGTCATGGACGACAAAAATGTGAATATTCTCTGCCGTCAGTTCCATCATAAGCCACTCATGGTGTCATGGGCCCCTGAAGACTTCAATGTGAAAACAGACATTTGATCAGGCGCCTAGTACTTCCAACATGGTCAAACCTTTTGTTTATTGTGCATGTTCACTTTTTTTCTGTTAAAACCTTCAAATCCTACCTTTAAGCACATTGATTGGAAAGATCAAGTTGAACATGAAAGGAAGACCGCATGCACAATGGCCATAGTGCTACATTTTCAGTTTATGCACCAATGAGCTTAAATTAAAACTCAACGGCGACCATAAGTGTTCGCCATCTTTTCACATTTGAAAAGTCTGTCTCAATATAGTTTCTTATTATATTTCAGAAGATAAACTTTCCATGGTTTGTATGAACTAGTGTCACACTTAATTAGTCCAGAACACGGCTGCTTGAAGCTTCTGCAGACTTTACTATTATCATTCATTGTTTCTAAAGTTGTCTTGCAAACAGCATCTTGCCACATTACTTCTAAAAACAGAGCGTTACTTCCTGAACACTTGCAAAAAAAGTCCTCAGTATTCCTAACACAAACCAAAATAAACCAAACATCTACATTCAGTGATGGTTTGCAAAGTCCCGTGTTATAGTCCGCTATTTGGCTCCCAATGTGGATAGACACAAGATAATTTGGACTATGGCAAAAAGCAACGTGAAGATGAGCAAATAAACATACAAACTTCAGTCAGATTAGACCACATTAGACAACGCTGTTGATGCCTCTTGAATGTTAGCCAATGTTTACACAATGGTGAGAGAGATGTGCCAGACAACAAAAAGGAAACTGCACCAAAGCACTAAACGCTACGGCTGCTGGAGCGTCTCACCTTGGTCTCGCGCTCCTCCAGCAGCGTCTCCAGTCTCTTCTGAGCGGCCCGGCCCTCGTGGTCGTCGCTCACGATCAGGATGATGTGGTTCCAGTTGAACTCGCGCATCAGGTCAAACCAGACGTGGGCCTGGTGGGAGTACGGCGGGACGGTGCGCAGGAAGGACAAGTGGATGCTCTGGGGAGGGTTAGCAATGAACAGTTAAAACCACAAATGTGACCAGGAGTGGATCTCTTCTATAGTTTTGGGGACAAAGTGAATTTACTGCTCCTTTTGTTGTTGTGGTTGGTGTGTGTCTATGGCGTCCCATGTGGAAAACCAAAGATTAATATTGATCTGAAAACCGCAATTGATGAGCAACTGGCAATCAGCAACATTTCTGCTGTAGCTGAAAAGCTCATAGACACAGAGCAGCTGAACATGGAGCCACTCACTAATGTTCTCTACCCACTCACTGACAGCACACACACAGTCTCTTGGTTGCCATATACTATTTTATACTATTATGTTTAAATAGGTCACATGACAAATTCCTTCTCCACATTTTTTACTCTCTGTGGTTGGAACACTCCAGAGGCTTCATTAAGGTTGTGGAGGTTGGGGGCTGAGCACCGTCCTGATGTGTGTTCAGCACAAGAGCTGTTGTAGACTATTAGACACCGAGAGACTCATGATTTTACCCGGCACGTCACCAAAAGAAAGCCATAGAGTTTGCAGACACTGTGACACCAAAAGGCTCTGTTTTGAATGAAACCCAACAGGGTGAGTACATTTATGACAATAAACATGTTTTTTTTTATTAATAATCGAGGTAAAGTTATTGTCCATCAACTGCATCACGACTCCTGTAATATATAACAACCCTCTTGTTGTGGATTGTTGATTTCTGTTCTTAAATAAATCTAAAACTTTTAAAATTAACACCCAATGTCTCATGATCTCATAAATCTAAAAGAATAAATAGACCAGCCATTGATCAGGACCTGTCTGTGTTATTTAAAAGAGCGTGTGTCCTGCTCCAGGAGCAGAGCCCAACACCAAAGCCCATATTACACATTTATTAAAAATGACATCTGGAAAGTTGGGTTTATTCCATTTATGTCATTTATGTCCAACTCTAATGTGCAGTCTGGTCACTGACCGATGTGTCCTTTTCTGCCAAAATAAAGTGGTTTAAGACAAGGTTTTTATTTTGACAGGATCACAAAAATGTATAGTTGTTGTAAATAGTGCCTTAACATTGCTACAGAGGAACATTGGACATAAACAAGATGCTAGAGACGTGCAGACGACTGGAGGTTTTATCTGAGTCTGACTCAGTCTCTTCACTGTCAGCACTGCTCAGGTTTATTTCCCCTTAGTGTCAGTCCGGGGCAACGCTCAAAACGTTCAGGGCTCAAGCCTTGGGAAAACGCCCCGGCGACGCCACATGAGCACCTCTAGGACTGAGTTATAGCTGTTGGAAAGGTTTTTGTTAAAGCAATTTGAGTGTTCTTAGTAAGAAAAAAGATTTACTCTGGTACATTTCGCTCCGTCTTCAATATTAAAGAGGCATTCAGTGGAAACAGGCCAGAATGCCTCGAGTCAGAACTGGACCGACTTGAGGATTTTTCACTGGGCTGCGTTTTGACAGGCTGGTAAATTCAGCTGCAGAGATGTTTGTCTTGAACCACCACAGATACCGATGCAACTCCAGTTAAAAAGAAAATAAGTTGCAGCCATTTTGTAGTTCTTATGTGCTCATCAGTCAAAAATCAGCGCATCCTAAAATATATGTATAAAATATATGTATATATTTTATAAAATATATGTATATATTTTATAAAATATATGTATATATTTTATCGCGCGCATTGCCAGCGATCACATGAATAAGTCAAAGCCACATCTTGATGGTGTAAACACATGCCAAACTTCATTAAATCCTGCAACTAAAAATGTTCTTCCATTTATAAACTATGTCCTCAAGCTGTTGAGCGTTTTGACTTCAACGACTGAAACCATTTTTAACAGACATTTGTGCGAGTGTTAAACGAGTTTGTTGCTTCATTTGCACAACAACATTAAAGTTTCATTCTCAGAAACACATTAGTCAGGTCTCAGACATTATTAATGACATCCTTTTTATTTTCAGCAGGAAACGCCACTAAAAGACAGTGATGGGATGTTTAATCTGCATTTGAAGTCGTCCTGGGGGAGTTTTTTTTTTTTTTTTCTGTGTGCACCGTCTGGATTTGTCTGTGTTGATCACTCACCTTGTCCGAGTAGATGGACATGCGGGTGGTCAGGCCCACCACAGGGATGCGGTAGAAGCCTGCGGTGTAGGAGACAGGCGTGGGGGTAAGGTGGTCGTTGGACTGGGGAGGGTGGCTCACGAGGATGGCGTAAACCTAAGAAGACAGGCAGAGGGAGAATACTCAGTATGTTCAGGGCACAAACTCGTGCAATTATTATCATCCACTAGCTTTATTTCTGTTTAATTTGTTTTGTTCATTAGAAGTATATTGTCCGTCAGATCAAAGGAAATCAAACTGAAAAAAGTTATTTACACATATTTAGCCTACATTAAAAATTGAGAACTGCTAGCATCTTCAACCTCCAAAATTCTGAAATGGTTTTCACACCTAAAAGAGCGTCACCAAGGTCATTTATCAGGCTTTACACTTCCAAGAGTCTGCGTTTATTCCAGTGTTATTTAAAAAAACCTGTAGGGGGCGATAGATGGAGTCAAAGATTTCAGCAAATAAAAACAATAACAAACACTAGAGGAGGTTTTAATAATGTATTTCTAAAGAAAGAGGTGAAAAAATGAGGCATGGATCATTATTCTGTGCGGGCTTTGAATGCATCACAACAAATACATTTTAAACATTTGACCATCTCTTCAACTTTTGAATAGAGCTCATCACTGCCCTATCTGGCCACCAAATGTACTGCTCCATCCGTATCAATAAGCTAATAAGCTAACAAAAGAAGGTCCTGAGTTTGACTCCCGGACCGGGGCAGGAGTTTGAAGTGACTGTTCTCCCAGTGCTTGGGTGGGTTTCCTCCAGGGACTCCAGTTTTCCCCCACCAACATTGAAAAATGTGCTGTAGTCTCCAGTTAGTAACATGACCAGTTACTGAGCGCCTGCCCTCTGCTCCATTGGACGGGTTAAAGGCAGAGAATGAGTTTCCCCACGCCAACTGGAATAATAAAAGAATATATAAATCTTCTGCTGGGGAACCCAATGACCACAATCACCCAACAATTCTAAACATACATTTATGCAATATTTTAAGCTAGTATTCATTGTCCAGTCAAGCCCAGTTCTTATTTAGATGAATATGGAAATCGTTTAAGGCCTGTTTTTTTAACCTCTCCATAATCCCTGCATGTCTGCTCCACTGGGAATTCTCTAGTGGCTCTGTTGTAATGGACAAAGTTTCTGTGTTTGGAATATTGCGGCCTTGTTGTTCCAACCCACTGCACTTTTATAAGTTATTGTTGTGTTTTGTTGTTTGAGAGTCGCATGGGCACAGTCTGATTAAAAGTGACTTTAACTCGATGCAAATGCCTCCACTGAGCGGCACAATCACTTTGGGCCACAAAATGATGGCTCCATGCTCATCTCCAAGTATAATAGAGAAACACACTGTACTCTGCGTTTTGGACAGAGTCAGTGTTAAAGAATGGCATTAGGAGTCTGGGCATAAATACGCCACAAGACAAATGTGCTCTGTAACTTCTTTTTACATTAATGCATCACTATATCAGCCAAAGAAAAGACACTGTGGTCCAAATAAAAAGTCCATTACCTGCTTTTATAAAGGGCTGGAGTCATAATGAGTATTAATAAAGATGAAGTGGCTTTAATAGGGATCCAAACAAGGTAGATATTGAATGTATAAGACTATGTCTGGTTCCTTTCATGACATTTTGCAAGACATGGGAAACATATTTGGTGTTGTGTATGAAGCCAAACACGCACATCTGGAAACACAATTAACGTCCAAAATGGATTTGTACACGTTCAGGCCTTTCTCAGATGTGTTTACTGGTAACGCAACATCACTTGGACAAATACACTTGGGAAAAAAACATTTGAGCTGCATAGGATGTTGTCTCTAAAATACCTCAAATGGCAACTAATCAACATGGCAGCAGGCAAAAGGGGATCAAGATCTTATTTTGCCACTTGGAAAATGATGCCAGTGACCCACAATGCATTGCACAGTGATGTCAGTTGCATAGAACCCTTTGGAAGGAGCCATTTTTGTTCCATTGCTTCCTGTTCCTCTTGCTACAGCCTGATATAAAGTTAAATGTCCCGGAAGAACAATTTTCCAAAGTGATAAAGCTCTAAAAATTATTTTTTAACACTTTTTAGTGCTTTCAAAAATGAGTTCCCCCCCAACAAACTAATGCATTGTTTAACTTTACTGTATATTATTTCTGAATAATTCTTTGCACACAACAAATACACGCTGAAGACTAATGTGACTGACGTACATGGAATACTGTTAGGGACAGTATTATTTGAGTTTGATAGTGTTTTCAGTTATTTTGAAGCAGCTGTTAGAAATAAATTTGACCTGTGTGTGTCTGAATCGCAGCCCTGAGAGAAGCAGCAGGGAGACGGAGGGGGCTGGGGGTTGTGGAGGGGGCTGGCACTCTGCAGATTATTGGACACGAACGTCCCGTATGGTTGGGTCAGAAACCAGGTCTATCATCCAAGCAGTGCTCCCAGGCATCTTCTCCATCTGCCACTGCCTCTTCTCTCTTCCCCTCTTCCTCCTCCTCCTCCTCATCAGAGCGCTTGTGTCAACGGCTCATCTCCTCTGATTAGGACTTTTTCCAAATCAAACCTCAGTCTGATTAGAGCTCTGTGTTTGAGCGTCCTGATCACTTGGATTAGCCTCTTAGCTTTGGGTGAACGTGATTAGTGGCAGATCAGAGCTGTTCTTTTGCTCATTCTATATCCAGCCCATGGTTTGGTTGGTAATATGTTGGTTTGTGTGAATCAAAGAGCTCCAAGAAACTAAAAAGGCTAAAAGGAACCACAACATGACAGAAAAAAGAGCTAAACATCAAAAAACTAAAAGATTTCTTAATTTTATTTTATTTTTCACCTACTAGGCACTCAAAGCGCTTTACCAGTGTTACAGCTGACCACTGGAGGCAAGGTGGGTTATATGTCTTGCCCAAGGACACAACGACAGTATGTGGGGGAGAGCGGGATGTTATGATGTTTTGGGATGTTTCGTAGAACGGCTGCTCTAACACTGATTCAAAAGACTTGTAAAACCAAATTATTTCTGGTTTACAGGGAAATGACCAGATTTCTTTCTTGCTTTTAAGAAAAGCTGATTATTCACTAGCATTATTCAATATCATATTGTAATATTAATAATCTGTGTGAAAAATGGGGTCATAAGACATAATTTAGGCTTTGTTACCAATTATTTTGAAGAATGACAATCTTCAGGCTCCTCAATGTTGAAGTGGTTAGCACTCCCTGCCTTTGGTTTCAATCATATTTAAAGTAGAACACAATGTGTGATTATAGATGGATTTAAATCCCCTGCACTGTCCATGTGTCTGTTGTATAATATTATGTTTGTTTCTTTTATGTCTGAGACAACAGAAGGAAATAGCATTGTTCCTAAATTCAACAATGTTGTGTAAACATACACAGCATTGTCTGTTCATGAATATGCACTGTCCCGTTCAAATAAATGAAAATGAAAACCTAAATAAATACTGATAATGCACTAATGAGAAGTTTGATAAGCTGGAGCTAGAAGTAAACTTCATTTTGAAGTAAAGTATTGTGCAGCGGCAGTTTGGTTCTACCTTTTTAATAAAAACAGGAAGTGTCCCTGTGCTGTTGCTTAGGGCTGAGTCCTCCATCTCTTTTACTCTAAGGTGAAAATGATCACAATAGCCTCTGTCACACGTCACTGCAGGATGTCAGGAGAATGTTCACCAGACACACATCCTACATGTCTGCCAGTTGTACCTGATCCTTGCTCTGACCTCACTTGTGCGACGGTAATAGAAACCTTCTTTGATCCAAACGAGAGCTGCTTCTCCGTCAGCAGCTCGCAGCTCAGAGGATGATGGGTGTATGCTGACCTGTCAGAGGTGCACTGACAGCTCAGAGCTGAGTTTAATGTTCTTCACTTCACCCCACTCCGCCCGCCCCGTCCTTTAACCCCCCAGTTCTCCAGGACAAATGCTTTACGTTTGACTGTAGCAAACTTTTCAGGGCACCTGTCATATTGAGCATAAGTTATTTTATATTTATTTATAATATACTTTAATGTTGACATTAAATCTAGGGCAAAGTCATCTTAAATCAATATTTACTTCAAATTAAATTTAAGAAATAAAAAAAACACTGGAAGTATACTTTATACAAAATATCTGACTTCAAAAGTGAAAGTCTTTCTTCATTGTGGCTGTATATTCTAGTCCTCAGTCCCGCTGAGACTCAGTCCATCTCGTTTGCTCTGCACAGTGACATTAAAGTCTCATTTCCACTGGGACGGTTCGGTATGGGTTGGGTCAGTTCTCGTGTGTTAACAAAAGTGGTCCAAAGGGTGCCCAAAAACCATAACGTACCACTTTGGGGTTTAGGAGTCCCAAGCAGGTCCGCTTTTTGGGAGGGGTTAGGAAAAACATTAGATGGAAATATTATTTTAATAACTTACGTCTTGTTCTTGTGAAAAATGTCTTATTCCAACAGAAAACATCTTAAGTATTTGGTTTATTTTATGAAAACAAAGCTAGCATTTATTAGCAACAGCTGTTTCTGGTTTTAAACAGTTGTTGTTGTTGCAACTAACTGGCCACTGTCCAGGATGTACCCCGCCTCAGGCCCAAAGCTGCTGGGATAGGCTCCACTCACCCACGACCCCTAACGGGACTAAGCGGTACAAAATGAATGAATGAATAAATAATAATGCACAAATATGCAGCGGAGAGTGTGAGGCTTCAGAGCTCCGTGAACACCAACATCACCTCCACGCTCTGTCCTGGCCCACCTCCAGAGGCTCTGTAGATGGAGATTGTGCACTCACCCTCCCTACACAGGGAAAAGACACCTGCATATGCAGAGGTCACCTGTTCTACATAATAAAAACATTTCTCAAACTACTGTATATCCATAACATATTTAGAAATGAACTTTGAGGACGTGGATTGACTCTGTGTTCCAAATCTGATTAAGATGCTTTAATGTCTGCTCTGGATTCCCAGCACCTTTGAGAACCCAGAGCTGCACTCCTTCATCTACATTTCTTCAGTGCGTGTGACATTAAATTCCATGTGACAGCGTTAAGCTCAGAGCCTGTATGAATTAGAGTCATTACCGTGAGCAGAGCGAAGTGGTTTATCCAGGGGGAAGTGCAATTATCTGTGTGGGAGCCTTACGCCTCCACGTGCTGCGACACTACGCTGTAATGTTTTAAAAGCCGTGACATGAGAGCTGCGCTGTTTTACAGCGACACTGTACTTCAACCATGCATTAGTTATAAAACCACTGCTCACCCCAGCTGCAGTATGCTTCATAATGTACACAAACTCATCTAACCATGATGCAGCAAACGTGAAAGGACAATAAAAAGTTGGAATTTTTCATATTTTCAGTGAATGTTTAGATAGCTACAGGGAGTATCATCAATAAATACTTTGTATATATACTAATATGATGTTTTGTGATGTTTCGAGCGGAGATCAAACCGCCCACCTGCAGGTCGAAGGTCGGCCGCTGAGCTACTGCCGCCCACCCTAAACCCTTAAGCCAGTATGCAGGTTTCACTGAATCCCTTACCAACTACCTTTTCTTTTGCTATAATCCATCCATTCATCTTCTACCGCTTATCTGGGACCAGGTCGCGGGGGAAGCAGTCTAAGCAGTGATGCCCAGACTTCCCACTCCCCAGACACTTCCTCCAGCTCTTCCGGGGGGATACTGAGTCCCTCCAGCGTATCGTTGGGCTTCCCCGGGGTCTCCTCCCGGTGGGACATGCCCAGAACACCTCCCTAGGGAGGCGTCCAGGAGGCATCCGAAACAGATGTCCGAGCCACCTCAGCTGGCTCCTCTCGATGTGGAGGAGCAGCGGCTCTACTTTAAGCTCCTCCCGAGTGACCGAGCTCCTCACCCTATCTCTAAGGGAGCGCCCCGCCACTCTGTGGAGAAAGCTCATTTTGGCCGCTTGTATCCGGGATCTTGTTCTTTCGGTCATGACCCAAAGCTCATGACCATAGGTGAGAGTAGGAACGTAGATCAGCTCCTTCTTTACCACGACTGACCGGTAAACCGACTGCATCACTGCAGAAGATGCACTGATCCTCCTGTCAACCTCACGCTCCCTCCTTCCCTCACTCGTGAACAGAATATCGATATTGATCATTTTAAGATTATTGAATGTTATGATAATATCCAGCTTTAGTGTCCCTTCTCTCTCCTTACACTTTCACAGAGGTACAGAACAGCTCACCGTTCCTCTGTACATCTGTCTGTCTCACCCAAAATTAAGCCTCCGGGCTAAAGCTCTAATAGTCGTTAATACAAGGGGGCGGGCCTTCACACCTGTCAATCACCAAATCAGGAAGCTTATGAGTGCCAAGGTCATGTGGCTAACATAACATACAGTTGTGCTCGTAAGTTTACATACCCTGGAGGAATTGGTAATTTTTTAAACTTTTCTTTCACTCTTAGTTAGTGGCTGATTGAAGCCATTTATTTTCAAACAACTGTGTTTACTCACATTTAAATACACTTATTTAAATCATAATGACAACAGAAACTACCCAAATGACCCTGATCAAAAGTTTACATGCCCCAGTTCTTAATACTCTGTAATGCCACCTTTAACATCAATGACAGCTTGAAGTGTTTTGTGGTAGTTGTGGATGAGGCTCTTTATTTTTTCAGATGGTAAAGCTTTATCTTGGAAAAAGCCTTTGTAGCTCACACATCCCCATAACATCAGATCCACCTCCATGTTTCACAGAAGGAATGGTGGCCTTGTTGACTCCTCTCTAAATGAAATGTTTATGGTTGTGGTCAAAAAGTCATCATTCCAAATGACTTTGTTCTGAGGTTTGTCTCGGTGCTGTTTGGTGTATTGTAAGTGGGATGCTTTGTGGCATTTGTGTAGTAATGGCTTTCTTGGCTACGTAGCCCATTTTCCTCCTAATTGAGGAAAGAACACCCTAATTGTGCATCTTGAAACAGACACACCACATTTTTTCTTCTATTTCAGCAGAAAATTTTCCTTGCATCACGGACAATTTTTCTGGCAGTTGTGGCTGATTGTTTTTGTTGCTCTACCTTAAACAGAATCCTTCATTTTCCACTTCTTAATTCGAGTTTGAACACTGCAGATTGGCATTCTCAAGTCCTTGGATATCTTTTTATATTCCTTTACTGTTTTATACAGTTTAATTACCTTTTCCTATTACCTTTTCCCCATGACTCAGGCAGAAACATCAGCAGCACTGGATAAAAGATACAAGGGTCAGTCAGGAGCCCAGCAACTCACTGACCTTTTACACACACTGATCACAAACAGGTCACAGGTGAGGATGGTTACCTTTAGCAGCCATTGAAACCTGTTTGTGTCAACTTAAATTATGATTTAAAAAGAGTAAACACAACTGTTTGACAAGAAACGGCTTCACCCGGGGTTTTTGTGTTTTCATTCATATTCTCGGAAAAATGGCCAAAACAATACCTAGCCTGTTGATACCAGCTACCCCTGTAAATACATTTAACAAATAATTAAACACAACCCTTTTGTTTTTGTTTTTTGTTGTTGTTTGTTTTTTTAGAGTGGCCTTTTATTGTGGCCAGCCTAAGGCACACCTGTGCAATAATCATGCCACACCTGTGTGGTGGATGGATTATCTCGGCAAAGTGCTGACTAACAGAGTTGGACAGATTTGTGAACAATATTTGAGAGAAATAGGCTTTTTGTGTTCATAGAAAAAGTCTTACATTTTTGAGTTCAGCTCGTGAAAAATGGAGGCAAAAAACAAAGTTTAAAGAGAGAATGGCTGAAGGTCTTACACAACGTTTGATCTCACAATGTATATTTTAATAATACAGTTTCAAACCTTGAAATCCACATTAGACTCATGTCAACTGTGTTTACACTTGTAGTCCAAAGAGTTTTTTTTTATTATTATTTTGAACCAAAGCGGTAAACAGTCTATCTAGTCCTGTGAGCTGGTACAATGTCCTGTCTGTCAGAACTGTTGGGCCAAGAGCCAGACTTTGTACAGCCTCTCTCGGTGTATCATGCACTGATCCCATGTATCATGCACTGATCTTGGATGAGACTCTTGCCCTTGCTTTGGTCACATTACTCAGTGCAGTTATGACAACTATATAAATTCTAGCACATCTGCAGCCAGACCCATTCACACTCCATCTCCGTCGGCCGCCAGAGTTGTCTCGTGCATCTCAAACACTCAGAGCTGAGTCGTTGAGTCTGAGCGACGCTGGGCACATTTCCTCTGCCGGCTGCTCTCGTCGCACTTCAGTAAATCTGCAGCTGTGTGTCCAGAAATGAACCAAGACTTGCCTCAAACCAAAATCTATTTTTCTAAAGTCAGAGGCGAAACTGACTTGACAAAAAAGTGGACTCCAGCCATTAGTTCAGACTTCAGAGATTGTGGTGGATTTGAGCTGTTTGGCCTGATGAGTCTGTGGACAGTCTTGTGGCTCACTCACAGGCTCTCATGTTGAATAAAAGAATCCTTTGAACAAGGCTAGACCAAAAACGTATGGACGTGCTAACAATCTTCATCAGGTTTTATTGCTGTTTCCACAGACACAAGTTTGTGTTAAACAGCTCTAAGGACCAGTGTTGGGAGTAATGGGATACAAAAGTAACAACGTTACAGTAGTGTATTCGTTTTTGCTAATAACGTAGTAATATAGTGCATTACTAATACAAAATGTATACAGTATATTACCCGTTACATTCTCAGTAATGCACGTTAAAAATGTATTTAACCAGACTGAATCTCTAAAATGAAACATTGTCGCTCCAGAAAAAAAGAAAATCCATGACCATGGCTCACCAAAGGTTTCAGTAAAAAAAGAATCTGCAGTGCTGATGTATTATTTCCTGGAGTCGACAGGTGATAGTTGACTGATGCAAAGATGGATTCTACATTTGCAAGATGGACATAATCTTACTATTTTGAATTTAAAGTGGATGGAACAGAATAAACTCTGTTTCTCTCAGCCTACCAAACTGCTTGAAGTGAAGTGAAAAAGTAAAGAGACAGAGGCAGAGGCAGAAAAAGTGTTGTTGAATACTATCACCAGCTTTTACAAAGCTTGTCAGCAGAATTCCTGTGAACCCCGGCAATGACAAGGTAAGCTAATGTGCCTTTAGAGTCCGGTTCACACTGTCAAGAGGATTACTGTATTTTAACAAGGCTGCCAGTACATCTAATTACAATTATAATAGTTTTTATTACATGCATTGTGCAGTTGATGCTTGTTGTGGCTAATGCTACTGCTAGCTCCAGACCAGTTTATGTAGCCTACTGTAGGTGGAGACTGCAGACGATAAACACCAATAATAACAGAGAAATAAATTCATATTACCTCCATAATGCCTTCATTTGTGTGATGGCAGAACCTGCCTGAACCGTGTGCTGCTCTTTGTTTGGGTTTTGAATTAGCCCTGCCCCAGAACCCCACATGACACCCCAAGTCTGACATGGAGGATTTTTAGGACCACTAAATAAAACTAAAACATTTAATAAAAGATCATCTAAATTAAACTTTAAAACATCCAAATATATAAATACTGTTTATTTATATGGGTAAATCAATAAAATTAATAATACAAACTTTAAATAGTGTTTTAATGTGAAAACAGCACATCTATGCAAATGAGCTCCGTGCTCTGATTGGCTGTTCTTCTGAACGAGAATCTACAACAGGAGTACCACTCATGGTTTTGTGTGTTTACAGGTTTGTCACACATTTGTGGATTATGTCTCTTATTTACCCTCGACAGTAGCAGTCACCAGAGGGTTGTGTGTTGAGCCAGTTGTGGAGTCGTGTCCTAGACTTGTCAAAGTCAGTCTGTGAAAGGCCTCTCTAGAGCTTAAACTGTTGTTTTGAAGGGTCCAATCTGAATTCTTTGTCTTTGGAAAGCTTCTAAACACGCATCAACACTGTAGAAGCCAGCTGCGGTGGCTCGGGCATCTGTTCCGGATGCCTCCCGGACGTCTCTCTGGGGAGGTGTTCAGGGCATGTCCCACTGGGAGAAGGCCCCAGGGAAGACCTAGGACACACTGGAGAGACTGTCTGATGGCTGGCCTTGGAAAGACAGAAAAGGAAGTGTCTACGGAGAGGGAAGTCTGGGTCTCTGCTTAGAGGCAGCTTCCCGGTTAAATGGAAGAAGAAGACCTCGGAACTTTACACTCTGGCCACTTTTGATCCATTGCCCAAGACCTATGTCCAAGCTTTAATGTTGACTTTCAATTGGCAAATAACAAGCAACTGGGTCCACAAACAAAACTGCACTCAAGGGCCTGCGTAGTTATTTTAAATATGATCATATATCCAAACACAAATGTTCACAAACCTTTATTTTATTGTTTCATTGCATTCTTTACTCAAACTGAAGCCACTCTTTTTCCTTTTTATATAAACATATATACTGTATATATTATTATTTATTTAGTTTTTTTGCAGTTCATCAGAACCAGACAGACACTGTTTAGTTTTTGAATGTGGTTAATGCCCGGTAGGCAGATCACGATGATAATCTCTCTCTTCGCTGAACACACTGCTGCATGACTCACTTGAACTACTCATCCTCACACCTCAGCGTCCAACACCACAAGACACACTCCACAAACTGCGCATTAACCCAGATGAGAAGAGGTAAACAGTTAAGGTCCAAATAATGATCTACCGCACAATAATAAGACATAATCAAATCACAATTAACAGAACGTTGTGGAGGCTTTAACAATAATTCTCAACAAACACATTTAAGTGGCACTTTTCTAAAGATAGAAATAAAGTCAAGGTAAAATGCAGGGTTAGTTAAATGTGAAATTGTTTCCAAAAAGGAAAACTAAGCAGGAACCTTTGTTTGGCTAGTTTTGGTGAAATGTACTCTCTTATAATAAAGCGTATTGTTAAAGTCAATCTTGTTAAACAATGCAACACAGATAAAAACATAATACTGCTAAACCCCTCCCAAAAATTAAAGTGGTTTATTTTTTTATTTAATTAAATTTTTTAACCCATGATTTTGATTGACAAGATTTATAAATAAATTAATTAAAAATAAATTAAAAAATAAATAAATAATCTTAAATCTGTGTTTGTCACTGTTTCAATAAGTCACTGGCTTTTCTTTGGATTAGTAAAAATAAAGTATTGAATCTGTCTTGTTTGTTATTTCTGTGAATGCAGCAGTAAGGAAACAAATATTTACACTCACTCTCCTGTTTATGAGGTACACCCTGCTAGTATTGGCTCAGATCCTCTTTTGCCTTTAGAACTGCCTTAATCCTTCTCGGCAGACACTCATTGAGCTGCTGGAAACATTCCTCAGAGAATTTGGTCCAACCTGACGCAATAGCATCATTCATGCAGATCTATCGGCCCACAGCTTTTCTGTTGGATTAGGTTTGGTGAGTTTTGTAATGTGGTGCGTTCTCCTGCCGGCAGAAGACTGGGCACTCTGAGTGGCCCCAGAGAACATCTCCCACACCATTAACACGATCGGCAGGATGGATCCATGCTTTCATGTTCTTTACGTCGAATTCTGACCCTACCAGCAGAATATCGCAGCAGAAATACTCATACTCGTTCATCTACGCCACATAAGTCACTTAAATCATTCTTTCTCATGTTTTGAGCTGCTGTGTGTGTTTTGTTAAAGAGAATTAGAACAAGTGTAACTAATAATGTGAAAGTGGAATGAGCCTGCTGTTATGGAAAGACTATCCTGTGTTCATTTTTTTATTCTATTACTTGCGCACCGTTCTTTTACTTGTTGCACTTTACCTGTGTAAGAGCAGCTGTGCAAGTGAATTTTCCCTCTGTGGCATCAATAAAGTCCTGCCTTATCAAAGTTAAGTGTGGAGCAGGAGCACACACAGTGGAATGAACCTGCTTCTTTAAACCACTGAACTATTATAGAAATGTACAGCATGTTACAGATTGTCGCAGCCACTCTCCTTGTGTTAGAAGAATAAAGATTACATCTATGGTACTGATTATAGACTGATACCTCTGATAAAACCTAGTCTGTCTATGACAAACCTTGCTAAGATTTTAGGGTAATTCAGAACATTGTAAAGCCTAACTCGAGCAGCACACACAGTCCCAGCTGCAGCGGTGCAGCCGGAGCCTGCAGCAGACCTACCTGGCTGGAGATGAGGTCCTCGCACACGGACAGAGCCATCTGAATGGCGTTGGGCTTGTGCGTCACGGAGATGGCGGTCAGCTTGAACTTGTCCCGGCCATAGACGTGGTTGGACTGGGCCACGGCGTCTTTGAAAACCTGCTCGTAGCGCTTCTGGCTCAGCACCGCACCAATGTTCACGATCTTGGGCTCGCAGCCGGCCCGCGCGCAGGAGCACGAGAGCAGCACGGCGAACAGGAACAGACGCATGGCGCGGGGGAGAGCGGCGGCGTCCGCACGGTGGCTTCTATCCGCGGTGTAGGCACTGAGGGTCCGGCCGCTGCTGGTGGAAGGCACCGCGGTCCGGGGGCGGCGAGCGCGCGGAGGAAAAGGAGGGGGAGAAGATAATGAAGCAGAGAAGGCGGGGTTAAGAGCGCTGCGGTGGAATGTGTCGGATTGAGACGCGTCCCGAGCTCATGTTGTCCGCAGTGGTCCAGGCAGTGCCGGTGCGTCCCATTGATGCTGCTGCTGCTGCTGCTGCTGCTGCTGCTGCTCGCGGACTGCGCACGGCTGCTGTCCGCGGTGCTGACAGCTGTGCATGCGCGCCGCGGGCTCTCTGCGCGCGCCCGTCACAGAGCGCACTGTCTTTCTTTGCTCCGGTCCCTCCTCAGTTCTTTTACCTCTACTGGGACTTCACGTTCTTTCTTGTTCATTACTTCACTTTTCCTTCCCTTCCCCCTTTCCTTTCCTTTCCTCCTTTATTGTGATAAGCTCCTGTTTCTTTCCCTCCTTCCTTTCTGTCACTGCGTCCGCAGTCATTTTTAGTGAGTCATTAGTAAGGTTCTGTAAGCTCAATTGGTATTCTGTTATTGTGATTAGTCACTCTGCTTAAGTGAAATAAGTCATTGGAATTATAATGAGAGTAATTTTACCTATAGTGATTATCAAAATATCAAAAATAAAAGATAAATGTTTGTATTGGAGGCACATGTGTTGGGACCGACATCAGAAAATAAATGAAGGTGATTAGATTTGAATTGTTCCTTCAGAGACCATGTGAGACTGAGGGGCCCACAGCAGAAGTCCCCTTGGGTCATCAACATGAAGCTATATTAGTCATGAATCTGTGAACATCAATAATTCTACAAACAAATGCTTTATTTCAACATGAAGTCATTGTTTAAACACGAACAACCAAGAAAAACATCTTTGGGGTCCCACTTCCTGCTCGAGGCCCTTGGTATTTTCCTGGTAACGCCCCTGCTTTTCTCCCCTTTTGCCCAAACAGCAGAGGGGGGGAGGGGTGTCCAAGAGAATACCTGGCTGCTATGAAAAATACATGTGTGCTTCAGGCACATGAAAGTAACAACCGTAAGTGAGTGTTTAAGCAGAAATAACTGTGGCTTTATCAAATCAAACTGACTAAATACATATTCAGCCTTGTTGGGGTCCCCTTCTCACCTGCCTTTATGACAGCTCCAAAATATTATCTATATGAACATTGTCTAGTACATTAACTGATTATAAGATTGGTCCAAACAAGTTTTAATTCACAATTGTTGAGGCTTGTGCTCATTTACTACAAAAAACATAAACATAACAAAATATTGTTAGGATCTATTTAAATCCTTTTTCAAGAAACTCTCACTTCTACAGCTGAAGTTAAAGCACGTTAAATCGAAATTCTTCTTTAAACAGTTTGAAAACAAATCTGTTTAAAGTTGGTCTCAACATAACCCATTTAAGCTCTCAGACTCTGTTTTTTTTGGCAATGTAATAACAGCTGTATGAGGATGCTAGGGTTTAAAGGTCATTTATTCAATGCTGACGTTAGGTGGAAATATTACTACATTAAAAAATCGAAAAGATAGAGAAAACTCACTGACATCAGATGGACGTATTTGCCGAGATAGTGTGGTATCTGAGAGATGGAAGCATATATTTTACCAATGATGGGGTTGATCTTGTGTTGCCATGGCGCCCAGAGGTTGGGCTTGTGCTTTTATCTTTTTGTCTTACTTTTTTTTAACACTTTTGGACATTTGAAATCAAACCGATCTGGACCATGGCCTAACTGTAGACGCCATATAATAATAGCATCGCCTCAATAGTGTGCCGTAATGTAGGCCACACTCATATTCATCAAAAGAAGTATCCATCTTCATTAGGTTTTAGCTGATATCAGTAAAAAAATGACTATCTATATTTTAGTCATAGTCCATTTTCAAACCTGAGTTGGATGTTGGAGACCTGTCACTCAATCAGACGAAGCACCATCGTACAGTCACACTCGAGTCACTGTACTGTAAGCATTTCTCTCCAAAACTGTCGGGTCAGCCCGGTCCACACACTGTTGCCATGGTGACCCGTTGGTACGTCAGGTGTCGGTGATAGATGTCCTGCCTTTTCCCGACAGAATGATGGAGGAGGAGCATCTCACACCCAAGGCCTGGCTTTGCTTCTGGATAATGTTTCCGACAAAGGTTAAAACAATAAAGACTTAATAAATAAAATAATAAAATAATAAAAAAGACTTATAAATAGTTTGAATGGGGTCCAATACTACTCCAGCCTAAACTTTAATATCACTGTTACCTAAATAAGCCCTAAATGACTGCAGGTTACATGCTTAAAGTCTTTCAAAACTCTCCAAATGTCCCCTTTAAATATAATTCTGCAGTTCTAAACTAGAGACATGCTTTCCCTCGAGCCTTCCCTGGGCCCTACCCTCCTCTCGAAGGCTTTTAAAGATGGAGTTTCACGGTAAACAGGCAGTAAATGGCCGTTAAAGCACTTCTTGCAGCCAGGGTAAAAGGACCATCCTAGAGAGCCACATGACGGCTCGAACTCTGGGTAAGGCTAAATTTTTAATCTCACTATATTTTAGGCGCCTCTCAGCTCTTGTTATAACAGCTTCCACAGTCTATTTTTAGAGCGGGCTCTGGATTCATTGTTTCTTTTTTCTTACTGATGAAGCCTGTGTTCTTCAGGCTCAGTGTAATTACAACAGTTGCTTTGTTGTGTTTCTCATTTGCTTTTGTCTAATGTTTGCTGATGTTATTCTCCTGTTGTAGGCTGATGATGCCCAGTGTTCCCAGGACAGTCGAGTGTGTTTGCAGAAGTGTTCATGCGTTCAAGGCAACAGTGATGGATTGATATATTTATTTCTGGACAGAGACCATGTGCAGGTGCATTAATCATAAAGAAAATATGCCCCGCACCAGATGCTATAGCGTTATAATATTTCTAAAACAATAAAGTGAAGGTTGCAACAATTAAAGTGCACATATTAATAATTAGGCTACATTAATAATTTATATTTTTATAACAGATTGAAGAGAACATGGCAAAGATAATCAGAAAATATTGCAGTGGTGCTCAGTAGGCTGTTAGGGGTCAACTGCAAACTTTTACGAGATGTGAGTGTTAGAACGAGGCAGTGTTCTTTAAGTGTACGTCAATAAAGGAACAAACAAGTTCCCCACTAACAGTAAATGTGGAATCCCTTTGTTGATATGTGGCTAACACGGCAGAAAAGCTAAAGACTTCCACCTGATGCAGCCGATGTGTTAGAGTCTTAAATTTACCCTCAGGAATAGATAAAGTGATTTGAATTGGACTGAATGTACAGTCTATCACGGGAGCATACCTACACAGGACCTCTGCAGGTCGCCTGGAGGGGACAGGACCTCTGCAGGTCGCCTCGAGGGGACAGGACCTCTGCAGGTCGCCTCGAGGGGACAGGACCTCTGCAGGTCGCCTGGAGGGGACAGGACCTCTGCAGGTCGCCTCGAGGGGACAGGACCTCTGCAGGTCGCCTCGAGGGGACAGGACCTCTGCAGGTCGCCTCGAGGGGACAGGACGTCTGCAGGTCGTCTCGAGGGGACAGGACCTCTGCAGGTCGCCTCATTGAGACAGGACCTCTGCAGGTCGTCTCGAGGGGACAGGACCTCTGCAGGTCGCCTCGAGGGGACAGGACCTCTGCAGGTCGCCTGAAGGGGACAGGACCTCTGCAGGTCGCCTCATTGAGACAGGACCTCTGCAGGTCGTCTCGAGGGGACAGGACCTCTGCAGGTCGTCTCGAGGGGACAGGACCTCTGCAGGTCGTCTCGAGGGGACAGGACCTCTGCAGGTCGCCTCGAGGGGACAGGACCTCTGCCGGCTGCAGGTCGCCTCGATGAGACAGGACCTCCGCAGGTCGTCTCGAGGGGACAGGACCTCTGCAGGTCGTCTCGAGGGGACAGGACCTCTGCAGGTCGCCTCGATGAGACAGGACCTCCGCAGGTCGTCTCGAGGGGACAGGACCTCCGCAGGTCGTCTCGAGGGGACAGGACCTCCGCAGGTCGTCTCGAGGGGACAGGACCTCCGCAGGTCGTCTCGAGGGGACAGGACCTCTGCAGGTCGCCTCGAGGGGACAGGACCTCTGCCGGCTGCAGGTCGCCTCGATGAGTGCTCTGTTAGAGGTGAACATCCCTCTCAGTGAAGCCCATTAATCAGCGCCCCATCCCTCCCCGTCCTTCTCACTGATGCAGTGTTTAAGTAACTGCAGCTTCACACACGGCCGGCCCGTCGCCATGGAAACAGGATTTGGAGAGAGGGTGCGTGCGCAGCCCCTCTCTCTTTCTGCTGCTGACAACAAAAAGAAAGCAGACAGGGAGTTGTTTTTTTTTTGTTTTGTTTTTTCATAGTCACAGCGGGAAATGTCCAAAATCAGTCGAAGAAAATGAGGACTAAACACCAGCAGAAAAAAACAACGAGATTAAAGATGAGAGGAATTAGTCGAAGTGACAGGAGTGGCTTATTTTAATTATTAACTGTCACATTTAAGTGTTGTTCTCCCCAGAGGATTGTACCCTGCTCTGTTTATTCAGTCTATAATTGTAAGAGTAGTGTTTGAATGGGCCTGGATGGATAACACTTGAAAGCACAGCGGTGGTCAGTGAGAAGCACAGAGATGATAAATAAAGAGAGCCACACAGAGTTTATTATTGCCTGTCTCTCAAAATGATGGGCAAGTCTTGCTCCAAGTGTCTCTTCTACTGATGTCTCCAATCGTGCAGTTTGAAAACAAAAAGCAAGTGCAGTTCACAGATGTATGAGATTTTCTGTGCAATATTTCTTTTATACATTTATATTATATGTTATTTTTAAAGCATAAAAGCTTTAGGAGAGCGCTGGAGCTACATAAACACCCTGCAACTGGAGATGTGTATAACCTACACACGTAGTAACAGCCAGAGGGCCAAAGGACAACGCTCGCCAAGAAACTGTGATTGGTGGATGTTTTTTGGGTCCCACGGAGTACATAGTTTATGACTATTAAGTGTATATATTAAATCAACTACTTATTATTATTACTAGAGCAAAGATCCTGTTTGATTATCCCAACCAAGTCTCGATGTTTTTACTTGTGTGTGTCATTTGTGCCACAATCTATAGTTGTATCTGTTCATTGCCTTATTCCAGTCTGGATGTGGAGTTTTACTAAACTTCCTGTTTGTTCACAGTGTCAGAAAACAAGTTCATATCTTTACCAAACTCCTGGAAATCAAGTATTTTCACCAAAAAATGAACCAAAGTTACCTGTCTAGCAGACATTTGGCAACGAATACATCAGTAGGAAGCCGTTTTCCTCATTTAAGACACACCTGTGCAATAATCATGCTCTCTAATCAGCGTCTTGGTATGCCACAGCTGTGAGGTGGATGGACACAGATTTGGACAGACTTGTGAACAATATTTGAGAGAAATACAGTAGGTCTTCAGCTCAATATACAACATTTCTAGTTCTTTATCCTCAGCCCTCACTGTTAGGAGCTGTCTCACTTAAATTTACCCAGAAGCCACTGGTGAACTAGACAGAGTGAAATAACGCTGGTGGACTCACAAAGAGCAGCCCTGTAGCACACACTTTCTCATGAGCACACTGAAGGACAGTCTGAGCCGAGCGCCCACTCACCAGGACGTCAGTAACACACACTGATGCAGCCCACACACAGGGCTTTATCTCCTGCAGAAGTCTTTAAAGCTCAGCAGAAAGAGAGTCTCCGATAGGTTGATACGAAGAACTGCAGGTGTTATTAGTTAAACTGACAGCAGACCTTTTACATTGTTAGAGCTCTCCATCCAGGCAGGCTGGAAATCTGCATTTACCCTTCTGTAAACCCTCATGTAATCAGTCTTTAATCAGATGTCACGACACTAAATGAGGCGACACTCTTTTAAATATCTTAGACACTTCTACTTCATTATCTCTTTATAAAAACAGAACTGATGCAGAATATTTGCTTTGACTCACCCATCCTAAAGATAAACTTGGATGGATGATCTCATGTAGTTTGAAGGTGTTTTATTATTGAGTGTTTTAATAGAGTTTATTTGTTTATTTGTCTCTAGTCCCCTAATGCACAGGTTTTTATTTTCACATGTATTAGTTTCTTTTCTTCTAAAGCCAGGAAGACTATCACAACAAAGAAAAATGTGAAAAAGATTAAAGCATTAACACGGGCAGCACACGGGACCATGTGCCAGGACCAAAATCCAGAGGCAACTGTTCCAGAACTGAACCTTTTTCACTCTTCTCTTTTAGTTTAGTTTAGTTTATTTTATTTTATTGATAACTGTTGAGTTTGTGCTTTTAACCTGTTTTGTTATCACTTTGAACTGCTGTTGTATGAATTCTATTTAAATAAACTTCTCTAGCCCTAATGAGACTGTTCTTATCTCCTGTGTACACGCTGATTAAACATCTTATCCTACTGGTGACCTTTATTTTGAAGTTCATGACCTGCTAAGTGTTGTTGTGGCTGATAGCTTACCATTCCCAGTAGTTTAAGTTAACGAGCGCCTAATCCTGTGGGATTTGTTAAACAGTTTAAGTTATGTTGTGCCCTGGGCCCGGGATAAGCGCACATTAAAGACAAATACAACACACTCCAGATATGTCTGTGGACTATAAGCTGCCCAACAGTATCCTTCAAATGCAGCAAAGTGATCCAACTTTGACCAAATTGTTGCTGAAAGAGAGTGTGAGTCAGAAGAGGAGCCTGATGAAGAGGAAGTATCTTGTCTCAGGAGCATGGCAACATGGAAAACAGTTTATGTTGGTAAAAACTAATTCTGCCACTTAATATCCTGAAGTCTTCCCATTACAGAATGTTAAAGCAAAGAGCAAAGCTTTTGGCTTTTTTTGCTGATTGAGTTATTTTCCAGGGTTTTCCCAGTGAAATATTAACTGAACGAGGGACCTACTTTATGTCTGAAATATTTTAGCAGGTGTTCAAGTTGCTGGGTATCAGGAGTACTCGTACAAACCCTGAAACAGATGCCACGTTCGTTTGTCAGTGACACTATCGTGAAGTTCCTCTGGCCTCCACTGAGATTTCTCCTGTTGAATTATTATGTGCCATGACGTGAGGGGCCCTCAGGTTTTGCTGAAGGAGATCTGGGAGGCGGAGAATATGCCTCTTTGTACTTTATACCTATGAAGACTTCAAATTCCTGTTCTTTGGGTTTAGGAAGAGATGAGCTGTGACAGTACTTGTACAGCCTCTTTCTATTTACTCACTTAAACTATACCGTAGTTAGTACTGCTGTAGAGTTCGTAAATGGAATGAGTTTGTTCGTGCGAGTAACATCATTGACATAAATCCATTGTCTACAGAACGACATGTCGGTGCGTCCTGATGTGAACAGGGTCATGGCAGGAGGGCCTCTGTGCGACCCCCCCCCCGCTCTGATGGCAGGGCTGGGGGCCTGCTTTGATGGCAGGGCTGGGGGCCTCTGTGCGACCCCCGCTCTGATGGCAGGGCTGGGGGCCTGCTCTGATGGCAGGGCTGGGGGCCTCTGTGCGACCCCCGCTCTGATGGCAGGGCTGGGGGCCTGCTCTGATGGCAGGGCTGGGGGCCTCTGTGCGACCCCCGCTCTGATGGCAGGGCTGGGGGCCCACTCTGATGGCAGGGCTGGGGGCCTCTGTGCGACCCCCGCTCTGATGGCAGGGCTGGGGGCCTCTGTGTGACCCCCCGCTCTGATGGCAGGGCTGGGGGCCTCTGTGCGACCCCCGCTCTGATGGCAGGGCTGGGGGCCCGCTCTGATGGCAGGGCTGGGGGCCTCTGTGCGACCCCCGCTCTGATGGCAGGGCTGGGGGCCCGCTCTGATGGCAGGGCTGGGCTGTGGCTGAGGGCCGTGCAGATGAATGGCTCTGACGTGATTCTTGTGTCACGTGAAGTCCCATATCAATTATGAATGTGTAAAACCTCTGCTTTAAAGGCTGTAGGAGGAAACGCAGCAAGGGAAGGAAGCAGGTAAGGATGGAAGGAAGCCCCTACCCCTGCTCACTTCCACCTGCAGAGCTGGAGGGTTTGTGCGGTGTTGAAATTACAAGAGGATGTTCTCGATCTGCAGCTCAGTGTCAGAGGCTTCAGTCAAAATGGATCAATATGTGGGCTAACGCAGAGGGGGCTGTTAGCTGCACGCTAATGTCTCTGTAAGTGAGACGCTTCAAACAGTCCACAGGGATGAGACGGACGGATGTGTTAACAGAGTCTGCACAAAGAGACAGCCGTGTTAATTCTGCTCTAACACAGTGGTAATGGGGCAGGATTTTAAATAGACAGGTATTTCTGGTGACGTGTGGAGACTGTGGGGAACATGGTTACACTGACAGTGTTCCAACATCCACAAACAGAACTTCACCAGGACGAGAGGTCAGAGTTCACAGCAGCTCCTCACCTGGAGTGGAGGTACGAAGCACTAAAAAGCACAACCCTTTTGTAGTTTTAGATGAGACACTTTAAAGATGCTCGTTTTTTTGTTTTTTTATGGAGCCTAACTTGTGTGATTCTTTAAGTGAGTTGGGAGGATGTTCCACTCTTTTTAAGGTTTATATAAAAAGGCTTCAAATGTTGTTCTGTGCTTTGCTACACTGCCCCCTAGAGGTGGTTTGTGATGCTCTGTTGGTCCTTTCAGAGGTCAACTAAACAAAGTGCTTAAGAGGCGTAGGTGCAGAACTGTGTATTACTCTGGACAAGTCGAATGCCAGTCAGTCTTTGTTGTTCTCAAAGTTTAACATTTTGAATTTAACCATAACTTGACAATGTTGATGCTGTTGTGTTTTCTGTCTATGATGACTTCCAGTGCTTGTTTGTAAAGTATAGATTCATTTGGAGGTTCATTTGCAAGGGACTAAAGTACAGTATGTACCCAACACCTAAACTGTACAAGTGCAGAGACAAAGCATTAGAGGAAATGTGTTGATTGCTGTAATCGCTGCTCTGTTTGAGAATGAAGCGTACAAAAGGATGAAGCAGCAGGACTGTCCCCTTCATGTGCTCCATGAAAGAGATCCAGCTGGGTTTGTGCTGCTAAGAATACGCTGCATCTGAGCAGTTCTGACGAGAAATAGGTCAGCACCAGACCCAGAAAACATGAGAGGGGTTTTGATCCGCAGCTGAACCTCCATTATCTTCTGACGCTTCAAAAGGAGAAAAGGAGTCGTGGGCTGACAGTGTGACACGGATTTAACACACAACGTGTTCAACAAGACAGATTTGAAGGTTAATTACCCAGAATTCACCTGTGGAGGAGTCAGACAGAGTGGAGCTAAGGTGGAAGAACAGTCTAAGCTCAGTCACTTCTGAACAGTTCACAGCAATAGAATATAGTCCATATATTTATACCAGGCCTGAAGGTCTTAAAGCATAGCCTACTTAACCTCACAATATCTGCATTTGTACTGCATTATTACTGTCACAACGTTCTTCATTAGCTTTGTCAGAAAAAGAAGCAGACCAACTCAAATGATTACAACTTTAGTCCCTGATAAATCAGGTCTACTGGACTCGGACTAGGACGTGGTTGTGTAAGAACACCCAAGAACTGATTACTAAGTGCATTTCAAAGATATACACACTGTAAATACATATATTACAGTCCATTTTTTACCAAAGACGAGAGAGTCGGAATCAAACCACCAACCTTCTGTTTATAGGACGCCTCTACCCCTGAGCCACTGCACCCGTCCCAAAGCTGTAGAGTTATGGGGAAAGCAAGTTGCATCTGTCAAGAGTGAAAATGTTAGAGTAACTCTTACTTCTGGTGTTTACTAATGTCATTACTAGACTTTTTCAGAAAGATGTGTTTTAGAAGAAAACTGTGAGTGTGGTTATGGTTCTCAAAGTCTCACAGTGACATTAGAGCTTTATCCAAATGTCCACAGATACATGTAGAGCCTGCGGACTGGTACAACTGAAAGTCAGAGGGAGAGCCCAATGATGAGAGGCTGAAGACAAGACATTAACCAACTCTGTTTAAAATCAGTTAACATCACTGTTATTGTGTGATTCACAGAGAAATGAAGAATAATCTAAAGTTCTGAATGTTGTGAATAAAGTCCATGTCCTTAACTCGATTATATTTGGGGACATCAGTCATTGGACTAATTCAACTTCTAAAAGAGTTTGAGCATTATTTCCCAACCACGAAAGATCCTTGAACTGGGACGAAATCGAGCTGTGACCCATCTGTGCTTGATAGTGCAAACAAAGATGGCTTCAACACGACTTTGACAGCATTCTGGAAAAAAGTCAAGGTGGAATATCCCAAGATCACTACAGCACTAAAAAATGGTATTTTGGTTTTGCCTGGACAGAGATCACAGTATGTGTGTGTATTTTATTTTTGCTCTAAAGCCTTAATTCTGAATAAACACTACGCATCATAACGTCTTTGATTGAAAACATTTTATTGAAGCAGTTTACTTTTCTTTACATCATTCAAGCCTTCTCTATGACCTGTCCCGGTACAGCAGATACCCCAGCATCAGCAGCAGCAGCACCAGGGCTGTGATGTAGAAGTACAGCGAGTGGATCCACACCAGTCTGTCGTCGAAGCAGGGCGACGGGACGCAGCACGAACGGGACGAGGCCCGGAGGTCTGTCCCATACACAGCCAACTCCGCTCCGTAGACGTGAACACTGCTGCTGTACAGCTCCTCTTGTCGACTGAACATGTCCCACTGCGGCAGGGGGGTGGTCTGTCTGCAGAGGGGGCACCGCAGTCGGCTGGGGTCCGGGGCCCTGCACTGGACGCCCCAAACGCAGCGCTGGCAGACCGTGTGGTTACAGTGGAGGAGAATGGGGCTGCGTTCGCCCTGGGACTCGAACGGCTCGCTGCAAACGGGACACTCCTCTGCGACACAACAGCCCTGCTCCCAAGGGACACTTTTGTTTGTTCCATCTGTCGAGCTTTGGGACGGTTCAGCGCCGTCCGGATGCTTCTGGAGCAAAGGCAGAATGATAGAGCCACGTTTGAAAACTCCTATCACCTTTTGGTCCGTTTCTTCAACCGGAGTTTCCTCATTTTTGACGATTTCTGCTTCATCCATTTTCAAAAGTGTCCCCTTTCCACCGTCGCACAACAGGCTTTGTTTCTTTGCTCTACAAACTATTCCTGATGTAATGCTAATTCAACAAAGGCTTGCCAGTTTCCAGATAAGATAAGCAGTCACGGGGTAATGACTCTTGTGTGGGACATTCTGTTTTTAGAAGTGTGTAGGGGTTAGAGAAGTTTGGATGAAGTGCGGAGGTAACAGCAGAACAGTATATTAGCCGTGTTTACTGCATCTGACCAAGGCACCGGCTCAGATCTGGACATGGTTCTGGGAAACTCCTCAGGGCCAATAACATTTGAACAGCGACTAAAGGCCACAAAACTGAAAACTCCTTCTTATTAAGTCAACAACTAAACCAATCGAACCAACAACAACATATTTTAAAACATTATAGGCTTTAGCGGATGTTCCACTCTGTCTTTTATTTCACTTTTACTGAATGGGGTCTAATTTTCTCCCGGGGGCCGGTCGTGCTGCTACAGTGACCCTAACTCATCTTTGAGGATTTGTAACAATAGATCATAGTTCTATTGTCATTAGGGAGAACATAATGACAACATTTGAACAGGCAGAGAGCTTTAATGGGCCTTGAGAGCTAACCACTAACACTTAAACGTTAGATATAAAAAAAAAACTGGAATAGTTAGACTAAACAGTTGTTGAGGCCCTGGAACCGAGGTTGTAGACCTTGCTGCAAACAAAAGAGCTGTGTTTGCTTTTGACAACTTCCATGTGCTGCTCAGTGCAGAAGGACGTCTGGAAAACAGAATTACTGCTTAAATGTTTCTGCAATACCAGTTCCTTCCCATGTTTCCATGCTTACTCACTAACCTGCTTTGTTCCTCAGTAAAGTCCCGTTATGGGTCGAGTAGGTCGTAATGTGACCTACAAGACTACAAGACCCACATTATGGCCTGGGTCTTCACAGGTGCCCACTGACCTAATGCAACAGGCCTTTCCAGAGACGGTGGGACGTGGCCTGCAGAGGAGGAGGAGGAGGAGGAAGAGGAGGAGGTAGTGCCAGTCGCCAAACAGCTCAGTGCACTTCCTTCCAGCCAATTGAACCCTCTAAAGTATTCAGCGCGACGGAGAGCTTTTGCCAGTTCACAGACGCATGAGCAAACCCATTAGAGGCGCGCAGACACATTTATTCTGCATATTTAATTGACTCTTTACATGTGTAGATGAGACACAGACACAGTTAACAGCAGCAGGCACATGTTGTGCAGCGGCACTGAAAACACTGGGTTAACAGAGGTTTAATGCTTCAGGGCTGTCTACTGTTGGGATGAGCAGCAACAAGATGCATTTTAAACACCAAACAAAAGAGAGGGGACCACATTTCCAGGCCTCCAATCTGGGACACCTTTTTTTTTTAAATTCACTGGCACAAAAAAAAATCTGTTGAAAATAATGTTTTTTCCAATGTTTTATATCAACAGTAAAAACCGAACAAGAACTGCATTGGAGCGTTTGACTTTAGGTAATAACAGTGACCTAATGTTCCTGTGAACCTACAGCCTCGCCTTGAAAAGACCTCCCGATAGTGCACTGTCACAGCAGACAGACCTGCAGCAGGACGCCCCCTTGTGGCGGCTGCACAAAACATGCAGCAGTGTTGTAGTTGCTCTAATGAAAAGTATTGTAGGTGTAAACATTGCAGTGAATACATCGTGACCAACAGACGTGACCTGGGAGTGACGGAGGTAAATCCTGAAGTAACACTTTCTCAAAGGGACAAAACTGAAACAGGGGGCTCATGGTCAACAAGCAAACATAGGGTCCTAAGTTCCTTTAATGAAACCAATGGAACACATTCAGAAAACAGATTAATATCAGTAGTATACAGTTTTTTCCGTGTGTCCAGCTGTAGGCCTCATCAGTTTTTAAAACGGCGCAGTCAGAATGATTCCTATAAGGTCCTGTTGACATGACTTCATTTGATTGCTCACTTTCAGCTGATTACAACCTCAGATATGATCCTAAAACAAACAGCAGCTGCGGAGCCTGTGAGAGTGAACAACACACTAAGTATTAAACTAACAGCGTTCACATCAACAGGCACTTTAAAATATTATATCATAATCATGTCACATTTCTTTCAGAATCCTTTTTATGTTATATTCTCTGTCCTTAAGGCCCTTCTTACTTCAGGCAGTAAAAATAGTTCAATAAATTCAAATAAATATATGAAAGTATACAGACTACGGATGCACCAATAATACTGATGTTTAAATGAACATAATGGCCAATGTTATCAAGTATTTTCTGGTATTCTATTATCTTGCCTTTGGGAAACCAAAAAATCTTAAAGAAAATACATACATATATATACGGCTTTAAAGCAATTTAGTTATTAACTATGCCATCTGCAGATAAATATTATGGTAAATGGCATGCATTTATATAGCGCTTTCCTGCACCCTTCTCGGGCACTCCTGGGACAGACCGACCACCACCGAACACACCTACAGTCACACACATCCACTCCTGGGACCGACCGACCACCACCGAACACACCTACAGTCACACACATCCACTCCTGGGACAGACCGACCACCACCGAACACACCTACAGTCACACACATCCACTCCTGGGACAGACCGACCACCACCGAACACACCTACAGTCACACACATCCAGTCCTGGGACAGACCGACCACCACCGAACACACCTACAGTCACACACATCCACTCCTGGGACAGACCGACCACCACCGAACACACCTCCACAGTCACACACATCCACTCCTGGGACAGACCGACCACCACCGAACACACCTACAGTCACACACATCCACTCCTGGGACAGACCGACCACCACCGAACACACCTACAGTCACACACATCCACTCCTGGGACAGACCGACCACCACCGAACACACCTCCACAGTCACACACATCCACTCCAGGGACAGACCGACCACCACCGAACACACCTACAGTCACACACATCCACTCCTGGGACAGACCGACCACCACCGAACACACCTCCACAGTCACACACATCCACTCCTGGGACAGACCGACCACCACCGAACACACCTACAGTCACACACATCCACTCCTGGGACAGACCGACCACCACCGAACACACACATCCACTCCTGGGACAGACCGACCACCACCGAACACACCTCCACAGTCACACACATCCACTCCTGGGACAGACCGACCACCACCGAACACACCTCCACAGTCACACACATCCACTCCTGGGACAGACCGACCACCACCGAACACACCTACAGTCACACACATCCACTCCTGGGACAGACCGACCACCACCGAACACACCTACAGTCACACACATCCACTCCTGGGACAGACCGACCACCACCGAACACACCTCCACAGTCACACACATCCACTCCTGGGACAGACCGACCACCACCGAACACACCTACAGTCACACACATCCACTCCTGGGACAGACCGACCACCACCGAACACACACATCCACTCCTGGGACAGACCGACCACCACCGAACACACCTCCACAGTCACACACATCCACTCCTGGGACAGACCGACCACCACCGAACACACCTCCACAGTCACACACATCCACTCCTGGGACAGACCGACCACCACCGAACACACCTACAGTCACACACATCCACTCCTGGGACAGACCGACCACCACCGAACACACCTCCACAGTCACACACATCCACTCCTGGGACAGACCGACCACCACCGAACACACCTACAGTCACACACATCCACTCCTGGGACAGACCGACCACCACCGAACACACACATCCACTCCTGGGACAGACCGACCACCGCCGAACACACCTCCACAGTCACACACATCCACTCCTGGGACAGACCGAACACACCTCCACAGTCACACACATCCACTCCTGGGACAGACCGACCACCACCGAACACACCTACAGTCACACACATCCACTCCTGGGACAGACCGACCACCGCCGAACACACCTCCACAGTCACACACATCCACTCCTGGGACAGACCGAACACACCTCCACAGTCACACACATCCACTCCTGGGACAGACCGACCACCACCGAACACACCTACAGTCTCACACACATCCACTCCTGGGACAGACCGACCACCACCGAACACACACATCCACTCCTGGGACAGACCGACCACCGCCGAACACACCTCCACAGTCACACACATCCACTCCTGGGACAGACCGAACACACCTCCACAGTCACACACATCCACTCCTGGGACAGACCGACCACCACCGAACACACCTACAGTCACACACATCCACTCCTGGGACAGACCGACCACCACCGAACACACCTACAGTCACACACATCCACTCCTGGGACAGACCGACCACCACCGAACACACCTCCACAGTCACACACATCCACTCCTGGGACAGACCGACCACCGCCGAACACACCTCCACAGTCACACACATCCACTCCTGGGACAGACCGACCACCGCCGAACACACCTCCACAGTCACACACATCCACTCCTGGGACAGACCGACCACCGCCGAACACACCTACACTCCTGGGACAGACCGACCACCGCCGAACACACCTACACTCCTGGGACAGACCGACCACCACCGAACACACCTACAGTCACACACATCCACTCCTGGGACAGACCGACCACCGCCGAACACACCTCCACAGTCACACACATCCACTCCTGGGACAGACAGACCACCACCGAACACACCTACAGTCACACACATCCACTCCTGGGACAGACAGACCACCACCGAACACACCTCCACAGTCACACACATTCATACACCAGTGCCCAAGGACACGACAGTTTGAACAGGGCAGGGCAGGATTCGAACCGCCAACCTTCCAGTTATAGGACGACTGCTCTACCACTGAGCCACGCCGCCCCTAAATATTAGGCTGATATACCCGTCTGGTCCCTTTCTTTCAGCGAATCCCTTCCTCGGCGATTTTCCGGACGGACCAATCACAAGCCGTTTGTCTGCAGCAGGGTGTGGTTAACCTCGGCTCGCGCAGCTGGTCCAAACATGGCCATGGTTCAACATGGCGGAGGTTCGTCTGGAGCTGGAGCAGAAAAAAGTCACTGGGAGTGTGGACAAACTAAAGTTCTGTCTGTTCAGTGTCATTCTTCCTCTGGAGAATAACACTGAGGTTTCACTCGGATGGCCTCAAAGAGCTGATCAGCAGGAGCCAGTCTGAGCCCTTCAGAGCAGCAGGAACAGAACAGACATGTGCACAAGCTGTTGCCATAGCAACAGTTAAAGCAGAAAGACAGATATATTCTTGTGACAACAGAATAATATGTGTAGGCTGTTTAAATGCCAGTCAACCTCTACAACGTGTACTATAGTTTTATGTGTGTAAATATGAATAACAATACTTAAATAACATTAAGATTTAATGATTGATATTGTATTTAAACAGAGGGACTTTTACAGAGGATGGTGTAATGCTGCTGTGACTGTAAAGGATCTGTCCTCTGACAACAAATATGACTCCAGGATTACAACCTTTCAGTCCGACTGTCAGAAATCAATGCATTATGGAGAAAATAAAAAAGAAATCAAATGGAAAAGTCACTATCTTCCATTACTTCCTGTTCCTACAACTTCCCTGAGAGGACAAACTGAGCACTGCTGGAGAAGAAGTGCATGCTGGTTTGTTTTTTACACAATCTCAATGAAGCTTATTTCCACTGGGTTTGTTCATAGACAGCATGTCCCTGCAGGGCCACCGTAGATGCTCACAGGCTGGAGGAGGGAGGGGTGTGTGACAAAAATCTAATTCACAACCCTTTTAGAATAAACTTAAGTTTCACAAACTCTTATTAACTTATTTTTACCCTTGACTGTGTTTAGAATGACAACACTTTAATATCACAAAGACGATAAGATAAAGTGTTTATTTAGGCTCAATAAATATAATATGGTTCAAAAGAGCTCCAGTATAAAAGGAGACTGTCCAGTGGGTCGCAAACAGTTGAAAAGATGATATTTTAGAATAAAAGCTTAAAAACACATGATCAAATGTAGGCCTGTTTATTTTTATAACTGGGTATTTTTTGACCCAAATGCACTTTTTTTTCTAAAGTAAAACCTCCTGGACCTGGAGCATCAGGCTGTGTTCTTTTCTCAGGTGTGACAGTCTACAGTTCGTCCAGTGGGGGGCTCCACACACTGATGGAGTCCCACTGTGCCGGGGTCAGAAGTCCAGAGTGTCGCGCTGGTGCTGGAGGCGGGGGCTGTTCTCGCTGTAAAACTGACTGAACCAGCGCCTGTGCCTCTGGATGGCGCTGTCCTCCTTCACCAGTAACGGCTTAGCCACGTACTTCTTATTGTTCCAGACCATCACGTCTCGCTCGAACTACAGTAAATAATCAAATATGGGTTAAACATAACACCACTCTGCTCAAGTTTAAATTCTGACAAACTCACTCTAATCATCTGAGGTTAATAATCCTGAGGGAAATTACTACAACAGTTTGTTGAGCCCTCTCAAGGTTTTACATTGGTTTATCACTTCAACACGCAATCATGTCTAAAAGTGTCTCAAAAGGTCCCGAGTGTGAGGTTCGCCTTCGAAAAGCTGAACCTGAACACTGCCATCAGCTGGGCACTTGCAGTACTGCAGTCTGTGGCCCTGAACAGATGGAAATGTACGGTAACCGTGTTTTAAAACCTAAAAATCTAGACACTTTCATTTTATGACAAATTCAGTGACAGCACAAATGGAAAATGATGTCGCTGAAAAAGAAATACATATTTTCTGTGTGACGGAGAACACAGACACTTATTCAGCATATTCATTACCTTACTTTTCTCACGGTTGTATTGTTCTTTTTTTTGCAATCACAATGGTAACTCTGTGACTGACACAGTCTACAGACAAGCACAGAGCGCTGCTGTGGCTTTATGACGGGTAAAGAATAGGACATTTGTGACAGGAATAAATCTGAACAGTTTGGAGAGATTCGCCAACACAAGGAACAAGGGGCACAAAATTGGGACTATCCCAGTTAAACTGTTTTTTGATGCATCCAAATGGAACAGAAACCCAGAGAACGGATTCTGTGTTTGATATAATTAATTGGGACTGAGGCAGACCTGTTACTGACTTTAAACCCTGATTTTTCAATCATTTATACGACTACCACTTTAACAAGCAAGGACTGGAACCAAAAACACCTCACTCTTGATGTTCAGCTTCCCTGTTGTGCCATCCTTAAAGTCCAGTTATGTTCCTCATCTACCTCATGATGTCAACAGAAGCCTGGGCTGAACATTCAGGAGGCCTTTCAGGAGCTTTAAACGGCTGTGTGACTGTGGCTCGGGGAGTCCGTGACCCTCACCAGACCCTGTCAGATTGAAGCTGAGTCATTCCCAACAGTTTGGTTGACGTCAGCGGCTCCTCGTCGCAGCTCATTATCAGTTTCTAATGAGGACACTTCGCACCTCGGCTCTGACTTTGTGGTGTTACTTGTTGCAAAGAGAAGGGCCTGAAGCCAGCGACAAAGTGTGGGGGCAGAGACAGTGGACTGCAGTCTCTGAGGAGAATGTCTGGATGGCCCACTTTCACAGAGTTTTGTTGTCAAATGGAAACCAGGTTAGAAAGATGAATGAGGCGCCTGCTGTACAGTTTTAAATCCCACATTCAGTCTGGACGTTATTTCAACCGCGCTCTACCCACATCTCTCTGTTCACAGGCAGATTAGGCCACAGAGTTAATGTTCATACACCTCATGAATGCTGCTTTACTGGGAAGCAGCGGATAAGTAGCTTAACGGAGCTAACACAAAGCTAACAAACAAATGAGCTGCGTCCTTTGATGACGGTGATATTTGCGCTAATATTGAAACAACAGTTATTGGAACATGTGAGGAACCTAACCAAACAGTTTAAAGTAAAGTTGAAACAGCTGCAGAGGAGTACGGGGCTTCAGCTCCAGACTCACAGCATTCTCATCATCACTTCACGAGGAGACTACACTGTAAATGTTCTCACATCGGAGCGCTCCGGACTAGAGTCACTGAAGGATCAACTCGAGGCGGAAAATTAGTGGGACTTTTGATCAGACATTCAGGTCACTCAGCTACGATCTCAGTGGAGGCCTGAAAGTAGCTTGTGTGTCCAGTAGGAGCATGACTCCATTAATCTATCGCAGGGGCGCAAATGGGTTTTTTTAACTGGGGGGGGACGTATGTGGGTAACATACTAACAGATAATCCTGTGAGGCATGAGGCGGCAGATGGAGCTGGAGTAGCAGTGTTGAACTTTAATTAGAACTAGTGCTGAAGTACTATAAAGTATAATAAAGTAGATTATAATGTTATGCCAGGATCCTAATTAAGTTTTGAAAGTCCAGATAAAACTATTATTTCCTGATAATACATTGTTTTATCCAAACATTCTCTTTGTGTTCATTCACTGTGTTTGAGGCAAAAGCTTCTGGTCATTAGCTATTCCCCAAAACAAAATATTCTGCCACATTTGGGAAAGTCAGCAAGCGTAAAAAAAAAAACAAGGTGATTGTTTTTTGTTTCTTCATTTTTTTTAACAGTTAGTAAAAGTATGGAAAAACCACCTGCTTAGTTATAGAAGAAAGTATAAGCCTTCACTATCG
This sequence comes from Neodontobutis hainanensis, assembly GCA_024349245.1. Classification (NCBI taxonomy): domain Eukaryota; kingdom Metazoa; phylum Chordata; class Actinopteri; order Gobiiformes; family Odontobutidae; genus Neodontobutis; species Neodontobutis hainanensis. The sequence continues at coordinate 10,339,005 of JALDNG010000041.1, read as the reverse complement.
TCCTTATACTATAAAGGTCACTATGGTTACCGTTACCGCTACAGGCACAATTGAGGCAGCTACCAGGTCCTCGTAGGACCCTGGGATCAGGAGTTGTGGCCGGTTGTAGCGCGCACAAAGAAAGAATATGTGTTCATTTACAACAGAACAGCGTGTAGTGAGAGTGTGGGAACAAAATAATGGTGACTGATAGATTATTATTGTGCTTTAGGAATGAAACCTAATTTGTTTATTTGTTATGGGTCAGAATCTGGGGGGGACGTGTCCCCAGTGCCATCTGCGGCCATTCTGTCGCAAAGTAAAATGTTAAAAAACAATCAAGAGAAAGTAGAAAAGTTGTGTGAGATCTGGCTGTGCATTAAAGGAATGAGAGCTCGCGTTACCTGTATACACTCTGACTTGAGGAGGAACTTGGGCACCACTGCTGGGACGGTGGCCTGGTAGAAGATGGTGTGAGTGACGCACTGCAGCAGGGGCTCCACGGGGGTCACACAGTGCATGATCACACCAGAGCCCAAGAACCTGTGGTCGAAGCGGATGAAGACTATCCCAGGACCTGCCTGGAAAATACAACAAATATTTATGTCCCAATCAAGTTCAATTTATTTATATGGAGCCCAAACACACAGAGTTCAGGTCTAGACTGTGCTCATTAGTCCCCTGCTTCTATAAAACCAGGTCAGCTGTAGAGGACACTGTACACAGGCCCAGGACAGGCTTGTGGCAGTGTGAGCACAGACCAGTGGGGCTCGGGGGAGGGGGCACCGTACTCAGGTGACCTAAGGGTGCTCTCACATCAGCCAAATCGTTTGTGCCCATGCCTTAATATTTTTGAACATTTCCTATTGCAATGAAGACTAAAGACAGATCAAAGTTGAACACTGAAAATGAACTGAGAGTTTCTATTTTGTAACAGGCAGCACCGTTACAAAATCTGTAAAAAAAAATCAGTCTCTGATTAAAAGTAGAATTAGGAATGTACAAGTAAATCCACATCACTGCTGATACATACTGTTAACACAGGTTATCTTCTAGTTTGAGAGAACCTGCTGTAAATGTTGTGTGCACTTTCATTAAGTTCCTTTTAATGCGTGAAAATCTTTCGGTAAAATAAACTTTTAACTAAAAAAGTGAAGTGATATGTGCATAATTTAGAAAGAAAAACTAATATTTTATGGTGTTTATATTAGAGCACGATCGATATTGATTTTTCAGGGCCGATACTGATATCAATATATTGGTCCTGGTAATACAGGTCCATCACTAAACAGTCAGAAAGCTGCTAAATCTATCAATCTATTATAAAGATACCACTAAAAAAGGTGTCACTTGGTAGCCTACTTACATTAATCTATTATTATTTTGCCATAATGTAACTTATTATTGACCAGTGTCACTTAAGTTGTGCCTCAGACCAGTCTTCTCGTGTTCTGCGTGTTCACAAGAATGAACGCAGTGCTGCTCTTTATGACCATCACACACTGTTGGGTTGAGCACAGACACTCTGCTGTTCACTGTTCGACTGAGCCTGGTCAACACTAAAGTTTAACAACACTAGTGCACTAGTCATTGTAATCATAATGTTTTATGTATGTGCCTTCTCAGTCTCTACCATAAAGCTGTTTAATGTCTGGGCTCAGTTTTAGTAAAAAAAAACATTTTTTAAATACAGAAAAAGTTTACTTAAAAGGAAAAACGTATTTCATTAAGCACACTTAAGATAACATTTTAATGCTGATAAACTTAACTGTTACATTACATTCATTGTCAGAGTTTTAGCAGGATAATTACACTAGGTTATCCTCACTTAAACTCAACCTGCGTGTCCACAACCAGCTCGTACTGACAAGAGCTTTATGGGTTAAACACGGGAACATATTACAGTTGTTTTTTTCACAGACCAGTAATAAAGAACTCCTGACAAAAACACTCTTCGCAGGGCGTAGCTGCTCTCTGTGTTCTTGCCTCACCTCGGCTCTGCTGAAAAACTAATGTGCAGCAGAACAGCCTGCAGCCCTCTGCTGGACAAACAGCACAATTACACCTTTAACAAATAAGCACAGGCCTCGTTTCCAACACGTGTCAAAAATACAATAATATCGGCAAAAGTTTGGCCGATATCAATCTAAAGTCTGATATCGGCTGATAATATCGGTCGGGCTCTAGTTTAAATAATAAAATGCAATTCATTCAAAACAAAGTTGGTACGACCCATTTGGGGTGGGTGGGGCCTGCGGCTGTAGAAGGTGGGGGGCTTATAATAATTCCTTTTATCATTAAAGGGGGGCTTGACAGAAATAGTTTGGGAACCACTGTTTTAGGCCGTAATAATGTATATTATATTTATCCATGTCTATTGTGTCTTGTAACTATATAAGGTTTAAGAGACTTTTTTTCTTGAGACAAATATAAATAGTTTTTGCCGTGTACTTGCAGGTTTAGTGCTGACTCACCTGTCGGGCCACCACGCTGACGTCCAGAAGAGACCAGTGCCAGCCAAACAGAGTCATGGCGTGTTTCACCAACATCTGAGAGCAGTGTTTGTGAGGTTCTGGCTCCGGATACCACTCAACCTTTAAACAAACACTCACACAGTCCGATTAAAGGATAAACATGTGAAGACTGTAACCCTGAAACCTCAGCTGTCAGATCTGAGTACTAGTATTATTTTATTGTAGTTAGAGCCTCCTGTCGGCCTCACCTTCCAGTCGTGTCTCATGAACACACAGGTCTTGCTGTGGGTGTAGCGCAGGTCCACTCCGCTGATCATCCCCGGACTGTGGAGGTGGCCCAGGTGGGCTATGTCAGCTGCATTCTCCGGGATCTCCTACAACAATCAGAAAAAGATACTACAAAAGATTAAAGCTGCACTGCGTAACTCTCAGCCAGTAGAGGGCGTAATGTTGTAATGTCTGTGTCCGGGCCACAGGAATCGGTTATAATTGGAGGTTTGTGTCCAGCAGAGGGCGCTGTGTCAGAGAAGCGTAATTCTAACAATCTCATGAATAAGATCCTTTAAACAATAAAGTCTGAACGTTACACAGAGCTGCTTTAACAATGCTTCAACAACAGTCACTGAGTAATTGTGTGAGTTCATGTTTTATAAATGTGGCTGTATGTACAGTAGATAGTTGACATCACCCTCCTGGTTTGGAAAAGATTTATTTATTGACAGCTACAGTGAGCTGCTTGTACCGACATGTTCAAAAAAAGCGTAACAAATCTGACACATAATGTACTTTCCTTCAACATAACACACATTAGCTCAGGCATTAGCGTAGTTAAAAAGATTCTGTAACGGCCTTGTTGTTAACCTGACCTGTATGTGAGCGCTGACAAAGTGCTCGGTCCTGCCCCGATAGACCCACTCCCCCTTGGTGATCGCCTCCTCCTCCGGGACGGCCCACTCAGGCTGTTTGCCGTCGCAGTGGAACCAGACGTAGACCTGACCGTTCACCTCCACGCTCGGCCAGCGGTGCACTTTGGCAAAGTCTGGAACTGAAGGGCACAATGAAGAGGCAGTTTCAGTTTGAGGAGACACTATATCGAGAACTAAAAAAAGAATAATCACAGCTCTACTGTGTCCGAGCAGTCTCCACACCAAAACACAAATCAAAGTAAACCCTGTTGAGATAATCTAAATCATTATCAAATACCTGGCCCTGGATAAGCGCTAGAAGATGGATGGATGGATTATTAAATAGAGGAATGAGCTTTTAAAGGTGCACTGTGTACAGTTTTGTAGCATGGAACAGAACAAATGGAAAACACCAGAACTATGTATTTAACGCTGTATAATCTTTACAAAATAACTGAACACAGCTGGAGGATTTCACATAATTTAGCATGAACAAATCCAATTTTATACCTAAGCTGCTTTTGTTTAACAAAAGTGAACCAAATTTATCAGTTTGTTCCTGGACAACATCCTTAGTGTCCTGCAGTATTGTAATGTATGTCAATCCAGACTGAAACACCCACGAAAATCTGCTCAAAGACTGTGGGCCACTCCCTGAAAGGACTGTGTCAGAACTATGACTGGTTAGTAGTGTAACTATGACTGGTCAGTAGTGTAACTATGATTGGTTAGTATTGTACTATATGACTGGTTAGTAGTGTAACTATGACTGGTCAGTAGTGTAACTATGACTGGTCAGTAGTGTAACTATGACTGGTTAGTAGTGTAACTATGACTGGTCAGTAGTGTAACTATGACTGGTTAGTAGTGTAACTATGACTGGTTAGTAGTGTACGTGTCATACCGTTTTCTGAATAAGGGATCCTGACACATTTGCCATCGCTGCCCTCGAACTGCCATCCGTGAAAGGGACACTCTATACAGTTGCCCACCACACGGCCCCCCACTGCCAGGTTAGCCCCCAGGTGAGGGCAGTAGGCGTTCAGCACATGGGCCCGTCCATCCTGACCCCTGAACACTGCCACCTGCTCACCTGTGAGAGAGACAAGGCCGTTACAACCAGGCGTCTGAAGTTACGGTTCCAAAGAGAGTCGTGCGGCTGACAATATTTAAGAAAACTGTGGAAAAGCAGATGAAAAGGTGTGTTTTGTGACCGATGGGACGACTGTACACCGGCTACAAACAAATCTGCGTAATTACAAATGCATATATAATTACTAGAACACCTTAAAGATGACGGACACCAGAAATAATTGTCCTTTGTTTATTTTGACTTACTTAACAAACCCTTTCTTTGGGAGCTTTGAGGCAGCCACCTTCTTCTCAAGGTTCAACCAGGAAGTTAAAGCTCTGGTCATGTGACAAGTTACTCTAAACATATTCAACACAATTCATCCAAACATTGTATTATTTAAGTGTTTACTGAAAACGCACTGAAAATTCACTCAATCACATTTTTAGAGCTTTATGACTACAAATTTTTTTGTAATGGTCACTATTATAACCAGTGAGAAGAAGTGGGACAATAAAAATCAGAGCTCTGGAGATGTTCACTGGCAATAACAAACTATACATTATACATACCATAAATCCTTTTTACTAATAGAACTCAGTCTTTTATGAGAGGTTGGGTGTTGAGCTGTGCAACAAACTGTGTATTTCAACTTTTTTATATTACACCATACACTTTTGTGACCTTTAGGTTGAGCAGAGATTTAACTAAAGATCAGTTAAACATGTGTTGTCTTCATTTAGTGACAGTTTGAGCCGAGGAGAGTCGTAGCTTTAGAAGCATCATCAGAACTAAATCTTCATTTCCAAAGATTTAAAAAACCCCAGACTGACAATTAAATTATACTTAACCGTTTTCCTTTCACTGTTGCACACCATGCACTGAACTGAGGTTGTGCCTCGAGTGCACAGAACCCAGACTGTTCTTAAACATGTAAGTCGAACCTACTGCACAAATGTGTCCTACTGTATTTTACTGTCCTGACACTTGGCTGACTCTCAGAGCTCAGATTTCGTCCAGGCTCACATTAGTGCTGACCCAGAGGCTGCCGCAGTTCCAAGTAAGCACTGACCTACATGTGTGCACTGCCACAGAAGCTGAAGGAAGGCATAAATGAACCCCTGAAGAACATTAAAAGACAGGACACAAAGACTTTATTTATGAACTAACTATGACCTCTGAGAGGGCCGACCCTGAGGTTTCCAAAGAGGGACGTCCCGTGAAGAACATGATGTGGGTGAAAAATGTGGGACGTATGTTTTAGGGGAAACACTGATTTAAAGCCACAACATGAGACTGTGTCATGTTTTTTTTTTTTGGGGGGGGGGGGGCACACTCTGTTGTGTATTATTTTAGTTTATTATGTAGAATGTGGCCCAATTTAGTAACGACTATGCTGTCTTTTTTGCCTCTTGTGATAAAATAATATAAAGTCGTGGATCTTTTTGTCAAAAATTATGAAATTTTATTAAAAATACACAAACAGTGAAGCAAAAAGGCCTTCTCGCTGAGCGTCGAGTCGTCTAATATGAAAGTCACCAATGTGTGTGAAACAGCGTGACAGAGTGACAGTGCATTCTAGCTGCTCTGTGGGTTCATGTATTTGTATTAGTGTCTGGAAATGTTTTTGTGTTTCTGAGTGACCTTAAATCCGAGGTCGATCCAAAACTAAGTCAGTCCAGCACAGCTAAGAGTCAATGGTAGGGCTCTACAATTTGTACCAAATAATCCTATTTAATTTTTACAGAATATTACAATAGCAATTTTATTTATTAAACTGGCCAACAAACACTTTGATTCTGAATAAATCTAATTAAATTGCAGCCATATGTGATTTAGATTGTGATTATTTGCTCAGCCCTCGTCTCTGGAGACCAGTCACTACCCTCAGGGTCTGCGCAGACGATATTAAAGAGTAATATTGACAGTTGAATATTAAAGTAGAATAAAATTGGCTTTGAAGCCATCTCCCAAATCAGCACCAGCTTCTTTCCACACAACTATTATTTCTGTTTCCAGACGAGCCACAGTCAGGTTTAAAGTAACCAATAACAACCAGTGACAGACAAAGGTTTTCAGTTTCAGACAGAGGTCTATTGTGTGCTCATTCAATAGTAACCACAACTGTGCTTCCATGACACCTTCCATCACACAACAGGCTTTAGAAGGTGTCACCAGGTGTGTGTTTGTGGAGGACACCGGTCTCAAAGTTTAAACTGACGATCAATAATCACTGCCCAGGTTAAAATGTAACATTGACATCATATTGTTTCCATCAGTTTTATAATGTCACGACCTGAAGCTTTTATTTCCTGTTTCCTGCTACTTCAAAAATCATCGACGCGTTTGCAAACATCAACCCAATGATGCACACTCCTTTAAGGATAAATAACACTTTCTATCTACAGATGGTCACAGAGTTCACTAATGGACACTGTCTGTCACTGTTTCTGTGGCAGCCACTTTTGATTGAAAAGGCTGTGTTATGGCAGACCTTAACTGTTATTAATCAAATCCATTATTATTATTTCCATTACTGCGATGTCTGTTTCACAATGACTTGTATCGCACTAGAAAGAAAGAAAAGAGCCCGTATAAAGGTAGCCTACATCTTGACTTGATGTGTTTCTGATGAAGTGTCTTCTTAACCATGTGCACATTTATTTGAGCCTCTGCTCTGGGCCAAATCTAACCTCATGGCTTTGCCCCGGGGCACTCCCCTCAGACCAGAACATTAGACCAGGACAGACCAGGACAGACCAGGACAAAAGACCAGGACAGACCAGGACATCAGACCAGGACATCAGACCAGGACAGACCAGGACATCAGACCAGGACATCAGACCAGGACAGACCAGGACATCAGACCAGGACATCAGACCAGGACAGACCAGGACATCAGACCAGGACATCAGACCAGGACAGACCAGGACATCAGACCAGGACATCAGACCAGGACAGACCAGGACATTAGACCAGGACATCAGACCAGGACAGACCAGGACATCAGACCAGGACATCAGACCAGGACAGACCAGGACATCGGACCAGGACATCAGACCAGGACAGACCAGGACATTAGACCAGACGTCTCTGTCAGTGTGCCCCAGGGCAGCTGTGGCTACAGTTGTAGCTTATCATCACCGGTGTGACTGTGTATGAATGAATAATGGACGACCTGTAAAGCGCTTTGAGTCCCTGAGAAAGGCGCTATATAAATCCAACCCATTATTATTATTATTACCAGGACATTAGACCAGGACATCAGACCAGGACAGACCAGGACATCAGACCAGGACATCAGACCAGGACAGACCAGGACATTAGACCAGGACATTAGACCAGGACATCAGACCAGGACAGACCAGGACATCAGACCAGGACATCAGACCAGGACAGACCAGGACATCAGACCAGGACATCAGACCAGGACATTAGACCAGGACAGACCAGGACATCAGACCAGGACATCAGACCAGGACATCAGACCAGGACAGACCAGGACATCGGACCAGGACATCAGACCAGGACAGACCAGGACATCAGACCAGGACATCAGACCAGGACAGACCAGGACATCAGACCAGGACAAAAGACCAGGACAGACCAGGACATTAGACCAGGACATCAGACCAGGACAGACCAGGACATTAGACCAGGACAGACCAGGACATTAGACCAGGACTTTAGACCAGGACAGACCAGGACAGACCAGGACATCAGACCAGGACATTAGACCAGGACAGACCAGGACAGACCAGGACATTAGACCAGGACTTTAGACCAGGACATCAGACCAGGACATCAGACCAGGACATCAGACCAGGACAGTCCAGGACATCAGACAAGGACATCAGACCAGGACAGACCAGGACATCAGACCAGGACATCAAACCAGGACATCAGACCAGGACACCAGACCAGGACATTAGACCAGGACATTAGACCAGGACTTTAGACCAGAACAGACCAGGACATAAGACCAGGACAAAAGACCAGGACATCAGACCAGGACATCAGACCAAGACACCAGGACATTAGACCAGGACAGACCAGGACATCAGACCAGGACATCAGACCAGGACATCAGACCAGGACATCAGACCAGGACATCAGACCAGGACAGACCAGGACATCAGACCAGGACATCAGACCAGGACATCAGACCAGGACATTAGACCAGGACATTAGACCAGGACTTTAGACCAAGACAGACCAGGACATCAGACCAGGACTTTAGACCAGGACATCAGACCAGGACATTAGACCAGGACATTAGACCAGGACAGACCAGGACAGACCAGGACATCAGACCAGGACAGACCAGGACATTAGACCAGGACAGACCAGGACATCAGACCAGGACAGACCAGGACATCAGACCAGGACATCAGACCAGGACAGACCAGGACATCAGACCAGGACATCAGACCAGGACATCAGACCAGGACATCAGACCAGGACACCAGACCAGGACAGACCAGGACATCAGACCAGGACATCAGACCAGGACATCAGACCAGGACATCAGACCAGGACACCAGACCAGGACAGACCAGGACAGACCAGGACATCAGACCAGGACATTAGACCAGGACTTTAGACCAGGACATCAGACCAGGACAGACCAGGACAGACCAGGACATTAGACCAGGACAGACCAGGACACCAGGACATTAGACCAGGACATCAGACCAGGACATCAGACCAGGACACCAGACAACTGTCCAGTGATCAGCAGTGTTCCGGGGAACTCTCTAAGATACTATGAAAGCTCATTTAAAACTTTCTTTCTTTCCAAAGTCGTGTTTTAAGCGCACTTTTCTGTAGATTAGTTCTATACGTGATGAAAACACCGTTAAGTCAATTCCGTTTTAAAACTATAAAATACTTTCTGAAAGTACAACAGATTTAAACCTGAATGTTGTCCTGTTACCGTGGACAGAGTAAAGACGTACCCAGCACAGAGAGGCTCCGGACCTCGCCGCGGGGCAGCAGCTGTGAGTCCAGGACGTGGTACCAGCCGTTGGGGTAAACCGGCGGCAGGTCCCCGGTCTTCCTCCGCCGCCGGACCTGGTTCACAGCCTGGGCTCTGGAGTGTCCGTCCTGCACGATGTATCCCACCTCCTCCGGTGTCCTGAGCAGCTCCAGCGGACAGAAGAGCAGGCGGTAGAACCAGGCCAACCCCAGCAGCCCCGCCGCGGCAGACGCGCAGAGCAGAGCCCGGGCCGGAGCGTCCTGAAGCCCGAGGCTCATCCAGGAGAGCTCCCCGCTGGAGACGCCGTCCAGAGGAGGTCCACCCCGGGTCACGAACATGGCGCAGATCCCCAGCCCCAGAACTGCGGCTACTCCCCCCGCGGACACGGCCTGAGTGTCCATCCTTTCTGCTCCAAGTTCACAGCGCACTCCTGCGACAGTGAGGCTCTGGAGACTGCCCCAAGCCACGCCCACACCTGCCCCAAGCCACGCCCACACCAAGCCCACAGAGCACGACACCTGGGGCAATACTACAGCCTTAAAATGACCCACCATCGTTAGATATTTGTGGAAAAATCTTTTCTGTGTTTTTTGTGTGGCTGCATTTTTCTTTAGAGTTTCAATGTTAGTTCTCAACAAGTCAACAAGTAACAAAGACTGTGTTCAAAACTGAACAAAAAAACTATTACCATTACATTATCAAATGAATGTTTAGTAGACTTGAAGACTTGAAAAGTGATTCTTTGTGTCAGAAACCCTTTTCCACCACTGTTCTGACCTGGGCCCCGCTCTTAAATGTCATGACTGATAAAGTTTAACATGTTGAGAATTTTGTCTGTGGAGATGTTATAAATGGAGGAAAAGTTCTCTACTTCTCTTTTCTCAGTGGCTCTTAAATTGACAATGTCTCTTGGACGTCTTCACCTTCGGACCTATGTCCAGAGGCCTACTTTGAAACCTTTTCTTGAGTGTGTCCTGGACGACTGAGAACCTCCACAGACATTAACCCTACCTGTTAAACGTGTCTCTAAACTACAGAAATGTAGGAATTTGAGGTGTAGCAGTCTTTTTCATCAGTAACTTCAGAAACACACGGCTCCGGAAAAGACAATGACCTGCTTTAATAAAGTGCTGCACTGGTTAAATTTGATCTGATTCAAACGTGTCAAACTGAGTTAGGTGTGACTGTTAGTGAGGATATCTGAGAGCATATCTGTGACTGTGCCAGCCTGCTATAGTCTAAAATATTCACCATGAACAGTTTACTCAAGTCAGAGGCACAAAATGAACCCTCAAAGGTCACCTGTGTGTTTAAAATATAAATCCTGTGTTTGGTTCAATCACACAGGACGGACGTTGTGGAGTAAGACTGAATCTGGATCCGGTGTTTCTGCTTTTGGGCAACAGGGACACTAATGTTGGTTCAGGCTCCAGGAGACGTTACATTATCCTCATGTTCGCGGCGTGGAGAAACAGGATCATGGACAGACCCCCCACTACAGCCAACTGGCACAGACTGGTTCTGATTTTGTCCTGGTCACATGTACAAGTGACACAAACAGGTTTGAAGGACACTAAAGGTAACCCCCCCCCCACCTGTGACCTGTTTGTGATCAGTGAGGTTCTGGGCTCCTGAATGACCCAGTGCTGCTGATGTTTCTGTCTGAGTCATGGAGAAAGCAAAAGATTGTCAAAGAATCTGCAGGAAAAGGCAATTGAACTTTATAAAACAGGAAACAGAAAAATAAAGAGTCTATTTAAGAAGTGTTTACTGAGGGATTCTGTTTAAACCAAACCACGGTCAGGTAGACCAACAAAGATTTCAGCCACAACTCTCAGGAAAATGAGTCGTCATAAGAAAGCCATTATTACACAAATGACAATAGATGTACTGTATAAAGTTATGGTCAACCCTAACAATTTTTTATCATGAATTATCAACTGCAGTCCTCACATAAATAACAAATATTTACAATTTTCTTTAAACCCTCAAAATGCCAGTTTTATCGATTAAAGAATAAATTACTTTTAAAGGTTTCAATGGAAACATTAAGAGATTAAGGGAAAGAAAAAGTTTTTAACCAGAAATAAAAATGCTGTTGGACATTTGAATGGATGTCAATGACACGGGACACAGGTGGCTCTATGTAATGTCTCGTTCTGACCAGTTCCTCTCAAGAGAACTGTCCCGTAACATTGAATTTAAAACACTTTAATGTTATTATTAACCACAGAGCAGTTTTCACAAAACTATCCAGACACATTCTGTAAACTTGTGGACTAAAGTCTTATTTCAGAGATTTTACCAAAGATACAGTAGAAAACCACACATTACAAAAGTGAGTATGTGCTGGACTTACGGAGGCCACAGAAGCCGTTCCCAGTGACAGAAGAGAGGTCAGTGAAATCCTGAGAGCCTCCATGTCCGAGCAGAGGACTGCTTTAATCCTGCACACAAACATTCAGGGCTCAGGGTTAGACAACCTTTACATCTGTACGATCTGACGGCCTTGAACGCACCATCCAGCCCTAGGGCTAAACCAGTATCACAGAATATCCCAGGACTAAAACAGGATTAAACAGGTCTAAACTGGGACTGAATCAGGTCTAAACTTCTTTAGTCACAGGTTTTTATGAAAATATGGTTAAATGAGTTTCTACAAAATAATACACAGTATGTCATCTCCTCCAATCCGTCGATTTATTAATGTCCAAACAAGTGCTAATTGAAGAACAAGAGCAGCTTTCTTCCTCTGAGAAAGAGTTTGTTTGTGTGCTTTTTCTGTTTGAGCTGTCGTTGGATGGAACCTCACTTCTTTTATTTTAGGCACTTATCGTTTATTTAAGATTCCACTAAAGAAATGTCTCACTGCTCATTAGAGCTGCAGCTGTAATACGTCTGCTGTTTGCTGATATTTGTGTAAACTTGAACCTGAAGTAGAGCAGCAGAGGGCGCCGCTAACACAGTGAAGGAGCAGAAATGCTGCTCTCTGCAGGAAATCACGTGATTAACGGACTTTCAACAAGCCAGCTTCTGATTGGCTCACTCGTTACCATGCAAACAGGCACTCATATCAGCCCATATGCCCAAATTAGGACTTCCGGCTTCAAAAAAAAAAAATAAATAAATAAAATCAACATGGCAACCTCCATAACAGCTAAAAATGGCGCCTGAAAGAGCTTAACGGGATGAGTGACACTGCTAATGTCCCGCGCTTTTTACGTCAAGGGTGTGTTGTAGCATTTTAATGTTCGTTTTTGTAAGGTCTTCTTCTCTAACTGTTTCACTTTTATTCTCTCTTTTTTAGGATGACTCTCCAGGGACACAGATGAAAAATATACTCCTGGCTTTAACGCTGGCATATTTACAGAAATGTTTATTAATGTGTACGGTCCCTAAAGCAAAACTAATAATATTAATAATAATAAAGTGTTGGTGCTTTGTGTTTATTCAAACGCTTGTACTGTGACAGGCAGTGGTCTGCACAGGGGCATTAAAGTAAACTGTAATAATTACACAAGGAGTTCTGAGTTTCTGTGTCCTTGTGCTTCTCACACAGCTGGCCTCATTCACAGCAGAGCAGCATGTGGCCGATAAGATAAAAAACAAATCACCCAAAATAGTTCAGCTGTTGATATGTTAGAGTTGAGGCCAACAATAAAGTAAAAGCAAGAAAGAACACACACTTACATGACACTTACAGTCAGAAAGGCTGGGCATGTGAAAAAATGAAGTGGCTATAAGGACATTATATTCAAATAAAAGAAACACAGTATGACCTTTTTACCTCTTGTATAGTTTATTAGAGTATGAGAATGTGTGTATTTGTGCTGATGGTTTTGTTTTGATCAGGTTTTTTTATTTGAAGACGGTTGGATCAGGGAAGTTGGGCAGGATACTGGCCCAGAAATGAACGTAGCGCAGCCTCAACTTCTGCCCGATGTAGTTCTTGTTCATGCTGTGGTGGATCTCCAGATACTGGTGTCCGTCACTGGTGAACTGAGGCCAGGTGGCGGGGACGGACAGGTCACCTTTGTTGGGGTCTCTGCGGAGGGAAACGGTCAGAAATGCAGCCGAAGTGAGAAGCACTGACTAAAACAAGCACTTTACTGAGAGCAGTTAAAGGAGAATATAACCTGACATCTGTGAGGGAAGTGTGAACTACTCTTACGTACACAAGCCAAAGCAAAAACAATACTGGGTGGCAACACTAACTTATCGAGATTTAGACCCACTGAAGGTCTTTGTCTGCAACGGCTCAGCTGGAAATTATTCTCCAATGATCTATAACTTCTTTGTTTTTGTCTGCAGTCTGTGGTGATGCTCACGGTAACCTTCAGAGCTGAAGTCAGTGGAAAAGGACAATAGTTCTGAGCCCCGCCCCACGTGCTTTGAACCTTAGCCTCTACAAGACGGGTGTGGGTTTATTTCATTTAAAGAGCCTTGCAGCTGTTTTAAGTGTCAGAAAACCTTAATGTATTAATGAGATTCTGTCTGGACTAAACTGTCAACCTTAAACCTTAAACCTTAAACCTTAAACGTGCGTACGTGTCAGAGCGCGGTTCTCCTTTAGCCCGGCTGTGATTGAATATCAATAACTCAGCTCCAGTCCGTGGACAGAGTAAAGACGTACCAAACGCTGTACGTTTGTCTGGATCCGTCTCACTCTCGTCTACAGACAGACCTTTCTGAGGCTCTAGTAGCTTACACAGGTTTATGTCAGGTTGGACAAATGTCTGAGTGAGACTGACAGCCCTCGTTGTTGTTTCAGACCCTTTAGATTTTTCCCCTAAATGTCTTTCCAGGAGTGTCGTAGGACTTCTAACGTTTGTCTGAGTGAAAAAAGTGACAGTGAAATATGTGTATGCTCTTCTGTTAAAGCACTGATGACATCTGTATTTTGTGCAAAGGTATCTGTCACAGAAGCAGAGGTCTATACCCCGTTTTGGCGAAGTTGGTCCAGTAGGCGATCATGTATTTGGAGACGTCCCGGTGGCGAGGCCAGTACCCCAGCGGAGTGCTGAAGGGCTTCCCGAAGACGTACTGCAGGTCGTCAGCGTGGTCCGCCCCCATCCAACTGGGGTAGGGCGTTGTGATGCCCCCCATACGGTTGGGCTCAGAGAAGAGGTACGAGTAGGTGCGGCCCGTCCTACAGCGGGACACAGACACAAGTGGAAACATGATTCATGTGAAAAGACGAAAGGTCAGAGCTGAAAGACTTTCCAGTAAACAGAGTATCAGTACTTAAATTTGGGAACATGATCATCCCGAGTACAGATTTTAGACACTAGTTGATTGCTAAATTCTTAAATTAATGAGATTTTGTGCATCTTGACCTAACAGAGGATGAAGACAGTTTGTTCTTCTTTTATTCTCTTCAAAACGTACTGTGTAAATGAAAAAGAGACATATAAACTCAAACTGCAGTGAGTAAAGTGCTCATGAAGCAGAACTCGAGGAGCCTCTAATACCTGTCAGTATCGACTCTTGGTATAGTTCATCATTTGGAAAGTGGAAGATAAACAGGACAGAGCATCCTGGTTACTGTAATAACGGTTTGGGCTGAATAAATAAAAAGTAAATTATAAAATATAGTTTAGATGAATAGCTCTACTGTCTTTTGGTCTGAAATTTTAAAATGTTTTAATCATAGTTAAAGGAATTGAACGGGATATTCTTGATGTGATTTCTGTAACACTATAAAATCTGTGAAGTTAAGGAATCATTTCTTTTCAGTTTTGCACTTTGGAGGCATATTTGGATAAAAAATAAAGTTGTGCACCTTACTGTGATGGGACAGGGTCATTCCTGCTGTGGCCCTGACAAACCGATCTATATCATTTTGTTAGTTTTTCTACAGAACAGGAGGACTACGTTTTGTGACCCCTGACCCAGGACAACCAGGTTCCTGATCAGTGTTGAGAATCTGGTGAGCTCTGTTTATTTATTTATGATTTTTTGGCTCTGACAGTAACATCAGCAGAAAATAAAAGTGTAGTTCTTACGTGGCGTTGGCAGCGTGCAGGTAAAGCGCGGCCTGAGTGGGAACCAGGAAGATGTAGTCCGTTCCGATGGACACCACAGTTTTCTTGATGGTCTCTCGGTCGGGATTAGAGCCCCAGCCCGTGGTGTAGGTGGAGTAGGCACTTTCCAGAGCCTGCTTACCCTTCTCCTTAGTGTACGAAGCCAGCAGCCTCCTCATGTCTTCACTGCCAGAAGCAACAGGATTTCATTTAGACATTATAACTATAATTATTATTTTTATGAGACAGGAGAGTGGGGTTTTGAAGAACATCAGTGACGGACAATCAGGTGCTTTTCAGGTGCTTTTCAGGTGTGCATGAAGACACTGCACAGGTCGTGAACCCTGCCTCGCATAGCTCCCACAAAACAGGCCGACCAAAAAGGTATTGAGATGGTGTTTTTTAATTCTGATTTTGATTATATCTCCACAGATAAGCTGTAGTGTAATATTAATTCATTAAAACAAATGTTTAATATGACTTTCAAAAGCAATGAAAACAGAACATTTGCAGGAAAACTAAAGCTAAAAGCTAAAAAAGCTAAGACATTATATTATATAATAGTCTTAAAGTGAAAGATCTTATAGGCCCACTGTAAGACACTTAAATAAAATAAAAATACTAAATACATGTGACCTCACTAAATCCGGGTTCCTGCTGGGCCCGAGCGTTAACTCACAGAGACGTGTCCACCAGCATGGAGTTGATGGAGGGGATGTCCACGGAGGTGAAGAGGTGTCCGTCCATGTCGTTGACTCCCGCAATGTAGTCGACCTCGGCCGCGTTGTGGAACAGGTTATGGGGCTCGTCGGGAAAGAAGTCTCCATCGACAACAGCAGAGAGCTCCAGGTTCTCCACCAGAGGGTCTGGAACCCATAGTTCAAAGAGTTAGAGAGCACTAAGTAAGAGTATGCACCATGTAGGTTTACCAACGAGTAAATAAACATATGAAAATAATATTAATGAGACTGCAGCTTGAGAAGCATATCTGAGGCAGAGAATCTGTTCCTACAGCTCCTCCTGCTGGCAGAATCAAGAAGTACATGATGGCTGTTATTTGTCTGAGAGGTAACTTTTATTTTCTGCAAGACTTCAGAAGCTGCAATTCAGAACTTGTATTTTTCAATTTCTCTTCTTCCTACTCAACCATGTGTACAGCTTAACTTACACAGCTCAATCACTGCCTGAGTTAGTTTAGAATTAATTTGATCAAAGACAACTGCTTCTAAGTAAATAATAAGAACACATTTCAAGACCCTCTTTTCTCTAATATCTTTTTCATATTTTGACAGAGAATGTTTAAGCCAAATATAATAAATTGAATATGAAAACTGTTTTCTTCTAATATTGAAAGACAACGTCTGGTGTTGGTCTTGAGACATTTTTTTAAAAGGTCTTTTCTTGCTTTAATACCTTTTACTCATTCTTGTCTCGAAACTCGGATGTCAAGACCATTGAAGACCTACCAAAACCTCACTGTCACGCTGCCTCTTTCACCAAACACTGGTCTCGTTTTGGTCTTGTCTTGGTCCTGTCTTGATCCTGGTCTCATCTTGATCCTGGTCTCGTCTTGGTCTTGATCCTGGTCCTGGTCTTGGTCTTGATCCTGGTCCTGGTCTTGGTCTTGATCCTGATCCTGGTCTTGATCCTGGTCCTGGTCCTGGTCTTGATCCTGGTCCTGGTACACTCTGGTTTCGGACATAACTTGATCTCTGTCAAAGCTGTCTTAACTACACTAAGTCTCAGAGCTACACTTGCTTCCACAGCTGTTCTTGGGTTTTACTGAGTCTTACGGTCAGGTGAACTCTGCATGCTGAGGGTCCCAGCCATCGTCAGCTGCACTGGGTCAGTCATCTTCAGACAGGCCGCCATCCTGCTGTCGGTGGGACAGTTGACTTTCAGAGCCACCTGCACAGACACATAAAGACATTTTTTATTCAAAACGTGCCAAAGACATTTCAAATATCAAAAGAGAAGTTGTGAGGGACCTCTTCAGCAAACTTGCGTGGGTTCTTGATGATGCCCCAGGGACAAAGGGCCACGCCGCTCTGAGAGATGGCTCTGCGGATCAGGCCTTTGTTGTGAGGAGTCAGCGTCTTTTGGGGCAAAAAACAAGATAATACATCAATGACAAACTTCTTTAAACATAGCTACTATTTTAAAGCATAAATGTTTAGTCTCTGACCTGGAAGCTGACACTAGCGCCCCCTGCAGACTCTCCAAAGAGGGTGATGTTGTTGGGGTCTCCTCCGAACGAGCGGATGTTTCTGTGAACCCAGGCGATGGCGGCCTGCTGGTCCCACAGACCGTAGTTCCCTGAAGAACAAACACAAAAAAGCCTCATATCAACCAGTTCTACCAGACCATTACCGATTCCTCTAATCTCAGACCGGGCTCCCAACCTTTAAAGAATCTTTAGACCATATTTGACCAAGGACCGAAGTACGAGGAATGAGGCCACTGTGGTTAAAATAACACTCTCGACAACACTTGTGTTGTCAAATCTTTTCTCTCACCGGGTATTTCGGAGTCTCCTGTGCTTAAAAATCCCAGAGTGCCCACGCGATATCCCAGCGTCACCACGATCACGTTCCCTCTGTCTGCGATCTCCTGCCCGCTGTACAGGTAGTTGTCCAGGAAGTTGGCCCCCATCGAACCCCCGACCAGGAAGCCCCCTCCGTAGATCCACACCATGACGGGCAGGTTGGTGGACACTACAGGAAACAGAAATAATATTTTGGATGCTGTACGGGGTTTGTAAAAAGGGTTTGGTTGTACCTTGGCGCTCGTGAGGAACCCAGATGTTGAGGTACAGACAGTCCTCGGATCCTCTGAAGTCGTTTTGGAGCAGATTCAGCTGAAGGCAACGCTTCCTGTAATCTTTGGCCTTCAACACACCTGATACAAGAAAAAAAACAAGCTTGGGATTTAGGAAAGCCATGTTTAACAGCCAAGAACAGAACCATAACTAAACCATATTTTCAAGGATTTTAATTTCAATTCAATAAACTATATCTTAACTTTAACTCTGTGCTAATTTTATGATTTACAGTCAAAAACAGAAGCTCAAGCACCCGTAAAGTACTCATATGCCAGTACTAGTGGAGAGGCCACAGGTACCGGTGTACAACCCTGAATAATAAACCAAATAAATGTGAAGCTCTTTGAGGTAATCGTTAATGTGATACAGGGCCATATTAATAAAACCAAAATATCTCTCGACCCACCGTCCCAGCCGGGGTGACGTTTAGGTTTCTCGAAGCGTCCGGGTATGTCGGCGAAAGGGATGCCTCTGAAGACGTCCATGTGCCGACGTAAACCCAGACGGATGTTCTGACCCTCCACCATCCCCCCCTCGGTGTAGACCACGCCGAGCTACAGCCACAAACACAACGATCACAGAAGAAAACCTTCACATTCTTTACAAATCAGTTTATGATAGGATTACTTTTATTTAGCTTTGTCTTATAATCCTGTCCGAATGTTACTTTTGCACACTGTTACTGCTGTAGTGGGGCAGACCATAGCAGTGTGCGTCCAAAAACATTAACATAAGAAATAAATATAAACAAATTAAAAAAATTAAAAAAAAAAAAAAAACATTTCCTTAAAATGTTTTTGAATATTAGGTTACCATTTAGAGTTTGGTTTCGGAAATACATTTAAAAACTTACGGAGGCCGCAGAAACCGCCTCCAGAAACAGGACCAGAGCTACAAAAATCCCAAGAGTCGCCATCCCGTCCAAACGGTAAAGAACAAGCTGGAAACCAATAAGACTTTTATACCCACACCCCTCCCTCACAACAGCATTTCCTTTTTCCACAGCGGATAATATTTAACCGGAGTGGAAACATCTCATTCGGCAAATGACATTTAGTAACCTCACTGGACACACCTGCCCCCCCCCACCCTTTTATGATTGAAAACATTGACAATGATTCGACATGTATGAAATAAAATACTTAAACACTACACTGTGGGTACATCTGCTCGACTAATATAAATGTCCACACTTTGTGACAAATGGGAACCTTCAAGCACTAATTAATCATTTTAATATAAACTAAAAAAAAAAGATCAGTGACAACACCACAAGAACTCCTGCTCGAGCTCCGTGACACTGTACAATCTTATATTACCAATACATTTCTGCTTCAAAGCCAGTGTCGTACCCACACAGCCCTGTCCTATCTGCCCGTGGGTCAGAACCCCCCTGCAGCCGCGGGGGGGCACAAAGATGTCTGCTGCAGAGTTGACACAGGTGCAGCACAGGGCCCAGAGTCTCACTGCCGCAGTCAATCCTGCCAGCTTTGAAGTGTGGCACTTTTCTGCTCAGCAACACTGGACTAATAAAAGCCTTTTGTCCAGGTCAGTCACTCTGGTTTTCCTTCCACTGTTGGATGGATTCCATGTGAATGTCCTCTGGCTCAGTCCGAGGCAAACTAAGAACAAACATATCCATCAGAAAGTTATTTTCCATCAGTCTGTTTTGGCTCAGCCTTAATCCCATCGACACTACTTTTTAGACGGTGGCTAAAATGACAGAAGAAAACGTGTTTAAAACAACTTGTGTTTATTTTCATTTATGTCCAAACATTGACCACAAAGAAATGACTAAACCCGAGCGAACAGTCCAGAAGTGTGTCACAGGTAATCCAGCATCTCTGTCTCCATCTCATTCTCACTTCCCTCTGACGGCTGGAACTCCTCATCCTCTTCATCCTCGTCCTTGATCTCATCCAAGTCTTCGTCCTGGTCTTCACTGTCCTCGTCTTCATCCCTCTGCAGGAGTTTGGAGCTCAGGCTGCTGCGCCGTCTCTTGTGAGGTTTTTCCACAGCTGCCAGACAAAAAGAAAAGCATTAGTCTATATTTTGTAAAAAGTCATTGGTACATTGCTGTGATTTCTTACATGGTTTGTTGGCCTTGACCACCGTCTTGACCATAGCCGAGATCATGTCTCGGAGTCGGTCTGTCGTCCCGATGACACACCAGCCGTCTCGCTCGTCACACGACTTTTCAATACCTTCATTAGCATTCACCACCCTCTGGATACTGACACACAAACATCAAGCACGGATTATTGACATTTAGCGTTACAAATGTGTTTAACTTCAAAATGGAAACAGAATTTGCATCTTAAGGCCTCCACAGTCAATCATCTGTCCCTGCTCCTCTTCTCTCAGACCGACTTCCTTCATGTCCTCCTTCACCACATCCATAAACCTCTTTGTTCTTCCTCTCGGCCTCCTGCAGCTCCAACCTTAGCCTCTTTCGACCGATATATTCACTGTCCCTCCTCTGAACATGTCCAAACCATCTCAACCTGGCCTCGATAACTCTGTCTCCAAAACATCTGAGCTCAGCCGGTGGACTTCATCCTGGTCACTCTTAAAGAGAACCTCATCTTCAGTTCTTCCTCCTGTCTTTTCCTCAGAGCCACACTGCACACCTTTCCTTCTATTCTCACTGGATCTCTTTTATCTCACATGACACTCCCCAGACACTTCCTCCAGCTCTTACAGGGGCCTCCTCCCTGGAACACCTCCCCAGGGAGGCGTCCAGGATGTGGAGGAGCAGCAGCCCTACACTGAGCTCATACCAGGTAACTGAGCTCCTTGTTCATGACCAGATCTGTCCATCTCCAGTTCCATCGTTCCCTCCTCCAGGGGATTAATAAAGTGATTTTGTATAACCATTTTTGTTGCTCTAGTTTCTGGTTATTTCCAGGACAACTGACTCATTAAATGCAAAGATAGAAGCATCCTATTTAAAGTCTATGGAGTGTATATATTTACCTTTCCACGTGGATGTCACACAGCTGGTAGAACATCTGCCTGTGAGGAGGAAGCATGCCTTCAGTGAAGATGTACGCCGACTCCTGACAAAAGTACAAAGTCACATGATTCCTGTACGGCACGTCTTCAAATGTTCCTGCAAAGCTCCATCTTCAATATGTTACTCTTCTACTCTTTTCCTCCCACCGTCACTTAAAAGAGCTTTAGACTCAAGCCACAGTAAAACTCTAAAACATCTTTATTAAGGTGTTTTCTAAAACTCAAAACTCCATCTAGTGGCACAAAGTGATATAACTGGCTTTTCTATTTATCTACATCTGAAGTTTCCATGTACTCGGACCCAAAGCAGTGCTTTGTGGGAGATTTTATTTAAAATATCTTCTAGATAATTACTTAAGAACTTTAGCCATTGTAAAAGTTGAAGTGCATTTAATGAAAAGAAAAGTTCAGGAGCATGACAAAAATGTCCAACGTATACAAGTCCTTTTGAAAACATTTGGGAAACACTAATCCACGTGACTACAGTGTGTATTATCTAAGGATCTCTTTCAAAGCAACATATTTACACATTACACTTTAAAGAAGACCATTGTTTATCTTTAGCAATTCATCTAATTTAATGGAAATGTGATAAAAAGCTGTTCAAGTCAGAAATGTTGAGTGTGTCAGGCTGACCTTCAGCTGGTGGGACAAGGGCCCAGAGTCCTGGCTGGGGCCTGCTTTTTCCGGTTCGGGGAGAGACATCAGACTGGCCGGCTGAGGAGCTGGAGAACAGGTCATTTAGAAACACCTTGAATCTTTATCGGGTCAGAACAGGCAATGTGATACAATTCCTTTCCTTTAAAATATCTGCTTTATTTTTCTGCTACCACAAACTAAATATTTACAACTAAGATGGTTTGGGAAGTTTTGTTCTGTCTGGTGAGGGCTTTCCATGAAAATCTGTTGTCTAATGGTACTTCTAATTATAATTCTGTCATTTGCAAACCATGAGTTTTATTGATGTAGATACAATAAATATATCATTAATATACAAAATGAACACTCTGGGACCCAACACTGACCCCTGAGGGACCCAACACTGACCCCTGAGGGACCCAACACTGACCCCTGAGGGACCCAACACTGACCCCTGAGGGACACAACACTGACCCCTGAGGGACACAACACTGACCCCTGAGGGACCCAACACTGACCCCTGAGGGACCCAACACTGACCCCTGAGGGACCCAACACTGACCCCTGAGGGACACAACACTGACCCCTGGGGACCCAACACTGACCCCTGAGGGACACAACACTGACCCCTGAGGGACCCAACACTGACCCCTGAGGGACCCAACACTGACCTCTGAGGGACACAACACTGACCCCTGAGGGACACAACACTGACCCCTGAGGGACCCAACACTGACCCCTGAGGGACCCAACACTGACCCCTGAGGGACACCACAAGCAACGTTAAGATTCCTGGATATAAACTGACCCATTGGCCTCTTCCTGTTGAACATTTAAACTAATTCCAACCCTCTAATACCAGATTGTTCTAGTTTATTGAGTAAGATTTGAATGATTGATAGTATCGGATGCTTTTTTG
Source organism: Neodontobutis hainanensis (assembly GCA_024349245.1). NCBI lineage: Eukaryota > Metazoa > Chordata > Actinopteri > Gobiiformes > Odontobutidae > Neodontobutis > Neodontobutis hainanensis. The sequence goes on along the minus strand of JALDNG010000041.1, from coordinate 10,316,180 downwards.
ATTTCCAGTATACCAACTGTGTTATTTATCTGTCAAACACATTTGTGATTTTCTCTGTTGCCCCAGTTATTGTCACTGAGGTGGTTCTTTTTGTTTTAAATCCATTATGACCATTAATTATTTTTTGTGTCAATATTTTCTTTTCAATTTTCATTTTAAAGTTGGCCAACTTTGTCACAAATAAAATGAAAATTGTAAAAGTTATACTACCATTTAAAAATAAAAATCAACATATTTTCACAAAGAATTGACCAATTTCCTTTCTGCTACAGTTTTTTTTTTACAGAATGTAAAAATCTTTTGTTTGAAACAGTCTTCTATAGTGTAGTCAGTGTGTTCAGGTGCATTCAAGGATATCATCAGTAGTTTTCTCTGATTGGTTTACTCTTTGTCAGATATGGTTACGGCCGATTGCCTGCAGGACATTTGTAAAGCTGACCTGTTTTGTTGACAGTGATTGGCAGGCTGTAGCTGAGGGCACTCCTCTTGGCTTTCACCGGGAGATCACCAAAAGAAAAACCTTACCAAAACAAAAAAACAGAGTGTTAGAAATCTGGATGGTTGACTTCCATTATTCGTTACTTCGTTACCATGTTTCATGCTGCAGCGCATCCTGAAGTCCAGCATCTGGTACTGTTTGGACTCGGGGCTCTTTCGGGGGTCATAGCCCAGTCTCACCCACAGACTTCTCCACGGCCCTGTCACCTGGGAATTGAAGGATACATATTTGAGAAGGACTGTGGCTCAATAGGAACCAAAGGAAGGTTATTGGTGGAAAATCCAAACAGTATCCATGACAGAAAATAAGACTTTTCTAAACAAACAAACATGGCTCAAACTATAAACTGCAAATTTTCCAGGATGCTGTTGTAACACTTCAGTGACTTAAAGTACATTTGACAAACAGGGCCGTAGCCAGAGTTTAGAGATACCCGAGTCCACAGACCTGCAGCCGTTTATACGCAACTTTCATAAATGACGGCAACCGAGTCTGTATTTAATAATATTTAATATTAATATTTAATATTTAAAAAATCCTGGCTTCATTCAGACTGTGGAGGCATAAAGGATCTGAACCACCGGATGGTAGGAGGTTCGATTCCCGCTCTCCCCACAGTTCATACTGTCGTTGTGTCCTTGGGCAAGACACTTAACCCTTGCCTCCTGTGGTGTTCTGGCTGTAACACTGGTGAATGGAACCTGAATGTAAGTCCCTTTGACTACAAGTAACGGAAAATATGAGTCATTTAAAAATCAGGCATAATCCCAATCCTATCCCTTAGCCCTTGTTTTGTTTTCTCACCAGAAACAAAGTGGTGTTTCAATATTAATGTAGGGCTTAGAGGTGTCCTACTTTATGTTCCTTAAATCTTACACTCGTTTATGCACCGATCCGTTTTCTCCTCAAAAAGTTTCTAAAAATTGCTAACGTTAGCGTCACATCGACAGGTCACAGACTGTATTTACAGAACTTTTGAAAAGTTTTATTCACTAATGCATAACACTGCTGTCGGTTTTTCCAATAATATAAATGAATATAACATAAACCAGTTGTGTCTGATGTCTGTGACGGGACTAAACAGCAGCTGAGACTGTTCAGAGCAGGACTCAAGTCAAAATACTCAGGAGAGAATGATATTATATTTAGATATTTATTATTGTATTATATTAGAATTATACTGAGCGCATTTACTTCATGTGACAACAGAATAATATGTGTAGACGGGTTTAGGGGCTGTGGATGTAACAGGGGAATAAGCCCCTTCTGTCTCTCCTCCTCTGCCGGCTCTGACGCAAAAAACACTCTGATTTTAACAACATACTTTATGTTCTGCTGTAAAAAGAGCCGAGTCCCTTTTGAGTTTTTTCATTAAGACTCAGACTTCACTAATGTTTGTGTCCAACAAAAAACGTCATATATTTTTAACCATATTAGCCTCTCCTCAGTTTGTCTCAGATGATCCAAACAATGCTGTGTTCTCTAACAGCAACCAATCAAACGTGAGCGAGGTGCGATTGAGAGGCAGATCTGAGGTCAGTTTAGACAGAAAGCTGTCAGGCTGACAGTGAGGCCCAGAGGAAGAGGCACTCACTCGAGGGAAATGCGTTTAAAGAGATAATTGGTGCTACATTTGATGATTCTCGCTCCACATCTGTAACTGCATCCCAGTTCCGTGAAGTGTAATCCGTACAATGTTACATCTTTACCACGGTCCAGACCTCGGTGACCTCGGTGACCTCATACTCACAGCTGGTTACGAGTTTATTTGGTTTGTCTCACCGTGTAATAAGCAACAACGGGCAGCAGCAGCTTGAGTTTATCTGGGTGGATGTTAATGTTGGCCTTGACCGCGTTCCTCGACCAGATGGGACGCCTCTCAAACATCTACCGACAAAAAAATAAATAAAAAAAGTAGTATTAGATAAGATTACACAAAGCCACAAATAGAATAGTGGTACATTAGGACAGTCTGAGACATATAGCCTTAGCACCAGCCTCCAGACACTACACTCGTCACTTTCTCTTTGGGACAGACTGGGAGTAGGATGATTATTTGTTTGAGGGTTTACACCCCGTGTGGAAAAACGGTGATGGGTCCCACCATGTCCAAACTGACCGACTGTCAACGCGTTTAAACTGAAACACAAGCTGATCTCGCTCATATATTTGTAACTCGTATACCGCTCTCATTTCCTGTTCGGCCTTCTTGTCGCTCTCCTTCGCACAAAGGCGCTGCCAGTTGAGCTGGGCTGCCTCCACACACTCTGTGGGCACGGGGTCATTGAAGGTCACAAAGATGGCGTTGTGCGGACGTCGGGCTCGATTCAAACCGATAAAGTTTTTGTGGATGTTGGACAGTGCTCTACAAGAGAAAAAGAAACAGTAAAGATCCACCTAAAGGAAAGTGCGAGAGACTGTGAAAGGTAAATGACAGACCCTGAAAGGTTCTGGTGGACGTCTGGTCGGTAGAAATAATCTACGGGTGAGTCGAGGCGAGAGAAGATGGCAGGAGGAAGGAAATATGGCTGAGGCTGTTCAAAGAACTCCTGACTCTCTGGTCTGGTCAGGATGATTCTGTCATACAGAGACTTGTTATTCTCTTTTTCTGGACTGACAGCGAGGCACTGAAAGTCTGCCATGCCTGAAACAAAGAGGAAAACAGAGTTATATTCATTCCTTTTCTACCACTTATCCTGTTCCGGGTTGCAGAGGACTGGAGCCTAAAGAGACATTTTCACCTACACCTGCACCTGTACGTCTCTGGACAAGGAAAGAAATAAAAAAAGATTTACAAAGCCTTTAATGATCAAGCCACAGCATAAAGAGGTATTAGTACCATAACATCCAACTAGAACCTGCTCCCAGGATACACAGTAAAACACCTGTCAGAGCTGTCACATGACTGGACACACTGAGCCGCTGAAGCCAGGGTTTAGACATAAATGATTTGCTTAAAACAGGTCAAGACTGAGAATCAAGCTGCAGCACAAGGTTACCTACTCCCTCGCCCTCGACTTATTTATTTTATTTAGTTATTTATTCACATTTTTTTCATTAGGATTAACCCCTTGAGATGAATCATCTCGTTTTCGAGGGGGTCCTCTTACTCTCATTCATTCTCTAGGGACACTTTAGAGTTGCCAATTAACCTGTACATGCATGTGTTTGGACGGTGGGAGGAGCCGGAGTACCTGGAGAGAACCCACATCAACACGTGGAGGACATGCAGACTCCTCACAGAAAGAAAAAAACTCTAGACTTAAAAGAGTAAGCCAGTTTCTCTTTGCCATGGCCTCCAAATGCGTGCTCATAGAGGATTGTTGTTGTTTTTATGTGTAATAAATGTAAAAGTATGGGCCAAACCTGCTCTTGGGAAGTGTTATTATGAGAAAGCCAGCCATCCATATTAAACTAATAACCTTCTTGCTGTTTTGAGGCATTAGCTCTAACCCCTGTGTCACAATACACATCGGAATCATTTTTAATACTGGATTTTTGGGCAACATAAACGTTGAAAAGTTGAGAGGAACCTTGAAACTTGTAGGTTGTTCCTATGATTCCCACTATTTCCATGTGGATTTGTGCATCTTTGGGTTCGCTCTTCCGAACTCGCCGCCGCACTTTGAGAAGCAGGTTACTGGAAGCAAGGCGGTTTGCGCACAGACAGTGACAGAACGGGTCCTTGGGGCGGAAACGCATCTCTAGACGGCGGTTCGGATGGGCATAAGTCTGAGAAGAGAAGATAAAACAGAAGCAATTAAACACATGAGCTCAAGCACAAGCTCCACCAAGTCCAAAGACACTGAACTGGGACTAAAATCAGACCTTAAGACTAAAGGTCTGCGCTGAATTAAACTCTTGCAATTTTATTTGTAGACCTCAGAATCAAAATACTACTTACCCAATTTTAAAATTAATGAGCAAAACTAAATACATTTTTATTAAAATGTATTTTAATTAACAAGGGTAAAACCGTAACTTCTAATTTTGACTAGACAAAATATATAATTGTTATTGTACAAAAATCAACTCAAGATAAGGACACGAATATATATAATATAAATAATTAAAAAAAAATGTGATCGTAAATAATGTCGAGTATAACGCATCTTTTGAGGTGTCATTAAACTTAATAAAGTTTAAGTCAAGTTTAAACGATAAATGTTAGCATGATAATCCTCCTCACCTTGGACACGGTCTGCTCGCCTCCCAGACTCTCCAGGACCCGGTCTAGGTTCTGGACCAGGGCGGGATACTCCACACACACCAGCTTCTTCCCCCGCAGCGACAGAGAGGCCGAGCTCCCGGGGACGTGTTCGGTCGAAGCGGCCAGAGTCAGTTCCTTCAGGGTCAGGTCCACTTTGTTCATCTTCTGAGCCATTTTCAACCCGTTCAGCCCAAAACCAGAAGATGTCACAATAACCGCGGGAGCTGCACAGAAAACAGGCACAAATCCACAACGTAGCGCTAATACAAAATAAGTCCGGGTGGAACCATTAGTGTAAAACCATGGTTCCGCTTGTGTGTTTGAGTACCGTGCTGCTCTGAACCAAGCGACGTTAGGGTTGTTTTTGCACAAAATCAAATATTTGACCCACACAAACTAACAGTTGTTTCTGAAAACCTAAAAGAAAGAAAAGAAAAGAAAACGTGAGTCATGTTGTTGCTTCAGCTCAGTCTGTGCCACAAGAGGGCGCCCTAATGTCAGAGTAGGCCTACACGCAACTGTTGTAGGTAAAAGAGGCTAATGTACAAGTGAGCGCTGAATGACAGAAATATTTTATTATCCCCAAAAAGGAAACAGCAAATCGTTTTTATATTTATTATTTTACGGTATTATCGGGTTATTTTATTACTGACTTCATCGTTACATTATTTAGTTTAGTTAACAAGCAGAGGTTTCAGACTTTATAAAGGTAAATGAATATCAAAACCAAGAAACAAAGACCTTTTGCCTTTTCATTTTATTTTGAATTTTATACCTTTGGAAAAGACAGTATAAATCTGTTTAATAAAGGTTTTTATCCATATTTCCTGGAGCCTACTCTGCTTTGGACCAGAGTTACAAAGAGACAATTTACCTTTTACTGATACACCTTTTTAGTGTTTGTGAACAACATAAGCCTCTAAGTGTTTAAGGCCAATGCCTCATGAAAGAACTTTAGCAACTGGCTCAATAATTAGCAGTTTTACAGTTTTTAGAGCAGTTAGCGCTACATCAGTTTTATTTTTGGTATACAACAATAGTTTGCCAGTGTTTGCTCATGGTTTATTTATCAAAAAAACAAAAAGAAAAGAGGCCCGGGGAACCTTTGGTGGGTCTTAACCTGGGCTAGGACAGGTGAGAGTGATCCCTGCCTGGCGTCCGCTGTCCCCCGAGATGACAGCAGCACAGCCCCACAACAAACACCTGAGGGTCACTGATTCATATCCAGGACTCTGTGGCCGTGATGCAGCCTAATCTCAGAGTTTGATTACATTTCCCCGGCCTGTGTCTTGTGCCAAGTTTATATTTTTTAGATTAGGTTTTGTAATTCTTATCGAGCTACTTGGAAAGTGGTCTCCTCTTGGTGTAGTGTTTGTAAATGTCTGTGAGTAAAGGATGAGAGGAGGTTCGAGAAGGAGGACTGAGCCTGTCCCTCCCATCAGTGTCAACACAGCCTCAGAGGAGAGCTCAGAGGACATCCATGTTTACAGAGCGAGCGGTTCTCATACAAAGAGATCATTTCCAAAAAATGAATGTGTCACTCTGTTTACTCAGATTCTAGTTTGTCTTCTTCTGTAGCTTTAGGCTAGTGCTGAGCTACAGACAGTTTCAAGCTCAGGTCATTAACACCTTGAAGAAGTTGTTTTATAGCTTTTCCCAAATCTAAAACACAAAATATCATTCTCTGAAGCTATTCTAGTCACTATTTTGTCGAAACCTTAAGCACAACTCACTTTGAACACATTTTGAAACTAATAATACGACGGTTCTGAGACACAAGGGAGCGTTATCTTCGAGGACTATGAACCTAAAAAGTATTTAAATATGTCTACTGTATGTGTTTTCATATTTGTATCTAGAGTTGTAGCAAGTGATACAGTAACAAGGATCTGTGTCGGTAAAACGGGTCCAAATGTTTCGGATGGTCCTTAGAATCATGTCTATCCCACTGACACCAATGGAACTGTCCTGGGACGGTGGCATACACAGTCCCTTCAGGTGAACACAAACCTCCAATGGAACTGTCCTGGGACGGTGGCATACACAGTCCCTTCAGGTGAACACAAACCTCCAATGGAACTGTCCTGGGACGGTGGCATACACAGTCCCTTCAGGTGAACACAAACCTCCAATGGAACTGTCCTGGGACGGTGGCATACACAGTCCCTTCAGGTGAACACAAACCTCCAATGGAACTGTCCTGGGACGGTGGCATACACAGTCCCTTCAGGTGAACACAAACCTCCAATGGAACTGTCCTGGGACGGTGGCATACACAGTCCCTTCAGGTGAACACAAACCTCCAATGGAACTGTCCTGGGACGGTGGCATTAGCTAAAGTGACCACACCGTTTTAGAAGACATGTTCTTTCTTCTAAACCTGCCGCTTGGATTTTAAACAATATGGCGCTACTGACAGTGCAGTTGCACAGAGAGGAATCTGCGCCCTCTGCTGGCTAAAAGTTACATGGTGTTCCTTTAAAAAAACACACTGCTGTGAAAAATCTATAGCATTCTTTGTTTATTCTTGTGTTTATTTTCAAAGTAACCATTAACAAACCGAAAAATACACACTGCCTCTGGATGGATCAGAAATGATGATGATGATGATGATGATGATGATGATGATGATGATGATGATGATGATTTTGAGACCAGTTTCACAAACAAATCTGAACTCAATAGTATCTGACTGTAGTGAAATATACTGTATACAGTTAACAGGATGCTATATTTTTGTGTTTTATAATGAGCCCATATTTTTCACGGAGAAAACAAAACTGAAAACTGGCATGTTTTTACCGTAAATTTGACACTTTATTTTTATTTTGCAAGATATTCATGAGTAACATATCACAAATGCACATACTTGGAAAAGTGACGACGTGTCAAACAGCTATTTTACCATAGATTATCTTAATATTACACAGGTCTTTTGAGCATTATGTATTAAAAACAAAGTTATGCTTTTATGGGTAACCTTGTAACTGGAACTGGAAACGTTCCTGTCCCGTACCTGGCACATAAATAATCTGACCAAGACTTGCCACAGCTGCACTCTTATTTCATTACAGACTTCTGTTTTTGAAGTTTAAATACAGTCCCCTGTTATCGGAGGGTGACTCTGACAGTCTGGTGTGAGATTTTCCCTCTCTCCTCCTGTACTGTACTTGTCTGGAGGTAGGGGTCCTACTCTGCTGAACACTTGTCCCTGTTCGGATGCTATCTCCTCCTCAGGCCCGTCGCTCCTCCCTGCCTCTCCAAGCCCTGGCCCGGCCGTTACAGCATGTCCCGCTCGTGATAAGCTTATCTCTCGGCCTGCTGCCCTCAGATTTCAGCCCGAGTCCTGTCGGCGCAGCCCATCTCAGTCGGGGGCCTGCGTCTCTGGACCTGCAGCGGTTGGAGAAGTGTAATCGGTCTCTGTAGGCAAAAGACCAGATTATTATCCAACAGGAGCGCTCGGGGAAGGATTTTAATATTGACTCTGATATGGCTCATTGCTGTCATGTGACGTTCTGTGGAGGCAAATTTTAAATGACAAATTCTCGCTTGTTGACTTTCTTTTTGTGCATCACTTGTTGTTAGTTCAAGTCCAGAGTCATGTGCTCAACGGCACTGCAAAAAAAAACAAAAAAACAATATTTCGTAGTAAACAGACTGAATTAACAATTATCTAGTCAAAAAACTGCAGTATTTAAAAAAAAAAACAATAAAACCATTAAAATACAACACATTAATATAATTAACAACAAATTACTGTAATATCATATAATACTGTAACTACTTGTAATGTATTTGTATGCTCTTACGTTGACGAAAGATGAATTAATAATATACGCTTCGACGACATAATCCTCTGGACGTAGCTACCCAAACCCAAATTAGTTGGTCATAATTTTGGCCTGTTTGAGCTAAAAGAGCTTGATTTACTATAGACTGATTTAGGTGCCGCAAATAAAGCCGACAGCAATACGTTTTCAATGGACAAATTAGCATTAGCCACCAAAAGTCTCAAACTGTGCAGAGACAAAAGGGTTTTGTTTGGCAAAGGTCAAGCGGCAGAACATTTACTGTCGGGAGAGTTAGCTGTTTAAATTTTCTATTTGGAATATAGAGGATAAGAGTTTTTAGGTTTTATCTTTTAGAAATAACTTCAGCAACAGCAATCGATAATGAACTTTATGTGATAAGTTTGAGAGAAGCACAATACATTTTCTGTGCTATGTTCAGTTAAATACACTCTATAGCTTTTGGTCTTTGAGGACATAAATAAACACTGTGTACTGTTAAATCCTGGTCATCTGTTATTGACCAAACCCAATCCCCAAGTTTTCTCATAATGTCTTGGCAAATAATCTCTCACGGCCATAAAACGTTTTGCAGGAAGTCATTAATGATAACTGTTCATCTGCTCAGCTGTCACAGATGAACATATATTGTCATATATTGAACACTAAAATTAGCTCAAATTATCACAAAATGTCAAAAACGTCCCAGAAAAGGAAGCAGAGGAAATCTTGTTTGTGTCACTCTGGCCTGACACTGCGGGTGGGCGTGGCCTCGCGTGTGTTTATCAGAGCTGCAGACCACAGCAGCCAGTATCACGCCCCTGCACTGGCTCCTGCACTGGCTCCTGCAGCGGGGCCCCACACGACGGCTTCCTTTCCTCACTGACATGGCATTTACTCCTGACTCCAGCATTTATTTTAAGATTCTAAGACCACATTCTATAATTTCATTTTTTATTATCTCTTTATCTTTATCTCTAAATTCTCTGCCACCAGGGGGCGCCTAGCATATCTTTAAATGTTGGCGGGGGAAACGGAGTACCCGGAGGAAACCCGAGCCCTGGACCTTCTTGCTGTGAGGCGACAGTGCTAACCTCTGAACCACCAATCATAGGATTTTTTGTTTTCTGAAATTCCTTTACTGTTTATGAGTTTTTTAACAATAATAGTAGTAACACCTCTTCTGGTTAAAAAACTGTTGGATTCTTTTTGTTTCATGCTGTCATTAAAAAACTCAAACTCATTAAACTAGGTTTACTGAGTTTAATTTAAGTTGTGACACCAACAACCTTGACTTTCAACTTGGTTTAAGTCATTTAAACTATCATTTTCCCTCTGATGCATGTGACACTGTTGTTATCATGTAGTCACTAAAAAGTCGCTCAAGTTTGTGTTGCAAAGAGAGCTTAAGGTGAGGGATTAGCATATGTTTCTTTACAGATCCGTCTCGCTAACTGTTATGAAAGAATAATATACTACGGTTATAGCAGCATTCATTCATTATTTTTTTATTTATTTAAGTTTTTAATTATCTTTTTGTTATTCCTGTGGGGAAATGTATTGTTATTCATTTCATGATACCATGTCACTAACCGGAGACAATAGCATGTTTTGATGTTGGGGGTAGAAACTGGAGTACCTGGAGAAAACCCACCTGAGCACGAGGAGAACACAGAAAGGCCCCATCCGTCCTGAGACCTGTACTCTGGACCTTCTGTGAGGCGACCTTCAAATCTTTGACCCTTTCACATTATGTGACGTACGAGCAGCTAAATAACTGTTGGCTTTGAAAGTTATACAATTTGATGTGTTTCGATCGTGTTCCGATTATGATTATGTGGTGTAGCCGATGTGTAATGTGTAAGTAAACAACTTTGACAAGGGCTATTTCCAATGATACATAAATCATATCCCACTCAGTCAAAGCAGGATTAGGTTATGACAGGTTCCTGAGAAATACCCAAATCTAAACTGTTGTGACTATCTCAGCAAATCAGATTACATGCAAAAAAGGGGAATTGATCTTAGCCCTGCATCAACACTACAGATTTGAGCGCCTGTTTATTTTTTTTTCCCCAAAAGTCAGTTGTAGATTGGAGCAAAGACAAAAGGCTTCTTATGGACAGCAGCAGATAATGACCCTGTGAGGAGAGTGCATGTGCCGTCCTGGCCCCTCTACACACCACCTGAGGCCAGTGTTAGCTCGTCCTGTAGCCTCCTCCCACCTCAGCTCATTTGCATAGCCTCATTTGCAAAACAAATGTGCTGCTGCTCTTTGCCTGGAATGTTACAGACAGGACACAGTTAGGTTTAGAGCAGGGTGTGTTTTTATCAACTGCACGCACAAAAAAAGATCTTGATTTTATTTTTTTTATGTGCTGACAGAGGGTTAGTGTAAAGGAAGAGATTTGGAAGGTTGATTTCTCGGGCCATCTCAGATTTGGAAAAAGTAAAATATTTCATCCAGAGAGGGTAAAAAAGTTCATAGAAAGGCATTTGTAAGGTTGTTTTTTTGTTTTGTTTGATCAAATCTGCTTGAAAAATGCAGCTGGTTTAAACCCCCTCCAAAGACCTGGCAGGGTTTTGAACAAGATTTAAAATGAAGTAGCACAGAGCTCAATTAATTAATCAACAGCCATCAATCAATTAATTTGTGCAAAATAAAACTGCATTATTAAAAAGCTTTTAGATCACACAGCCCCTCAGGCCACTGCCTGGAGAAACCATAAAGACACTAATCCCTATCCGTCAGTTTCTAAATTAAGGCCTGACTGAACTTCTCCATAAATCACCATACACCTGTCCACAGGAGAAGGACTGTTAGGACACATCCTCACTGTCTTTTCCTCCGTTTTACCTCAGGGTAAACCCCTCCCCAAACAGGCCCAACGTCCTGTTTGTTCAGTCCCCATCCCGTCTCTGTACAGGTGTGAGTGTTACCTGTAGGATTGTGATTTGCCAGGACTGTTAGCACCAGCAGGACACCGCTCTAACTGTAGCTGACACAGGAGCTCTGCTGTTGCCGTGGAAATAACAACACATTTTGCATAAAGACATCAGATTTGTTTGCTGCACACGGAGCCCTCATGTTCCAAATTTTTTTCTGATGGGAAACACTGATTTCTACAGAAACACCTGCCCCTGTCAATGATAACCCACATTCATTTGAACTTTATTAATCCCCAAGAGGAAATGTTTATGGTCTCTTCAAACTTCAGCTGCCACAGACTGATTGTCAAATTCAATGCAATGCAATGCAACTGCAAAGAAATACAACAATTAAAACAAGAGACATGAGAAAATAAAGTGTTGTCTGTCCTGCCGCTCACTGAGACTCTCAGACAAACAGTTGTTCAAAAGTGTTCAGTTTAACATCTGCTGTTGTTCCAACCAGAGTCTCAAAACCAACACATACAGCCCTCTCTGTTAGTTTGAAGGCCCCTACAGTCTCTGTTCTGAGACTTTTGTGGAATTCATCCAGGGTAATTATTTTTGTAAATTGAAATGCAAATAGAATCTACATTTGGATTATTGATAGACTAATTAGGGCAATCACTGATAAAGAACAATTCTAATCTTACTTAATTTGTACATTTTATTAGTATATTATTTATTTTCTACATTTTGTTCAATAAATACAATTTTGAACAGTTTTTTTTATTTATTTACGGTCATTTACTACATTCAGGTACTATTCTCTTATTCTGGCCTTTACACAAACAGTATACTGAACAAAAAAACTTTTGTTTTTGCCCCCATCTGCCTGGTTTTCGGACCCCCCCGGAAAGCCCCCAAATACAGTGACACTGCTTATTTTAGACTGGCCTTTTATTGTGGCCAGCCTAAGACACACCTGTGCCATAATGATGCTCTCTAATCACACCTGTGAGGGGGATTATCCCGGCGAAGGAGAAGTGCTCAATGACACAGATTTGGACAGATTTGTGAACAATATTTGACAGAAATAGGCCTTTTGGGTTTGTTGAAAAAGTCTTAGATCTTTGCATCTGCAACTTTAACTACAGTGACTGATTTAATGTAAGTCATTGTCCTACTGTTGCCATTTGACTTTTCTTTTTTTTTTTTTTGTGTGTAGCTTTTTCCTGCCTTGCCTTTTTAGTTTCCTGTAAATTTGAATAGGTAGCCTACAGCAGAAACCATTAAAAAAAAAGTTAACATGTAGCACGTTTACACTAGCCCTTATTTCTAGCAATGCAATGTTTAGCCCCTGTGCTAATGCTACCAGCCCCTCCCCACACTGTTTGTCTTTTTGACTACCATCCATGGTAAACAGTACAATAACCGTATATGAAGTATCCTATGGAGCGCCACGTCTAAAAACAACGACCTAACCCTTCAAAATCAACACTCTACGGTTGGCTGGTGTCAGATTGAGCCGGAGGAGGTCCCGGTGTGATTTGCCTGCAGCGCTAATGCCCTCACTGTTAAAACTGTTTGAGAAAGGCGTGAAACTTCGCCGGAGCTGAGTTTGTTTGCTAAACTAAATCCATCCGTTCGTCTGTAGGAGCAAGGTGTGACAGTTAACTAAAGTAATCAATGTCTTCTCCACAGCCTCTTATCAAATCATCCCATTATAGAGTCAATGGGCTGTAATAGCTGGATGTATGCATAGGTGTGTGGACCGAATCAATCATAATGAGAGTTTGTGTAGGTCTGATTTTTGTACTGAGATTATGGCGTTAGCTCATGCCATCACAGTGAAGCAGTTAGCCTTCATGACTTTTAAACTTTCCTCATGCTGATAGCCAGCACTAGCTCCTGTTTTGCATGCTGTTCAGTTATTTAAATCCAGAGATATCCGCGATCTACAGCAACACAAGGAAGTGGAGCCATTTTATGTTTCTGAAAAGCACCGACACATGTATCCGTGTGTCTTATTCACCTGATTTTTAAACTCCCTTAAAGTTAAACAGGGTAAGTAATATGTATTTATAGAAAGGTCTTTATTTGAATCCACTCAATCACCTGACCATAGTATAAAACTGTATATCCGAGAGAGCAATAAGAAGTACAGGAGTTCCACAAGGGTCTGTTCTTGCTCCTTTACTCTTCACTTTATTTTTTTGTTGCAGTATGCACTATGTATGTTCTGTGTCATGTATATTCTAAGGCCTCAGACAATGTATCCCATAATCTACACATGGAATGTTGTCAAAAATATGAAATGTAGACTTTTGAAAAACTTAAGTAAAAGATCATTTTGGGAGACTAATTTTAGTTGCCAACCATATTACCCAGATTCCTTTATTTTATTGTTGATGTGGAGCTGAGACCTTATCCATAGAGAGGGATATAGTGGTTACAGTTTATATTGATCTTGTTTATATTGTACTGTCTGTGACATCATCAGTGGAACTGTTTCCAGGTCACAGACCCAGCACCTGAGGCCCTCATCATCAGGTTTAAGGCCCAATCCCAATTCTACTGACCTCGTGCTGCAGCTGGATTCTTGCAAGATTTGGGAGTTTCCAAACTCAGATAAATACAGAAAGTCTTTCGCTAACGCTAAAAATGTGTCTCTAAAGGATTTTCTGGAAGGAAAATGTTTCTGGTCTATGCCTACTGGCTTTGGCATTTCCTAAATACATACACGCTCCTTTCTTTGTTTCAGTGCTGGCCGAGTCAGGTTACAATTCTACCCCACACCCCTCGGTTTTGAGCGTTCACGAGAGGTCCTAACACTCATTTGGATCAAAGGCTAAGGGTACACTCCTCCAAAGTGAGGTTTTTGAGGATCACACTTTAAACGACTTTAAACGGAGTAAACGAACAATCTATTTGTTTTTTGTGCTGGTTGTGTCTGTGACAAGGACTGAGACTGTTCAGAGCAAGACTCAAGTCAAAACAGACTCACAATAAACTAATAAAAGACGATGTATAATGATGACATACTATGTATTATTAGACTTTATATAATGTTACATATTATAATAAATATTATAAACTAGATGTGATTTAAAATAGATTTCTATATGTTGTAATATATATATACAGTATGTTATATGAGATATTTATAGACCTTTATATTATTATAGACCTTTTTATACAGCCATGTTTGCAGGTGCAGAGGTGTCTCATATAAATGAGAGAATTGTGATCAGGCCTTAGTTTATAGACTTGAAATCGAAGTTTGTTCTTTGACTTAATTTATGAAGTTGCTATACTGAACAACATGGACCATCCCCTGCACTTGGCTTTTGAACAACAGAGAGCAGCCAGTGGACTTCACTTCTAAGAACAACACAAGAACTTCCTGACTGCAATAATAATAGATCTTTCTTTTTTCAAATCTAAACTCTAACATTTCCATAAAGACTGAGAGTTAAAAAGGAAGAGTAGGATGTATCTTGTCCACACCTATTTTTCTCCTGAAGATTTCCTCCTGAGGGGATTATTATTCACATCCTGCTCCGACTGGAAAGACAGTCTCAAAGCACACATTATCTAGCTTCGAAATGTTTATTTTACAAAACAAACTTTACTTTAAAGTCATCCAGGATTGTTTATTGTACCTAACAGAAAACACAAGAGATTTTTGTGTTCGGTTCACAATTTATTTTATCAGTACAAGCAGCCTTTGTACAGCAGGTGTTTAAATAAATAACATTATGTTTTACATTCTAAATATATTAACTGAGCTTTATACAAACATTCATATCTTTGGTCTGAACAGGGTTCCCATGACAATATCTCACCTTAAAACCAGACCTGACAGATCTTTAAATAAAGTCATACTTGATAAAATACTTAAATATATGCTTATGTGTGTGTATATTTCTCTCTCTCTCTCTCTCTCTATATATATATATATATATATATATATATATATATATATATATATATATATATATATATATATATTTGTTTTAGGTTACTTTTGGCATCTTACTTTGAATAAATACATTTATTTTAAAAGCACCCCATTTATGAGGCTAATCATTGTAAACAAACATTCCAAAAATAGTCTGTTCTCTGCTGTAGTGCTCTCTAAGATAAAACCAGTATCACCTCTGTTTTTTAAAGGAAAGTTACAATTCATTTACATTTGCTTATCTTTTTCTTCTGAGAGTTATTATTGGTTAACGGGATGCCCCCAAAAACATCCATGAAGAAAACCCAGACACAGTGAAAGACAGGCTTAATGTAATGCTGTCCTTGAACATTTGTGCATTTAGTCCTCACTTCATGCCATGCTGGCTCTCGTGATGCCTGCGCAGATCCACTTTGCGCTGGAAGCCCTTGGAGCAGATGTCACAGCCGAACGGTTTGAAGCCTGTGTGTTTCCGGCTGTGCGTGATCAGGTTGGAGCTCTGACTGAAGGCTTTACCGCAGACCTGGCATTTGTGTGGCTTTTCACCTACAAAAACATCACACCAAATTAGAAATAGTGTCTACAGGAAGCTCCAACACGTCTACACCAAACATGGCACAGGGTATCTTTTCTACAGTTTGCATTGATATCTGCAGCTGAAGAATCGCACCATTGTCCAGATTTGTTAAACATTTATTGCCGCCCGATGTCTCACTCTGTTTAGTTCCTTTTACAGAGCAGCATTTGAAGCAGATATGCAAAACACCAGGACATTTGGCTAAGTCTCTTTTTCTGATTTATCAGCAGTTATATTACTCCTAGAACAGCTCCTGCTGACTGCACCTGGAAGGTTATGGCAGCTCTCGCCAGTCGAGTTTACACTTTCACAATATTATTATCCAACAAGAAACAGTTTGCAGCTGACTTTTACCGATGAGTGTCCAAATAAAACAAATTCTTAAGATGTAAACATACTTCTGCCATGAATGCTCACTTAATGCACATGGACAAAAAATGTGAAAATATTAAAACTAAAAAATTTGCTTAATTTTTGTTTATGCTAGACTGAAGTAACTCATGACTCCATCTAGTGGCACAAAATCATATGACATAGGACTATTGGGCCAAGAATTTTACTGAATATTTAAAAGCAACATTTATAGCCCACAATTGCTTGATAAGGGCTTTGATGGAGTCAAAAAATTGAGCAAATAAGAAGATGAACAACAATAAAACAAACATTGCGACACTGGAGGAAGTTTTAACAATGTATATCTTAAAAAAAGCGCAACAAAGAATTGGTAAGAAAGCTTTTGGTCTGACCAGGCTTTGAATGCATCGCGTTTTGGGAAAAAAAAGCGATTTGTTTCTCTCATTTTGCCAACTTTTAAAATCCCCTGAAGGCTTTTGACGACCTCCTACCAGTGAAGTCACGTTGTAAAGATGTTCATAACATGTTCCAACTCGCACAGTTGCGCCTCAAAAAGTTCCACCATTGTCTCCTGTTCACTGCCCCCTATGGCCAACACATGTACTGCTCTGTTGGTCCGTATCTGTAAGCTTTGGGAAAACAGACTTTACGGACAAAATAAACACAGAGTACGGGCAGAAGGCTCAGTTTGTATCTGAAAATTGTTTTGATATAAATGAGTCTTAGGGTGTGTTGACACTTGTAGCTTCATTAGTTTGCACCAAAATAGGAAACAATCCATTTAGTTTGGCCAGATAGCTGCATTTTAAACTATGGATCAAATGGAAAAACATTTTTTTAAAGAAACCATGAGATGGTGCTGTTAGCCCAAATGCTAATAACGCATGTTACAATTGCATTTTAGTTTCTCAGTGCTTCACATTTGACCTCTTCTCATTTTATTTATTTGGACAATAATGTTTTGGTTGGTTTTCTTTTCTGACCTCGGGAAAACTAAGCGTTATGTGAGGTTTTTGACACCAATTTATGAGGCTTTTTCTGTTTGGGCTTGTCTATGCTTCGCGGGAGGTTCACACTTGAATCAAACCATTCGAGAGTTCACTTGGAAGTGCTCCGAGACCTCTGTTTTGAAGGGGTCTTGGAGAACGTGTTTGGTGAAGACTGAGGTTAGTCTGGAGCATTCAAACTTATCCAAGTGAACTGCATCAAACACAACAGTTGTGAATGCACAGTTAAGAATTACATCACATTTATACTTAACTAATGCCACTGTAAAGATATCCCTTTTTTCTCCTGCCTGTGGTCATAATGTAATGGCTGCTGAAGTCTTACCGGTGTGAATGTATGTGTGCTTCTTCATGTCGGATTTCTGGTGGAACCTCTTGCCGCAGAACTGGCAGGGGTAGGGCCTGGTGTCTGAGTGGATAAGCAGGTGAGTGGACAGGGTGGACGAGCGCTTGAATGTCTTTCCACACATCTTGCACTCAAAGCTTTTCTCCTACAATCCCACAAACAGTTTAATCAAGTTAGCTTTATAGTTTTGATTGTTGTTAAATTATTGTCAGGACTTTGTCATTTGTTTGCAGGAAAAGACCAACCAATAAAGTAACAACAAAGTGAGTAGTCTCTTGATGTTTTACACAGATTTACCTGTGAGTGAACGTTCATGTGCTGTTCCAAACTGACAGCGTGGCCAAAGGTTTTCCTGCAGATGTTGCAGCCGAACGGTCGCGTCCCGCTGTGAGAGCGGCGGACGTGAACCTCCAGCCCGTGCGGCGTAGAGAAAACCTACAACCCAGGCAAAATTTCTGAGTAAAGTAAATATATAAAAATATTTAATACTAATATTGATAAAAATAATACAAAATAATAGTTGTTTTACAAAGCATAAAGATAAGTAACAAAAGCTGCATTTCCATAAAAATAGTGGCATAACAAATAATTTTTAAAAAGAGTAATTTCTGCAACAAAAAAATACCCATATTTTGGTATTTTTACTTAATTAAAAAATTGGTAGCTTTATTTATTTTTACAAAAATCTTTAATGTGTATAATGTGCAAATGTAATGGAAATGTTTTTTTGGGGGGGAATAAATCACCTTATCAGCTCTTTCCAGTTTCACAAAAAAATAGATTTTTCCTTTCCTTTCATTTTTCAAAATTCAACTAAAAGTCTCTGATGTTACTCAAAGTGTATTGGCTTCCTTTTAGTTAATGGAAACACAATTTTCTTTTAGCGGCACATGTGCCTCTAAAATAAACTTCAGATGTACTTAATATGTTCTATAAACAATGACATACATCTTTAAAAACAGTGTATTGTGTATTGGCCTGTACCTTGTCACAGGTGATGCAGTGGTAGGTGTTGGAGGAGGGCGAGTAGTGCGTGGTGCAGTCCAGAGGCTGCTGCGGAGGGGGGCTGTGGCTGACACAGGAGCTGTACAGGTTACTGGTATGCTGAAGCACCGTGGGGCTAAAGGTCATCTGTCGCAGCTTGTAGGACGATGTGACAGACTCCCAGGTGTAGGTCGGCTTGTAGTACGGGGGAAACTCGGCCGCATGAGGCTCTGAGGGAAAGAAGTGGAGACACTGAATAAGAAAATACAATGGATGTGAGGCTATATAAGGTCTAGGACAGACGGGACAATCACCTCTCTACTAATTTAAACACATGGGATACCCCCAAACATCAGAACACATGGAGGTAATGTTTAACAATATTATCTGATTGATCACATTAGAAGAATGGACTTGCCCATTGACAAATGTTGAGGCTAAAGTAAGCAGAAACCAGGCTGAGTGCAACAGTGTTAACCATGTTGTAATGATTTAATGAAGTTTTTTATATTCTAATTTGCAATAATGTCAGAAACAATGTCCAAAATGCACAAAACTGTGAA
Organism: Neodontobutis hainanensis; assembly: GCA_024349245.1. Lineage (NCBI taxonomy): Eukaryota > Metazoa > Chordata > Actinopteri > Gobiiformes > Odontobutidae > Neodontobutis > Neodontobutis hainanensis. The sequence continues at coordinate 10,297,020 of JALDNG010000041.1, read as the reverse complement.
ATGCACCTTATTAGGGGTGGAAGATATATGGCAAAAATGCCATATAATGATTTTTTTTCCCATGCCAAAATCACAATTTGTATTTTTGCAGCCTTATATAGAGGACTACCAACAACGTTACAACAACTATTTATGTTTTTACTGTCAATAAACTAAACCGTTTGAAACCGTGGTATTCGCTTTTGTGTCATGAAAATGTGTCAAATTTTTACTGAGGTGTTTTGTTAGAGGCAGAGTGTTCCTATGTTCATGTATTAATATTATTATTATTATTGTTTGCCTGCTTGACTAGTTTTGGCCCCCTACTGTCTGACACCTTCTACAGGATCGGGTCCCAGGTGTGGGATATGCTGACGCTTCATGATCTTCATGACCTCTCTGATCCAGCGATGGTATTTGTTACTTTCACAAAAGTATAAAACAAAATGTAGTAATATTGCTCTCACGCTTGTGTCGTAAAGAAATCCACCTAACGCATAAATTCGAAAATTTAATTTAAATTTGTGTTGTGTTGCTGCAGGAGAGCCATTCACAACAAAGGCCTGTTGAGAGTGAGTCTTTTTCGACGTCTTTCCAAACTGCCAGATCGTCTAAAGTATATAAGTATATAATGCAATATACTGTTGCACACTTCCATATCTTATATATTGTTGTATGTTAATAGGTTATCCAAGCATATGTCAATAATTGTCCCAGCGAAAGCATAGGAACACCTAGGACACAATCGTGGGCATGGGAACGCCTTGGTATCCCCCGGGAAAATCTGGAGGAAGTGTCTGGGGAGGGGGAAGTCTGGGCATCTCTGTTTCCCCTGTGGTTCTTTTTTTTTAACCTATTTATATACATATTTTTAGTATGTATTTTTATCGCTTATTTACATAGCTAACTAAGAATGGCATGGTATGAAATGACAAAAAAGCTTATATTCTATTCTAAAAAGGTCTTGTTCGAAAGACTTAGATACTCAATACATTTTTCAACATAAATACATAGTTTTGTTGCAGCAGTCACATGAATGCAATAAAATTATAAAAACACAATGATACCAGCTCAATTTCTGTAATAGAAACATTATGAGTAAGGGATGTTCCACAGTGTTGTTGTCTGTATTATTCAGCTCTTTATTTTACCATTGAGTTGTTCTATTATACAACAGCTTTTAAAAAGAATTTTACAATGTACAAAAACAATACCTAAATCTCATGTGGGTGCTTTTTCATCGAGGTTCCTATGTGACTGACTTTACTGTCTGAAATCCCTGCCCTGTTGAAAAGGTATGTGTTGGCAGCTGACCTGAGAGGTAATAAGGCTGAGTGGGAGTCACCGAGGCTCTGGTGGTGGCCTCGGGGTGGACCGGTATGGGACATTCCACCTTTGTCTGGTCCTTGTCTACAGAGCTGTCGTCCTGCTCCGACAGCCTCTCCTCTGACGGAGCTCTGTCTGAAGGCTCCAAACTCTGAGGCTCAGCTGTAATATCTGGAATATTAAATAAATATACAGGAAATGTAGTACAGTTCATACAAAATAATGGAGTAGAAACATTATCCAAGTTACAATATGTAACATTTTACCATAAATATAGCCTCATAATCATTCAAATGTATGAAGAAAAGATTAAAGCAAAAGCATCTGGACTCATCTCTAATTCCAAGAGACTTTGTCAATTGTGAGATCAACTGTAAGAGAGCTGAGCTTTATCACTAGAGGGAGGGAATTGGAATTAGAGACAAAACGGCTTCACCTTAAAAACTGAGTCCAGATGCTTTTACTTTAACCTTTTCTTCAAGACGACGTGGATGACTCCGAACCTTCACAGACATTAATATGTATGTCAAAGTGAGAATCCTGGTTCTCAATGAATAAAAAAATAGACAAAAGACTGACAACTATTTGAGTCTACAGAAATATTGTCCTTTATAAAAAAATAAATATTAAAAAGTTATATAGTGTTGGTTTCATATTATTACTACAGTATATTTTTAATGTTTTAGTTTTTTCTTGCGTCCTTTCTCTGGATCTGTTCAACATTGGTGGAATGATCTACTGCTGCTACAAGATCAGCAGATTCTGTAGACATCTTTAAAAAATGCCTGAAAACACATCTCTTCTGGCAACACCTGACTGACAAACACAGGATTCTACTTCCTTTTTAGCTCTTTTCTTTAAGAAAAAAAAGAAAAAATACTTCCTATACTTAGCTGTGTTTAGTTATAATTGCAGCTATTTTTTTCCTCAGTTGTAGGTTGCTTTGGGTAAAAGTGTCTGCTAAATAACTAAATGTAAATATATTTTGTTCTTGATCAAACGTACAATAAAATATAATAAGAAAGACTGTATTTAATCTTTTTATGTGTGTGTATGCCTCAAAAAGAACAAACTTGATCATTTAGAATAAATGAAGTGTGTACAACAACATCCTTATAATAACCTTTATATATCACAACTACAGGAAAGACTATGGATGGCCTTATTTTACAAAAGCATTAAAGCTAGCTTTGAAATGTCCTCGTCAAACCCACACCTCATTATTACATTTCAACAATGACATTGTATTAGACTCTAAATGTTACAGACACAAAAAGGCCGAGACATCTGTAATTATTGTTGAACTATTCTACATCTGTGTTCAGTATTTACTTGGCTTATATAAGTCAAGTCTGGGGAGTGTCTCGTTTTTAGCAACGTCTCAATTAAAACTACTGCTTTAATGTAACGAGTTGTGGTTCTGTTTGTGTTGTCCTCACAAAGTACTCAACCTTGTGAAAAGAAAAGAGAAATTTAGCCTATTTTATTAGTTTTATCACTGTGCCATCTGCGTTAACGCAACATTTCACCGTTTAACCAGAACCCAGTAAATAAAGGCCAGCCCTTCATCGTGTCTACTGTTGTAATGCAGGCTGCTGAGAGTTACCTGTACAGGTGAAGGTCTCGGGCTCGTCGAAATAAACTCTGCTGACGTTGTACGAAGCGCACCGCTTCTTTTTCACCAGAAATGAACGAGGCATGACGACGGGCCTACAGCACCACAAGATATATTTTAAAATATGGAGAATATTTATTTTTAAAGACTTAAAATTTAATTTTAATTTTAAAGTTTGTCAAAAATTCTCTATTTGGTTCAAAAGCTAATAAAATTTACACGCTAACATCAACTATTTCACCTATATTTCTTAATTCTTAAGCAGTTATATGTAATCATACAAGCTATTTATTGTAAGAAAACTTTAAAAAATATATAAGGTTCAAATTGTTTCGAAAAACATCTTTAGCTTGAGAAAAAATTACATAGCTAACTTTCAGAAGAAGTAGGCTACTCACCGTTAACTTTTCCCAAGTTGACTTAAAAAATACTTAAAAGTATAGGCTAAATAAAAACTTTTCCCCAAGTGAACAGAGTCAAACGAACGACACCAAAGTGCGTCCAAAATCCTTAAAGTCAAAGCAGCTTTGTAGCATCTCCACTTGTTGCGGTGTCTTTTCTGCCTCACGGATTTACAATCAGATAAGCGCGAATCTGACTGTGGTTTCAGCCAATCACAGGCCGCGCTGCAGGTGCACGTTTGCGTAAGAGACGCGCGCGCTCATGCTAAAAGTTAGATAAGCTAATAAGTACAGTTACAAAGGTAACGTTTCATCTAACGCAATAGACTAAATATTTAATGTTTTATTGTATTTGTTAAAATATATATGATACAGAACTATATTAAACTCCACGACAGAACAGAAGCTAGACTTGTCATAATAGGAAATCCAATGGTTTTATAGATTCATCTTTATATTTCCTTATGACATTGTTTGATTTTTAAGATTGAATAAAGTAGGCTAATGCTTCAAATAACAAGCTAGATTTAAAGAAGCTAAAGATCATATTAGCTCCTCCAAAGATACACAAACCAAACCAGTCTGTGTTGACTTAAAGGCTCTTCAGCTGTTTCTACATGACACTGTTTAAGTCTTTGTAAAATGGGTCGAGTCTCCCCCAAACACCTGTCATGACTTTAATAACTCATGGCACATTTTAAAACGTTAGTTGGTCCAGAGATCTGAATAATCTGATCAAATACCAGGCTACATCCAAGAAAGCAACAAGACGGTCATTTTTTTTGGGTGAAGGCAAAAGTACAATGGCGCCATCTTGCGATCACAGAAAGTTTAAAACCCTGAAGAAGCAAAATTTATTTCAGGATCCTGATTTGTCGAAAGAAATAAAACGTAAATACTTTAAGGTAGTTTGTAAAGTAAAATGATTTATTTAAATCCATATAGACCAAGTTAAGGACAGTCCAGATTCACGTTTCAATTCAAACTTTGTTTACATTCAGTGGGGTTTGGGCAGTAGAAGTCCTGATCTTGGTCACGTTAATAATTGGTGACTAAGAAGGCAATTTTAAATAAGAACAAAAACGTTGACTACAATACAATAATAATTTTTAACGGTTTATTTTGCTAATTTTATTTTGGTATTGACAGGAAACAGGAAGCAAAGGGGAGTGTATAAATCTTTTTATTTACTATCTATGGTATAAATGTACCATGGATGTAACAGGAGAAGCAAAGTTGCTGCATATTGTGGTATCAGAATCAAAATCAAGTTTATTGCCAGGTAGAAAAAAAGACTGATGACAAGGATTTCACAGGAATGTTACAGCCTATTGATAAAAACACAAAATAAACTCAACATTTTAGGAAGAATTAAGAGAAATACTATAAGCTATCAGAAGGAAATCTACTAAGAATTTACAGAAAGTATATACAGTAAGGAAGGATAATGCGCATCTACCTGATGTATTTATAACTAGAAGGTTGCTGTTTCCAGTTCACACTTTCATTGTGTTCTTAACTCACCGTGGCTCTAATGTATGAATGTGTGAGAATGTTTGGTGATGATCGGAAAGTCTGTAGGTGCAAAATGGCTTGTCAGTCTAACGTAGCTCACCACCAGTGTGTGACTGTGGAGTGAAGGAATAATGGACGGCCTGTAAGCACTTCGAGTCCCTTGGTCCCTTGGGAGACAAGTGCAATATAAATCTAATCCATTATTACTTGAGCCAATCAGAACTGAAAAAGACCCTGCACAAATCACTGCAACTCAGTCAAAGCCCTTTACCATTTATTGTGTCTCTGTTTGATGTTTTTGAAAGGTTTGCTACACTTCTGTGTCAAAATGACTCCCAATATATTTAGAAAGAAATTGTTGCCAAATTACTTAGGGCAGGGCCTAGTTCCACATTTTCTAAATTATACCGCTACACCCTCAACAGATTTCTACTATGTTTATATATATATGTAATTGTTTCTTTGTAAATGGACTGTGTGTTATTTTGAGGCGATCAAACACTACTGAAAACATCTATTTGACTAAGCCTAACTAATTTAGGCTACAATTCAAAATTTATTTAAAAAATGAATTAGAATAGCTTCACGTGTTGTTTAACGCTAATATACTATGAAAAGTTCCACAGATTTCTGTCAAAGCTGCTTAATCATGCTATTGATTCTTCTGGTGAGCCACCAGATAAAAATAAGCATTTACTGCCACCTCGGCCCCCACGTGGATTTGACCAATGTTGCCTAATTTAAAAAATAAAAATAAAAAAATTAATTTGCGCCTGCGCTCTTCACATGTGGGTCACGAGAAACCGCATTACCCAATGATTACGCTCCTCATCCTTCCACCAAACTGGGAAAAACAACATAAGCCTCGCGGGAAAGTGTTGAACGGAGCTTGGCACGTAGCAAAGTACAGACTCCCTTCAAATACAAGCGGTTTAATTAACTTATATCCGATGGTATTTGTTTTAATTAGTCGTAAAAGTTGTTGGTGAGAGTTCGGAGGACGCTAACTTGAAGGATTAGTTTCAACCCCACGGCGGAGGCACACAGTGGTGGGATGGGCTGTGAGGTGTTCAAGATGGCGGCGCCCTGTGGAGTGCAGCTACTCTAACAGGTAAACAGCGTTCATTTTTTAACTTAAACCCTCAGTTCTTCCAGTGAACTGAAACGCACGTGTTCCCGGTTGTTAAAGACAGCGCATTGGGCTTGCTTCTGAGCCCGGGAGACTCGGCGGTTAAGCGGAGTGATCCCCGGGTCCCGCTCGGCTAACGTTAGCTCTCTGCGCTTGGTGGCGTTTGGAGCGACTTGTTTTTGGAAAGACCCGGTGATTGATTTGAAACATGTTGGTGTCTGTATGGTGAAATGTCGGTCTTGAATGCATTTCCACATGCCGTTAAAGCGGAGTATGTTGAAGCAAGTGCAGGTGTGTGTTTGTGGTAACCGGATAAAGTAAAGCCAACCCTGCCCATTGTTCTCTGCGAGTTGTTTACGACAAGCAGCAGTCAGTGGTCAGTGCTCACCGGAGATAGACTTATCCAGCGGGCATTATGCTGCACAATCATCACTGCCAATTTTCACCACAGATACTTTTCTAATATGTTTTTTATTTTTATAGCAGTACGAATTACCTAATATAAGTTCCAGGAAACTATAATATTTATTGAATTTGATATAATAAGGGCAGGTTGAAATATAAGCTGGAAAAGTCAAAACCACAGAAGATTTGTTGCATATTAAATTCATGTCAAGTTAAATGTATATGTCAGTATTTTTATGTTGTTTTAGATCCTTTTGGCTCGCTAATAACAATCCCTACTGTAGATTAATCCATGTTGCCAGTGCACTGCTAGTTTGGAGAAGCAGGCAGGAATGACACCACAGAAACTATACTCAGTCAGTTGTCTGGATATAATGCAGAGCCTGTTAACTTGCTTCTGTCTGCTTTTCCAAACTGGAAATGTACTGAAGGTTACCATATCAGTAACTATCCTATACACTCCCATTGGAAATATTTTAAATCGGAAGATTAGCACAAATGTTCAAAAATGCAATGCAATGTTGAGATGCCATTATTGTGTGTCGGTTTTGCAATGTCAAAACTTGGTTAAAAATGTATTATAAGGTGGTCTCTGAAGGCAAAAAGGAAAAGTATAAACTGTTTCAATGATTAGCACATTAATAGAAAAGTAATCAGTCATGTCATTCAGAAACTCAGAATGACATCATCTTCAATTCAACTTTATTTATCCCTGAGGGAAAATTCAGTTGATTCATACTGACTGATTGATTATAGCATCTACTAGCAGCCGGGAAGAAGGAGTTCTTGTGTGGTCCTGCAGGTTGCTGATCTCAGACATCCACTGTTCAAAAAATGCAGGAGATGGTCCATGTAGTTCAGTCTACAATGCAGGGTTTTCTGCAGCACTATATACAAAAGGTTGCCACTTTGGCGACAAACACTGACCACCTTAACTAACATTAATTACATAAATCTGCAACGGTTCAATAAATTGTCAACTAACTTAACAGTTTTTTCTGTGGAAACACTGCAATGATATGAAGAGAGGGACATTATAATGTTGACTAAGACTTACACACTCACCGGCCACTTTGTTACATTGCATGATAACACACATTTCCATGCAGCCAGTCACATGGTAGCAACACATTTGCATGCATTTAGGCATCTAGATGTAGGCAGTTCTGAGGGGGTTTGACCCGGTAGTAGAAAGGTGCACCTAAAAAAGTGGCCAGTGAGTGTTTGCTCTTTAGTTAAGTTTCATTTATAAATCTACACACAATGCCATACATCAAATAGTGCTCTGCCTGTTTTACTCATGGCATAGGTTCAAGTTGGAGGCCCTTCCTGATGCAACCCATTTATCTGGGCTTGGGACTGGCACAACGTTACACTGGGCTGTTCCCCTTGTGGCTGAATTACAATCCCATATAAAACACAAGGGCTTATAATTATAGTACAAGCCAATAAAACCCAAAGAAGAAAGTCAAATGACCAATTCCAACAATCTGAATAAATAAGACCAGAGTAAAATGAGCAGATGCCTCACAAAAGTAAAATTAAATATAGAAATAATTGACTATTGATTGATGTTACCCAGGTGGATTTTCATTATCCTTTAGTCTGCCAATGTGATGTCGTGCACAGCCAGCAACAGTAGACATCCATTCTGTCTGTGTGTCGATCCCTGTGAGAGGGATGGGTGCTGATTGGTCAATTCAGCCACCACCCATTTTTATAAATAGAAAAGGTGCTAAACATTTACAAATTATGCCCTGGGCGCTTGGACGTGTTGTGAATTATAAGTATTCAGCCACATTCGGAGTCGTTTCTGTGGTACATCCGATCTCAGTCATGCCAAATCTGTACACAACACATGACAAAGCACAAATGAAAGTAACAAAACCTCGATAAGACAGTTCTAAAGCTTGACATTCCCTCAGAGGATGACTTGCTGTTTTTATGCTCAGTCATTCTCTGCTGATACTGTGACTCAGGTGAGACTAATTGGGTCACATTGAACTAGACAAACCAAGTTTAATCTGTGTTGGGTCAAGATTAGAAAGGCAGTGAATAGATTGCAGAGGGGCATATTTAATTTAAGTAAGAAAGTGTATTTAAATACTTGCTGATATTATGCCTAGAGTGTGTGCTATTGGTCACTTCAGGATAAAAAACAAACCTGATGAAAAAACAGTGGCAGAGAGGAAAGGCTTGGGCAAAATGTGTCAGAAGCATCCGACTGCATTCATTTATTCAAGTTCTACCTCGTGTCTAACCATCGGAACAGACGGCACAATCAAAGAGGCTGCTGTCTGGAGGAGGCTGTGTCCCTGCAATAGACGCATAACTGAGTTTTCCACAAACTTGCAGTGGCTCTATGGGGGGGTGTTGATGAGGTCATCCCTGTGACTCATGAAGCTGCATTGAACTTATACAAAACCTCACTCTGCCTTACGTTCGCAGACGTGTGACCCACAGTGTTGATTTAGACATGCAGCGCTCCTTTAAGTGACACAGCATTATTGTAGAAAAGATGTCTTCTCGTAAACGAAGCTGGGATCCTTGAAGAGTGGGTTAATCTGGAGGTGTGTCAGGTAAAAGTTTCTAAAAGAAAATTACGAAGAAAAATAACTTTAGTAAACTTTGCAAATGTTTTGCTAATCTCCTTTTGTATCCACTGCTCGAGGCTCATGCTGCTGCAGGGAAATCAAAGACCAGACTGTGCTGATTTTCTGGAGAGTTGTAGTATTAACTACAGCTAGTGCCTTATCCAGCCTTTCTCTGGAGACTAACCGCTAAAGTTTCACTTGGATGGTGTCAAGAGAAGCCATCTCCTCTCACTCTTCTGCAGTAGTGCTCATTCAGCAGCAGCTGTTAGAGTCTGCAATTGAGCTCTTCTCAGAGCAGCTGGAAAACTCACACAGCAGACCCAGGTTCATGTCAAAGCAGCAGACTCTGAATGTGAACATACATAATTTACCATCGAAAAATCGAATGTCTAAATGTTATCTATTTTAGGCTCATGTGGACTCGTCATTGTGCAGGAAACACTGGTCTTATTAAAAAAACCTCAACCCGGTCAGGGCTCGGGACAATACAGATGGTGTCTGAAACTGCAGCACAGAGCCTCATGACTCCTTCACAGCAGCGAGCTGTTGTGAGTCTGTTCACTTTCAGGAGTGTGTCAGGAACCCCTTTCCAACAACAATATTAACTGATAGATTGTGTGTTTTTGAAGTTGTGTAGGTTCAGAGGCAGTTTATTCTGTGTATGATTGGTTGTATGTCAACTATGCATTTTTGAATGTTGAATGAATGAATTTTTTTATTTTTTATTAATCGCATCCCAAATTTTTTTTTTGGGCTGAGGCATCCTGCTTATGTTAGCCCACCCTACTCATTCCGACATATTACAATGTTCACGTAGACAAAAACCATTTAGGGTCACACAATACAGTTTATTGCAAACTTATCATTATTGTAATATTATCTCTATTGCAAAGAATGACTTGTATTGCATTAACGGTGCATTAACCTTTTCACCTCATAATAATTGTCTAGAGCATTATATTTTAATGTGGTGTGTCTCAATAAAAAAGTCCTGGTTTAGACCTGGTTTATTCCTAAATTTAGTCCTAGTTTAGTCTTAAAGCGGCACTGTTTTTCTTTGGTTTCAAGAGGAAACTATCCAAAACCGGCAAGTTTGGATTGGAATAATTAAACATGTCTAGTAGGTCGTCTTGCATTCTGTACAAATACAACTCTTTAGGGTCCAGTGTATCGGCCTGTTTCTGCTCCTTGTGTTTGAACTGAGCGGGTCTTAGGAGAGGTCTGTCCCAGTGGAATTATAAATAATTTCTATCAGAGTTTTCTGTCCAGCTGAGGGACTGTGTCAGAGAAATAGGCAGGATTCTACCAATCCCACATCTAAGAATCATCAAATCAACACAATTACTCAGTGCTACTTTAATATAGTCTTTGTTCAGTTGTTAATATTAATTTAGCTCCTGCTTTGACAAGTGGAGTTGTTCAGAGTCTTGAATTTCCTTTTATATTTTCTATATCACTCATTATTTTACTATTGTGAGAGGCCGCAGTATTTGTCTGCAATAATTTTGAAGTAATTGCCCATACGGTGCTTCTTTGTGTAAGTAAAATATTCACACATCAGTAGAAAGTTGCTGCTGGCGCAAAGCTAAATGTACTTTCCAGTTTGTACATAAAGCTTCTTTGTGCAGCACTGAGGCTTGAGCATGTTTGTGCCACTGACCTGTCTGTCCCCGAGAGACTCGCAGAAAAACAGCCACGTTTAAATCCACTCTCCACACCCGGCCTCCTGACAGAGAGCAGGATTTATAACGCACAAACAATCGGCCTGTGACCACTTCTCTGAATCAACAAAGCAGAGCGTTTAAGGGCATTTTAACAATCGGACGTATGACTCCAGTGGCAAATGGATCATAAACCAGCTCTACAGCTCTCCATTTAGTTTTTAGAAATATCCCAATACCAACAATAAGTCAGTCTAAGTCAGAGATGTGTATTATTATGAACTATATGCATATAATATAAAGTGACATGCTTTGCTTTGAAAAAGCCAGTTTTTGGTTTTAACAGATCATTCATTACCTACAGTTTTTTGTTTTACGTTTGTCTTTTATTTCCATCGTAGCATTTTCTCTCACCAGTATTCACGTCTCAGCCTTGTGCCCCATTTATGCTCCACCAGCAGCACCGTAGACGAGCCACTGTCCCCTTTTGTCCTGCGCTCATTTTCGACACATTTAAAAAAGCACCATGTGAAATTGAAATAAATCTCATGGCATTTTAGTCTTTTTAGTTATTCATTACTTATTTTTTTGTAGTTTTAGTGACTTCCTGTAACCTAGAGCTGTCCCATTGATACTCGGGCCGTTAGATGAGTCCTTTTACAATATTAAAATCAGTTTTTCACATTGTAATTTTTTGCAGTATATTGTGCAGTCCTGCTTAAAAAAAAAAAACAGAACTCTAAATCATCTTGCCAACACAATGTTAGAAAAACATGCAGGATAACAATAACTTGAACTTTAATCTGCAATATTTCAATGTCCTCTTTGGAAGAGCCAAAGGTAACAAAGTAAACAAAGGTCTACTTCTTCCTTTTTTTTTTTGGTGCCATTTTGTTTTCTATTAGGTACATGACAGTTTGATTTAAGGCTCTAGTTAGCTTGGCTGGCAAAGTGTTAATGTATGTCACATGGAACAATAAAGATCCAAAGCAGAGGTCAGCTACAGACATTGTTATATTTTTTATAATGAGTAGTATATACTATAGCTTCTATCCACATTTCTGCAGAAAACCCTAATCTGAAAAAAACGACTCTGCGTCAGTTCTGAATCCCAAATCCGAGCAGCACCTGACGGAGCAGATGTGTTTTGTTGCAGCGGTGCCTGGAGACTGCATCGGCGGGTGGCCCCAGGAGTCCTCCAGGGGGCTGCCGGGACGGACCCCAGAGAGACACCCCTCCAGCACTGCCACCATGTCTCGGGAGCAGCCCAATGTCGGGGACCTCCTCCCGCTGCTGGAGACCTCCGACCTGCACCAGCTCGACGAGATCAGAGGCCTTATCAACGAGCAGCTCAGCACCGGTATGAGTCCTCCTTGATTTTCAGAATAAAGGTTTCTGTGTGACCCTAACTCCTATTTTCATTTGTAGATCGAGGGGCCATGCTGCTCAATGGGTTAGTCGACTACTGTCTGGAAACAAACTCGGGCCAGGCCTTGCATATCCTCTGCTCCGTCAGAGAGCCACATGATAAGGTGAGAGCAGCAGTGACTTTGTAGAATTAGAATATAGTCTTAACTCACGTTTTGGAAACAGGCTTAGAAAGACTATTCCAAGGACTTTTCATTAATTTGCACATATATGATGGACTATTTATCAATAACTGTCCTGGACACATTCACTGCACGGTCTGTGAAAGCTGAGTGTTATAGAGGTTTTCTTATATGCACTGTTGAAAAGCAACTTTTCCTAGTTTTTTTTCTCCTGTTTCCACCGCTCGTTGCTCTTGTCACTGCAGAGAAACTAAATACAGTTTTTATGGAGAGTTGTAGTATTGGATACAACTATTTCCAATGTATCTCCACTTTATTTCTGGAGAATATCCGATCAAGTGTCACTCGGTTGGTGCCAAGAGAAGCCGTCTCCTCTTGCTCAGAGTCGCTCAGAACTCTTCTGGAGAGAGCTGATCAGCTGCAGGGGCGGAGTCTGTGCTCTGACCAGTCACAGAACAGACATGGAGCAGCACACTCTTAAATAGGAACGTAACACATAGTTTACCGTCGCTAAATGCTCATTTGGAGACTATGACGCCGCAAGTTAGTAACTACACATGTGGCTCTATTAACCTTTCCATTTATTTATTTTTATTGGCCTACATTTGTATCAATGTGATGGTGCACCTGCTCCACGTTACCATCTGGGGGGGCTTCCATTGAAAACGTTCTTTAAATAAATAAATGTCTGTATAATCTGTCAGTAAGCGGCAGAGCCATGTTGTTTACATTAGTAACGAGAAAACAGTGCTACATCTTCAGACCTTAAACATGCTCAGACCTGTCAGTGCCACGTCATGGGTCACACTGAGACGAGACTGAGACGATGCACCTGCTGAAGGAAAGTTTATCAAAAGAAAGAATTTACATAAACTGAAAACCCTTGATTAACTCCTGTAAATGGGGAAATAAATGATCCAGTCAGAGAGATCCTTCTGGAACAGAAGACTCTGGGGGTTAGAGGAATAAAACCTGCCTCAGGAAAGTGTTCTGTGAAACTGAACACTTTCCAGGGTTAACATTCCATGAGTTTGAACTAAACCCACTTCTTGAAACAGGGCCAATTTGAGGTCAGTGGAAGCTATATTTGTTTTATTTCAGGGGCCGTGCACATTAATAATGATTTCTGTAAATATGCCAGGAGTCAGCCAGGAGGCTATTTTTCATCTGAAGTCTCTGGACAGATGTTAGAAGTCACCCTAAAAACAGATTAACCATGTTTTCCCAGTTGAGTATTGTTCTTTGTAATATTGTGTTATTAACTGTTTCTGATTCAGATTTGTAACGGCCCGTTTGTTCAGGGAATGTAATGGTTTTAGAGCAGCGGCACTGGCTTGTGGCCCAGAAGATAAACAGTATGAAATCATTGAGTGCATGTATTTTTGCTCCTTGTTGACATTTGAGGTTGAATGTGTTTAAAATGTGAAAGGTTATATTTAACCATATTATTTTTTGCCTGTGACTTCAGTTCAGTATCTGTTCAGACTCCAGGGTATTTGTGTCTGAGACAACCTGCAGCCTCTGTCACAAACACATCAGGTTCAACACTGGATACTGTTTGATGAAGAGCACATTTAATTGTGTAAGAGTTCTTCAACCGTGTTGTAATGTAAACTATGGACCGTGTGAGTTTTTCAGCCACTTGTGAGACACTACCATGAACTACAGTGTCATCAGCAAGTATTTGTGTCTAACCTTGGGCTGTCAAACAATTAAAATATTTAATCGCATAATTGTCCATGACTCAAAATTAATCAAATGAATTTGAACCTCTCTAAATCAGACTAACACACCTGGATAATCCAGTTCTTTGTTGGATATCAGCTGCATGTTTGTGACTGACTCTGATTAGGGTCAACACAGCGCACTGAGCATGCTCCAGAGTCAAACAGAGACAGAGTAACACAAAGAGATGAGAACAACATGACGAGCAGTGTTTGAGACGAAGACACATGTACTGTATATGTAGAGGGTCTGACAGTCTCATGTGAAGGTAGTCTGCTGTGTTTAGGTGCTATTGGACAAGTAATGAACGTGTTTTTAGTTAATCACATTTTTAACTTGTAATGTCGGTGTGTTACTGTTATTTAATAATGACTTAATGATTACTGAGGAAATCTCCCGAGTATATTAGCATTTAACACTTTTTATTTTATTTCACACTACTTTGGTTTTCTCTCGTTCTGTAAACGAGGCGTGAAATCCAGCTGTGAGGCTTTAATCAAGCTTTGAGCTGGAGTAAGGTCTGCATGTATGTATGAATGTCTTACTCTGATTCAGTTTTCTTTAAATTTAATGGACTACACTTTTTTATAATGAGAACTACTGTCTATGGGTGCACGTTT